>JAQMYF010000001.1:52081022-52094133 GCA_030014195.1 Neosilurus mollespiculum
ATGGCTGCCTTGGAAAAGGATTATGAGGAGGTTGGGGCAGATTCTGCTGAAGATTGTGAGGAAGATGAGGAGGAATACTAAATGTTCTGTTGTAATGAATGCTTTAATAAATAATCAGCATGTAGCCTTGGGGTTCTTGATTTATTCATCAGTTGATTAAGTAACATGCATATATAAACTAGATCTTGATGTGAGTTCCCATATGTACTTGATAGGAATCACCCTGTCTGACCTGGAAGCCTTTTAGTGCAACTCCTAAACAATTTGATGGATTTTGATGAAACTTTACACAGTTGTAGTGTACCACTTGAAGGGGGGCATCCACTTGCACTTGTACTTGACAATGTCCCAAAGTTCAATGGTGTAACTCAAATTAGTTGGGCGAAAGTTATGTTGGATGTATGCCCAGAACAGGAGCTTGATGCTGTTCTTGTCCAGCCAAGCTTTAGTGGCTCTGGTGGTGTGGGCTGAGGCGTTTATTATAAAATCACTTGATATAAATTAGCTGGCGTTCAGACAAACTATCACCACTTCAATGTTGGCTCACTTGTTTTTGCCCAGGAGTGCATATTCTGTAGTGAGTTTACTCGGTTCAAGTTCTTGAAATGTCATCTTTTTAATGCTAAACAAAGAACATAAAAATAATATTATAATGCACTGCTTAATATAGCTAGGCACTAAAATGGTGCCCAATGCACTGAATTTATCTTTTGAATCCATTTGAATAAATTTTGAATTTAAATGATCTACAGATTGGTGTAAGGGTTTCAATATTTTGGAACACAGGGGTGTGTGTGTGTGTGTGTGTGTGTGTGTGTGAATACCAGAAGGAATGACTGCTCCAAAGACTATAGCTTTAAGTTAGTGTTACAGGGTTGTGTGTTTTTGTTTTGTCCCCTCCCTCCACATGTGACAGGAGGTGGCCTAATAAATTTAAGCACTGCAGTGTTGGCATTTCCTAATTTGGCCATGTTCAATTCTGAATAAGCAGTTTTACTTGATAACATGGTCTATTGGTGTCTAAGGCTACACACAGGTCCACAGCTGGAGTGTTTGGTTTCTCAGAATTGCCAAACTGCAGTATAAAAGGAACAAGCTGACAGCTTTGTGAAAACTCTTTTGTTAAATTATCAGTGGTATCTGGTAACATCAATATAACAGTGACAATTCTATTGTTAGCTGCAGGATTTTCCAATCATGCAGGTGGTTTAAGATACATGGCTGTTGACAGTAGGAGTCATAGACACATTCTCTTGCTCTCTTTTCTTCCTGTTAGATTTTCCCCATCAGGGAACACCTGCAAAACTAACACTTAACACCAAAGAGCCTCCAAGATTAGGATCTAAAAAGTGTCTGCCAAAATGACAAATCTATAAAGTACATATTACCAATCCTGCAATCTTTAGATCACCCATTCAAATGGCTCGTGTACACAGTGAATAATCAGGACATGGAGCTCAAGTCATACTAGCAGACAGAGGCATTGATTCATCACATTTGTTGCTGTCTTTTACTTCCATGTTAAAGAAAGGGTAGGTGGACTTCTGCAACACTGAGTCATTGGTGAGGACATGAGCATGTTGCTTTACTTTCTCAGAGGCACCTATGTTTTTCCATGGACTGAAAAGGTCACAGTGGACATATGCTTAATGTCTGATCCAGCCATGTCACTGAAGGCTGTTCCTTTTTATAGGATCCTTCAACTATAGCTCAGAAATACAGCCCACATTCCAAGAGTTTGAGTACAAGTGGTGTATCGTTTGACTGTCAGTAGCCCACAGTTATCTGTGCATGCCTGAGAAGAGGAAGAAATTGTAAATAGGAAAAGTGTTGTATAATGTCACAAATACTGAATTCTTAGTCATTTGCTATATAATCCTGCTAAGATCCTGGAGGAGCCTATCTCGGCCAATACTAGGCAAAGGCAGGGTACACCCAAACAGCTTACCAGACCATCACGAGGCAAAACACTATTCACACTTGTCCATACCTAGGGGCAATTTGGAAGAGCCAATTAGCTTAATGTGCATGTCTTAGGACTGTGTGAGGAAACCAGTGTACCCAGAGTAAACGCAAACTCTATACAGAAACACACGAGCCCGGCACTCAAACCCTAAACCTTCTTGAAGTAAGGCAGACCTGCTGACCACTACGCCAACTGTACCGCCCAATATTGAATTCTATGGGCTAGAATTTTATTTCTAACAGAGGATAGATGAAAGTGCACCAAAGTTTTAATGCCTTCTAGGATTTTTGAAAAAATGTCACGTCAGATTTAAAGGTACAGTGTGTTACGTTTTGAAGGCTCTATTGGATTGGGTAACACGTCCGCTTCACAGCAAGAAGGTCCTGGGTTAGATTCCCGGGCTTGGGGCATTTCTATGTGGTTTGCATGTTCTCCCTGTGCTTGTGTGGGTTTCCTCCGCATACTCCAGTTTCCTCCTAGTCCAAAAACATGCACCGCCCTCGTCCAGAGTAGGCAGAGATGGGCACGAGCCTCCCGTATCCCTAACTAAGCTTAAGCAGCTTAGAAAATGAATGAATGAATGTTTCTACAGTAGCCCAGAAATGTAGTCTTCAAAGGGGAGGGATCATCAATGAAATTTTAGACGGCTGTAACTCTGAACCTCACCACTAGATGCCGCTAAATCTTACATACTGTACCTTTATAACAAAGTCTGAAGTGAAATGGCAAATATGCCAACTCTATAAACAAGTGGCTATATATATTATACTAAAAGAAAAAGACATACAGGACTTCATATACATAACCAAAGTGGTTTATAACCACCTTCAGTTAGCTTCAGAGTTGGGTTTTTACTACCAAACGTAATGCACATGCATGATGCCATATGAAAGGCTGAGAACCAGAGTGGTGTAACAAACAAAGCTTTTGCAATATAAAAAAAATCAGGGATAATGCTCACAATATGATTCAAGGTCATAAGGAAGATGAGGGGACCTTTCTGGCACACACAGACCTTATCTCATTTTTTTAAGGGTTAGACCGCTGTAGCTCTCAGCCCTTCATATAATCCTGTATACATTTTTTTTTGAGAAATTAAATGGTATTAATGTTTAAAGATATGTCAATACTTTGTTTAGAAGAAAGAAGCATGTAAATATAAGCCAATGTAATAGTTATCAAGGATGGCCTGGTGAGCTGTCCAGGGTGTACTCTACCCTCGCCCGGAGTCGGCTGTGATGGGCACCAGCCTCCCCACAACATTAATTAGGATTAAGTGGTTCAGAAATTCAATGAATGAATGGTTATCACTCTTGCACTCATTGCCAAATTGCTTAATCCTCCTAGGGTCGGTGAGAGATTGGAGCATATTTACCGTGAACAGCTCACCAGACCCTCACAGGGCCTACACACATACAAAACATTCACACTCACATTCACACATAGTGGCAATTTGGATCAGCCAATTAGCCTAAAGTGAATGTCTTTTTACTGGTGGAGAAAACCAGACTACGTGGAGAAAAATCCATGCAAGCACGAGGAGAACATCACATAGATCTCCACACAGAAACTCCTGAGCCAGGGCCTGGTCAGGTTAGCAGTGGGGCCAGATCCTATGTCCAAAACACTGGACCTGAGCCTGTAATAATCCTGCATTAAGACAATACCCAGATGCAAGTCTACATACAGGTTTGTTTTCGGGAGGTGGGAAAACCTGCACAGCACCACACTGTGCCTACATTCTGCACAGTTCCTTGTATAACACACATTATAATACATACATATATAAAATATCATGGGAAAGCTGCCTTTAATTATATTTATAGGTAATGGCTGCTAAAACACTATCTGAAAATAGCAGTGGTTTTACTAATCCACTTCATAATCTCATATTGACTTAAGAGTGAGAAGGAGCTTTCATAGAACAATTTTACTGAGATAAAACCCACCCAGTTTTATGGAATTTGAAAAAAAAAAAAAAAACCCTCGCACTAACAATATATACCATCGGTTGTTATAATGGGACAAAAATAGCAGACAGCTACCCCCTGCATGTATAAAAAAAAAAAACAAGTTTTCTGATTGTTTCAGGTTCAGAACTTGGTCTCCAATTTTTGAACCTTCCAAATGTAGAACAATAAACAGATTATTGTACACTAAAACTGAGCCATCCAGAATTAAATATAATCATCTTAACCTATGGGATATTTTTAAAATTAATTTACTGAAACAAATGTTTTATAATAAACAACAGTATTGTAAAATGTACAATAAATGGAGTGAAGTTACAGTTACAAAATTAGTAAACATGAGTAAAATACACAGTACTTTAGAATAAAAGAAAAAAGCTAGGCAAATGTTACTTTATAAAAAACAGTAACAGAACATGTTAAAATGACCTTCATTCAAATATGCTAGCGTAGAATACATCAAACCAGAGAATGTATACAGAGTCCATTAAAAGTTGTATAAACATATGGCTTTTGATTAAAAGTACATACAAAACATGACATATTAAACAAGAACACAGATCCAAACCATCCTTTAAGTACCGGATTAATCAGAGACGTCTTATCCATAATACTCAATTTGAAGGTACGGTGTGGAAGATTTAGTTAGTGGTATCAAGCAGCATCTAATGGTGAGGTTCCAGATTACGATCAGCTGAAATTTAATTTCCGACCACTCCTCTTTGAAGCCTGTATGGTTCTGAGCTATTGTAGAAATATGGCAATGCAAGACGGTGGGCTGGATAGAATGTCCGTCTCACAACAAGAAGGTCAAGGGCTCAGGGGTTTCTGTGTGGAGTTTCCATGTTCTCCCTGTGCTTGCATGGGTTTACTCCGAGTCGTCCAGTTTCCTCCCACAGTCCAAAGACATGCACATTATGCTAACTGGATGTTCAAATTTGCCTCTAGGAGTAGATGCGAGTGTGAAAGGTTGTGTGTGTGTTGGCTTCAGGGTGCACCACCTTTGCCTAGTCTCGGCTAAGATAGGCTCCAGCCTCCCCGCAACCCTGAAAGGATTAAGCTGTTTGGAAAATTAGTGAGATGGGCTCCATGAGGGAAGACCGGCTGCCCATACGAATATAAACAGATAACTAAGTTTCTGAATAACTTTATTTTAGAAATGATTATAGATTAATGAAAACTTATTGTTGATGTACTTAATTTCGGCTTATAGATCCTCCAAAATGTTACACACTGTACCTTAAAGTTTTGGACATTTTTACTGCAAGCAGGAATCACTCCATAACTCAGTCTTCATCAATCAAATCAGTCCTGGCATTTAAACAAATATGAGATGAAGCTCTTATTTTGCTAGAATAAATACCTGTAGACGTACGAGCTCTTTCAGTTTGGAGGCAATGTGGATAACCAAATAACATTACTTCACTCCAGCACAGTAGGCAGTAAAATTAAAAAACAAAATAGAACGCTTTATATTTAAATTGTTATACATTTAAACGAACCCATTATAAGACCATTAGATGAATCTCCTGTTAGCAGGAACGAGAAAGATTCTCCTTCAATCTGTTCCTTTACTTTGTTGTTGGCTGTTCACGCTGAGGCTGAGATGTAAAATAAATAGAAAATTATAGAAAATATTCACTAATATTCAGTCACTTATCCTATAAAGGCACTCAGTGACCATGTGACCTGACCTCTGCTTTTGCAGTGATGCGGTTCAGCCAAAGTGCATCGTCCAGAATTTTCATACAAGAATCACTTAAAGCTTGTGTCTCACGGAGTGCCAAATGTTGACGAACGTGGTGAATTTTGGATTCGCCAACGTTTCTGATGAATGCTAAGGAAAATCAGGGCTCGCCTCGGTCATTTTGCGACATATAGCGAAAGACAGTTGGCAAACGTTAGCGACTGTTAGTGTTTATTAATTAACAATTATTTAGCACTGTTTTGCCACTGTTTGGGAACGTTTGGAACCTTTTGCCAACTCCTGGTAAATACCAATGAATGTGAATGTCAGGTGAAATTTTAACTGAACCACCCAACCCTATAAAAAGGGTGTAAATGATATAATATGTAAATGGCTGCGGTCAGGAAGAAGCCCAACGTGCTGCTGCCCTTGTGGAAGAATTGCTTTTTCTGGTGAAAGCAAGCAGAAAGCAAGTAAAGAAGAAAAAGAACGAGTGATGGACCCAACTAAATATATATATATATATATATATATATATATAAAAAACGAACCAAAAAAACCCTTTAGTGACCCATGTTTGCAAACGATTAGAACTGTCTTCAGAAAAATTTAACTGTTTAGCAACCTTTTTACGAACCCAAAATTTACTCTGTTCGCCAGCATTGGACGCTCCATGAGGTACTAGCTTAATTCACTCTTTAATACTATTCCACTTTCCAGATAGCGATCTTTCCATCCTGGCCAGCAGCGCCGCTGAGGATATAGCGGTCCTCAGCCGAGCACAGAGTCTGAACGGTGTCTGAATGAGCCAGCAGCTCCTTCTCCACTAGGAGGCGTTCTGTGTTCACAACGTAGATCTTTCCACGGGCTTTTCCCACACTGCCGCTGTGGCCTCCCACCCAGATCTGATCGAGAGAAAAGAGAACAAATTTATCGTATTCATATACTACACTCTGATCTGGTCATTTCATCACTCATAATTTTAAACTGGTTTGCTGCTTTTTTTTAATTAATTACTCATTCAGTACACACTTTATCCTGGTCAGGGTCACTCGATCCACGGTCTATTACAGCAGATCCTAGATCTAGATTCAGGGTGTATTACAGTAACATGAGTGAGTATTACATTGCAGGGCACCACTCTCTTTTGCGTGGGTTTCCTCTGGGTACTCTGGTTTCCTCCCACAGTCCAAAAACATGCACAGTAGGCTGTTCCAAATCAGCCCTAGGTGTGAGTGTGAATGGTTGTGTGAGTGTTGGCCCTGTGATTGCCTGGCGAGCTGACTGAACATTCTCAGGATTCACTCTGACTGAACGAACACATCTTCCTCTGAGAACCACTGCGCCAATTTGTTATTACACTATTACTTTTATTTCATATTTTCTAAATAAGGTATTTAAACAATTATTTAGGACTTACAGTTGTGGTATGACCAACTGGACTACATGTTGGACTGTAATGAAATTTTTCTTATATGGTTTGTATTTTATAGTTTCACCCAAATGAGGATGGGTTTCCCTTTTGAGCCTGGTTCCTCTCAAGGTTTCTTCCTTGTGTCAACTGAGGAAGATATACGGACAAATGTACAGCAGTCTCCTTCTAAACAGACTCAAGTGTGTGTATGTGTAACTATAATACACACTGCAGAAGTCTTTTTTCCCCCCCTCTCACCTGGTTTTTGACTCTGATCATACAGATGACACTGGTGCAGTCAGGCAGCTGGATCCTCTGGAAGGGCTTCTCCTGGTCAGTGAGTTGCCACACACACAGCTCGCCTACGTCTCTGCATCCGGTCCACATCTGAGCCTTCTGCAAAATTCAGTTGGTTTAGCAAAACCACGAATACGAAGGTAATACACAAGTCCACAAATCAGAAAATTTGGTGTAGTGGTGACATTTTATAAACTGAGGCTTGTGCAGATGGTTTTTGGTACAGATGAAAACATTCACTAAAGACTCAACAGTAACACTAGTCCATAAACAGCCATGTTATCTTCCTGACTTGTAAGGGTGGAAATGGAGATGTAGTGATGAGGGACGTGAGACTGACTCATTTCTATTCATGTTGCAGAAATCCATGACTGTTGTTGATGAATATATATTAACTGACTGGCCACATGACCTTGATTAAGGCCTCTGCCTTTTTTTTTTTTATAAATGTTGCCCTTTTATAATGTTTTAGGTCACTGAAAATGGACCTTTTGCAAAACTCTTTCCATGGTGAAGACATTCAGAAACTCAGTTTTTTTGTCCGGGTGGTATGGTGGTGCAGTGGTGAGCATATCTGCCTCACAGCAAGAAGGTCTTGGCTTCCCGGACTTGGGTGTTTCTGTGTAGAGTTTCCATGTTCTCCCTGTACTTGTGTGGGGTTTCCTCTGGTTTCCTCCCACAGTCCAAAGACATGCACATTAGGCAAACTGGCTGTTCTAAATTGCCCCTAGGTGTGAGAGTGTGTGAATGGTTGTTTTTGTGTGTGTGTGTGTGTGTGTTGGCCCTGTGATGGTCTGGTGAGCTGTCTAGGGTGTACCCTGCCTTCGTCCAGTGTCAACTGAGATAGGCTCCTGCCTCACCGTGACCCTAGCAGGATTAAGCGGTTTGGCAAATGAGTGAATGAGTTTTTTGTCACAATGTGCAGACAGATTTTGGCTACTTTTTTTTACTTGAAGTAAATTATACCATTCTTTAGCACAATCTTTGCAGCACAGACAGAAAAAGGTTGACAACTTGGCGATATGTGATATTCAAAGGTCATCATATACTACGAATAATGACACAATTCCGTTTTGTTACCAGCTGACTGGTTGCAGTATTTGTAAGAATTTCCATACTCCAAACATTTGTTAACCATTATTGCAAAAAAAGGGTCTCTGTCATTATGACTCACTCTGCCATACCCAGCAGGCAGGAAGTGGTGTAAACTGTGAGTTCAGAGAGGAGCAGGTCAGCAGGGTGTTTGTTTGTAGGAAGAAGGGAAGGAAAATGTCATGTATTATTCACCTCATTAAAGAGCAAGAAGCTGCTGTAGGAACACTGCAAGCCCCGGAGGTGATCAGGAACAGATATAGTACGATTCACGATGCCAGTTCGCCGCACCTCCATCACACAGTCCCGTGCACCTGATAGAAAAAAAAAAAAAAAAAAAAACACACCAAAAACACCTCACTGGCTTTGAATTCTGGTATAGCAGAAACACTGAGTGCTATATGAGCAATATCAAAAGTATACAGTGAAATCCCTTTTCAGTCAACATGAAAATGGACAAAACAAACATTTAACGACTTCAAACAGATGAGGAACTGTGAGGGGGGAAAAAAAGAAAAAAATTTTTGATTTTGGTGAAAAAGGCAACCGTCAATTTTATAAAAGCAGTAGCAATGCTCGCGTGAACAAACCCCTCGTAGTTAGAACCCAGAAAATCAAAAAAGATAAAATATAAACATTGAAACAGGACTGGTAACATTATTTTGTAAAATGAAACTCTTCCCATGATATGTGTTTATTTGTATGAAAAAGGTGCCAATATTTATACAGCTGGTAATTATCAATGCATAGATCTACGCTGAGAGACGGGGTACACCCTGAACAGGTCACCAGGCTATCGTAGAACTAACAGATACAATTACCCATTCACATTCAAACTTATGCGCAATTTAACCTGCTTTTACATCGTCACCTGCACCTGGAACAAGCTGTCCCAGCACAACTGCACATCAAAACTATTTAATCTGCAACAACTCGACATCAATGGGCGCAACCTGCTCCATTTTTCGAAGTGACGCAAATCGTTCCAGAGGCGCAGCTTGCTGTCTGAACATATTAGATGTAAATTAGGAGGGTTTATGCATGCACAGTAGCATCCATCAGGGTATTAGGTCATTTTGTGAGCTTTCGCTGGCAGATGGGTCGTTCATTTCCTGTGGTTTGCTTGTATATTGTCCCCTCTAGCTTCTGGCTTGCCACCAAATTGAGAATGACTATGTAAACACACAGGTTAAACGTGTTCATACTACCCGTGTAAAAGCAACTTTAGGGTGGCCAGTTGACCTAATAAGCATGTCTTTGGACTGTAGTCTAAAGCTCATGCAAGCACAGGGAGAACATGCAGATTGCACTCAGAAAGGCCCATTGAATTGATCTGGACCCTGAACCTTCTTGGTGTGAGGTTTCAGGGCAAATCACTGAACTATGGTGTCCCCCACAGTTGATAGTTCACAACAATAGTTCTATATAAATCAATAAAACTACTTACAGCACCAGAGTCTTCCACTGTGGATCTGAATGGACTGCAGTCTGTCACAAGTAAGTCTGATGCTCCGTCTTGTTTGCAGCGTGGCAACGTCCCAAACGATCACTATGCCATCTGCACTGCACGAGTACGCCAGCAACTGGCTAAACACAGACATAGGACTTGTAGAATAAATTACATAGAACAAAAATCCTGTCAAGGATTTTAATTCATGTTTCATGCGTAATTCGGACTGTGATAAAAGTGTAATCTAAGGATGTCTGAAATCTAACGTTTAATGTTAATGTTTAATGAGGCTTCACGCTTTGCTGAAGGTATTTTTATGTGCAAGAACGACATGAAGCAAATGTCTAAAAGATTCAAATGTAGAAAAATGATAATTGATCTGGAGGGGTTTAAGAGATTTATATCTGCTGATGAATATGAATGAATTTGAAAATGACATGACATTTTCGTGGTATTTGATGTGGGGGTGTCTGAAATGTAAAACATGCTGCCTTCTAAGGCTCTCTTTATTTAGAGAGTCATGTCTGAACTGAATATTTGCTTCTGAGGACACTGTGTCGTTGGGCCACTCACTCTCACTCACTAGCCACATTATCCTACTATAAGGGGTGTGGGGAGGCTCGAGTGTATTTCAGACACCCTGAACAGCTCACCAGACCATCACACACACACACAACAATTCAGACTCACATTCACACCTGGGGCAATCTGGAACAGCCAGTTAGCCTAATGTGCATGTTTTTGGACTATGGGAGAAAACTGGAGAACCCAGAGGAAACCCACGCAAGCACGGTGAGATCATGCAGACTCCACACTGAAACACCCGATCCCGGAACTCAAGCCCAGCACCTCCTTGCTTTGAGGCAAGCGTGCTAACCACTTTGTCACCTTGTCTTTGGGCCAATAAGGCTGTAAATACGGACAAGGGAAACAGTGGAGGGGGAATTGCTTAACAACAGTCATTTTGCAATTATTTCTGAAGAATTTATTTTTATTTCTAGTGAGAACTGGTGGATCTGTTCACATATTATTCACTTTATTTCTCCAATAGTAGTTTATTTCTTCTCTTCTTTAGGATTTATGACCTTTGGTGTTACCTGGCTTCAAGTTTTATGTTCATGATTTCAAACTGATAAAATGATATAAAGGTCATGGGTCAGATACCAAGTGCAAGTGCCCAGCATACGACATATTTTAAATTATGCATAGATGGAAGCTTGCTGCCCAGAATCCCGATATTCAAAACTCATGAAAAACAAAGTGTATACGCAGACTGATTCTATACACACAGCCAGGATGCATTGGTGTTACATTCTAGTCCCTTACACACAAGCATTTTGTAGTTATTTTACTGCAGGGACTTAAATCAGTAATACACAGCTATATTAAAGATGGTTATATTAATAAATGAATGTTGTATCTAATAAAGACTAGTGATTAATAAATGAGTTATCTGGTTAGACGAATGGTTAGAGTGATTTTGACTAACTTTGATGTCTGCCATGTTAAAACAATTTACTAGTCATACTCATGTGACTGAAAGCATTTATGGAGTTTGCGTGTGACATGCTGTGCTAGTGTGATTTACTTGTATTTGTCAGGTCTTTCTTCCAGGGTGAGGCCTGTGATCTCGGCACGGTGCTCTGTCAGCTGTTTATTGCAGGACATGCTGTTTGGGTTGATTATATAAATGATCGAGTCCTGAGAACCAATCCACAGCTGCTGCTGGTCCACTCCCAGCATGCAGTTCTAAAACAACCAAAACATTATTTGGTTGAGAGCAAAAATAAGTACTAAGATGATGAACTTGAACAGATGAGTATAACAATTTTTTTTTTTTTTAGATCTATTTTCCGGCCATCCATCCATCTCACTTATGCATCCAAATCACAGAGGAAGCTGGAGCCATTCCCACATGACTTTGGGCAAAAGGTGGGGTACACCTTGGACAGGTTGCCGATCTACTGCAGGGTTAACACAGATTACCATTCACACACTAAGGGCAATTTATAGTAGCCAGTTGAGTTAAACTGCATGTGTTTGTACTATGGGAGAATACTGGAGTACCTGGAGGAAACCCCATGCAAAATCCACAAAGAAAGGCCAAAGTTTGGAGGCCAACATCTGCATTTTAAAAAAGAAATCAAAGGAAATACACCAGTGTGTTCACTGCCAATTCCGCCCATTCCAAAGGATGGACGTGACTCATGATATTCCACTTTACCTCACAGTCAGAACATTGCAAAAAGACTATATTGTCACTTGGTGCTATTGCATCAAATTCAGTCAAGACTTTGAATTTCTCCAAAAATATATATTATGTACATTTACATTTACGGCATTTGGCAGACACTCTTATCCAGAGTGACTTATATTCATCATTTTTAATACAACTGAGCAATCGAGGGTTAAGGGCCTTGCTCAAGGACCCAACAGCAGCAGCTTGGTGATAGTGGGGCTTGAACCACCAACCTTCGGATCAGTAATCCAGAGCCTTATCCACCGAGCCACCACTGCCCATGTATTATTAACTTATGTCCTCACTATATTCATTTGTGGGCAGGCAAAAAAAAAAAAAAAAAAAAAAAAAAAAAAAAAATCATGTTACCTCAAAGGCTCTGCAATAAACTCATAAAAATGACAGGAATAAACCACCTAATCTATTCCTACACTCTTTATGGGTTATTTCCCTTTAAACCTTCTTCTACTTGAATGCAGTGCAGCATGTGACCATGTATTCATTATTTCACAAATGCTAAGGAGGAGTGGGAAAGTCCCTTACAATGCGGGAGGTCCCCATATGAATGCAGTTCTGCTGTAGGGACCAGCTGGCTGCATCAAACACCACCACCTTCCCATCACTCAGAGCACACCAGAGTTTTGGGTAACCACCTCCGTCTGAGGCTGCTGCACCCAGCTGTCCTAAAATAAAGCACAGTCACAGTAAGATTGTTAAAAGCCTGGCGGGGGTGAGAAGACACATGGAAAATTCCATGACTTTAATAGGTTTATTTTCCTGTGAAAGCTCAGGTGGAAATTGAAAGCACTTGTTGGAAGACTGCCAAGAGAATGAATTCAAGCCTGGAGTTTGTTTAGTGTGCCTGACATACAGGCAGCATGAGATCTAATGCAGTTACAGGCAAATGAGGAGAACATCAGATCTATATTTATAATGTTATATTATACACACACACACACACACACACACACACACACACACACATATATATATATA
>JAQMYF010000001.1:52103039-52113523 GCA_030014195.1 Neosilurus mollespiculum
ATAAGAATTTGTAGCATTGTACTGGCAAATCTGGTTCAAAGTTTTAAACAGAAGTTAAAGTTACAATAACATTTAATCTAGTAATTTAATCCTGGTCAAGGCGATCCACTTAAAGAGAGTTCCCTCATGCCAAAGCTACGGACAGTAAATGACGTTCAAACCAGCCTAGTAAGATTCCTGACTGAAAACCTGCGTCATCATTTCTGGATTGTAGCCAGTCAGGAAGATACTATATTTTACACCAAGCTCTCTACTGCTATATGTGTGCATGATGAATCACACATACAACAATAGACACAACAACAAAATCACAGGTTCACCTATGTACATACTTGTACTTTTTCCTTGAGAAACTGCAGTAAGGACACTGCAATCCATCCTAGCCAACCCCGGGCGAAGGTGGGACACACCCTAAGCAAGTCCATAGAGACCTTCCTACCATGCCGCTCTAGTTAAAAACAAGCATGTATAATTACTGATATACTTAAGCTTTCTACAGAGACATTTATCATTTGTGGAAGGAGTCTCCAGTGTCAGTATGTTTGTAACCATCAGCAAGTTTTATGTACTGGAAAAGCCTTAAGCAGGGTGGAGTTTATGCTTTCTGGTTTCCGGACAATGTGACAAGCTGCTATACGGTAAATGATAACAGGAAGTAACTTGTTTTGAACGCATTCCACAACATTAATTGACTAATAAATATTTAGGCACCGCCTAAGAGCAGATCCCCAAAAAAATTGAGTTCATGACATTTGCATAAGTATGGAGCTCCGCTATTAAACGTGTTAGTCATTAAAACTAAATCATTAACGCCTAATCATACCAACAAACACTGAGTGAAGGCGGGGCACACCCTAAACAGCTTGCCAGAACATCGAAGGGCCAAATTCACACTCACACCCACACCTAGGGGCAATCTGGAACAGCCAATTAACCTAATGTGCATGTCTTTAA
The DNA here is from genome assembly GCA_030014195.1 of Neosilurus mollespiculum. Lineage (NCBI taxonomy): Eukaryota > Metazoa > Chordata > Actinopteri > Siluriformes > Plotosidae > Neosilurus > Neosilurus mollespiculum. The sequence continues at coordinate 52,103,994 of JAQMYF010000001.1, forward strand.
ACTGTGGAAGGAATCCAGAGTACCTCATTATTTTAGACAGAAACCAAGGTGCTTTTTCCAGGAAAGATCGAATCACATCACTTATCTCTCACCCAATCAGTTCAACCGGTCTTGCCTGGTTTGCATAGCCTAAATGACCTGGAGTGTTATGTCTTCAGACTTGTACTGAGCAAGTGAAACGTATCATGTCTAACCTGGAGTATAGAGCAGAATGTCCACAGCTTGAGGAGATGCCAAATCCAGACAAGGGTTGATTTTATGCTTCAGGGTCTCCGATGTTGTTTTTGGCACCATCATCGGTACTGTTAAAAAACACCAATCTATAAAAAGTCTTTCACTTATGGTGGAATTTTAAGCACAATACAATACAAAACAGTGATGTCTGGTCATATTAGAGCTGAGGGCTAAAATAGAAGAGATTTACAGTTGCACTCCTTCACGTATTTAATGCTTACTGGCTTAAATGATATCTTTTCTCTAAATAACAAACAGGGTATAGAGAAAAGCTATAATCCTTTTGTGAATGGAGAAAAAAAATGCTAAATTTAAAGGGACAGGATCCTGGTTGTTTGAAGTAAATAGCCTAAATATCATGAATGGTGTTATCAAACAAGATATAATAATTCATTTACAGACATGCAAAAAATTAAGAGAACACTTTTAACCGGAATATCCATTACAGGTGGTCTCTGAATTATTTCCATGGCTGTAGATGGAAATTTGGTTTACGAAGGACACTAGACATAAATTGGGTTCATACATTAAGTTTGTTAGGGGTTTGCAAGACGATCTCAGTCTTTAAAAACTGTCAAACCCAACAAGATTTCAAAACGTCCATGTGGCAATCCATTTCCACCATTTCGATTTGTAAGGTGAAATGCTAATTAACAAATATATACATATATTATGTATATATTTGTATATGTGGCCCACAAGAGCTTTCAAAGAATATGATTATCGTACGTCATGTACATCAATCATTACCATGAAACCTAATTCATTATCCTATTATATTATATTATAGGTGGCGGCAGCCTATTTCAAGTGAACAGCTGGTCATCAACAACTCAAGAAAGATTGCATGCTAGATTGTTGCTGTAAAGGGTTCTCATGGTTACCCCTTTAGAATATACGTTCAGTGATTGTTCGGCCCTCGATCACCTTTAAATTTTGTGATGTGGCCCTCAGTAAAAATGAGTTTGACACCCCTCGGATTAAGTGGATCGGCAAATGAATGAATGAATGAGTGAAGACAAGGAGGGACTTATCCCTGCTAGCCTGCTACATATACTTACATGTGTAAAAAAGGAAGTCATCTTAGTTTATTCATTCATTAATTTTCTGAACCACTTATTCCTAATTAGGGTCATGAGATGCTGGAGCCCATCTCAGCCTACTCTGGGTGAGGGAAGAGTGCACCCAGGACAGCTCGCCAGGCCATCGCAGCATCTTAGTTTAGCACATTTTAAATATGTATCTGGTTCCCCATACAGTTCTTATAACTAACCAAAAATGTTTCTTTCTGTACGAGTGAAAAAGCAATTTAAATTTGATAGGATCCATTTGCAACCAAGAGACATCACAGAGCATCTCATCATTTCATGACTGACTGTAATTATATCTGAAAGGCACATGATTACAAACCTTCCCGTTTCATCATGTCAAAATAAGCCAATTTAGAAGCTGCATAAATAGCTTTCGGAGACTGGAGGCATCTGACCACAGCGTCCATCAGCAGGGCATTTGTCAGAGCCTGTTGTTCGTACTGAGGGTCCTAGAAACATCAGAATTCATACAGTTAAATAACATTCTTTTAATTATAGCATATCTTTCAGATAATAACATTCACACTATTTCACGGTCCCTAAAACAGATGGAGATGAATGACTAGCCAAGGTAAAAACAACATAACATTAACCAGTAACACTTTTTACAGTGTTGTGGAATCACTGGGCTTGAAATGCCTTAACCTAGGACAAAGAGGACAAACTTCAGAGAAAAGCTTCCTGGTTACCCAGGTAAAACCTGGGCTTTTGTTAAACAAGAACTAATTACATTCTACTGCCATACCAGGAATTGCAGAGGAATACCAAAGCACCCAAAATGACGTCATCATCCCTTAGGTTACTGAGTGTCAGAAAAGCTCGGGAGAATCTTCAGTAAACATTGTGTTCTTGTATGTATTTTCAACCTAATAATACACTCAGATCTTCTCATGAATCATGTATGACAACACAGATCACAACGCACTTTTGAGAACTGCAAAGTTATATTAAAAAAGACAACAGAGAAATAAAATAAGCTATGGTAAGGCTCATGAAAACCACCCCACCCACTCTCCGAATTAGAAAAATGATGATCTGATAATTGGAATTCAATACTTTTTATGTAGAAAATACGAGTGTTGAGGATCTATGTCCAAAAAAACATGTCATCCAATGACCAATAGTTTTTCTGTAGTAGGTCCTTGAATAAAGGCATGTCAGAAGTATTTTTTGGTCACGTCATTTACGGTATTGACTGATTTAACCTTGTTTAAAGGGTACCTGTGGTGAATTAGTGTTACTAGCTAGTTAAAATAAATCTTGCATGACATCAGCGGTTTCTTCCAGCAACATCAGTCCATGCCCACTTTCAAAGTGCACACGAGTGTTATGTTTAGGAATGCACAGAGACATGTTGCCTGTCTGACTGGCTGTTCCAGCCTGGTAGTGACATGAACTCGTTGGATTGGCTGGGCTTCGTCATGGACCAGTGTAGAGTAACACATTATGGGCCAGTGCTGAGCCATTTTGGGTTTACCATCACACTCATCTCTGGCAGCATTCTCATCCTCAGAGTCACTAGAACAGGGGTCACCAACCTTTTTGAAACTGAGAGTTACTTCATGGGTACTGAGTCATACGAAGGGCTACCAGTTTGATACGCTCTCCTGAAATTACACATTTTAGACACAGCTCACTAGTGAGTTGTGCTATTTTTAGAACAGGCCTGCTGGCGACTTATGTGGTCCTTGGTGGCGACATGGTGCCCGCGGGCACCGTGTTGGTGACCCCTGCACTAGAATGTAACATCTTACTGTCTACGTGCAAGACACAAGTATATTTATGTTACTGTTTCTGTGGAAACAGGTAATTTATATGTGGCAGACACTGCAAATAACCTGAGTGTAATAATAACTGTAATGGTGTACTTGTTAGCACGTCCGCCTCATAGCAAGAAGATCCTGGGTTTAAGCCCTGTGCTTGGGTGTAGCCGGTTTCCTCCCACAGTCCAAAGACATGCCCATTAGGCTAATTCTTAATTGGATATTCATGATTACCCCAGGTGTGAATGTCAGGGTGAATGGTTGTGTGTCTGTGTTGCCTTGCAATGGTGCAATGGTCAGGTGAGCTGTTCAGAATGTACCCTGCCTGAAAAATGAAATTAAATGAATGTTTATTTATGGAAAGGGTCTCTACTGTTCAGTCTGCATTGTTCAGTCAGAGGTAATACCCCAACGTTTAGTTTTACCACCACAGGAAAGTCCAGGGATGAAAAATTGTGAATTCTGTGTATGTTTTTTTTTTTTTTTGGTAACAAGCTGTATTTTGTGGTCTTATTTACATCAAGAGATATGTCATAATTACTCACTCACTCATTACTGAACCACTGAATCCTATTATTAGGGTTGCAGGGAGGGTCTTTGGACTGTGGGAAGAAACCAGAGTACCCACAGGAAACCCACACAAGCACAGAGAGTTCATGCAACCTCCACAGAGAAACACCTTAGCCAAGGACTTGCTGTAAGGTGGCTGTGCTAACCACTATGCCACCGTACTGCCTGTAATTCGTTATAGGAGCTAAATGACAACACAGACTAACTTGAACTGGAATATTAAATGTGCTCATGAACAGTAAAATTTATTTATAATTGTAAAACTACAGTATCATTAAAAATCGTTTAAAAATCATCAAGCTTATTCCCCCAAACACTCTGAAGCCCTGGTAGGCTTTGCTAAGACTACAACAGAAATGCTATTAAAAAAATGCAGTAGAACAGCATCATCAAACACACCTTGTGCTCATCTGCCATTTTCCTTCCTGCCCACAACTCCTTGATCATCAAGTGCCACAGATCACACTCAGACTTTAGATTAGCCTCGAAGGTCTCTCTTCTCAGGCTGGTCTTGATCTTTAATGAGGGGATCCTCAGAAGAAGTAAAGGAGCTGAGGATATCTTTACTTCCTGAATAAATGGAACAGACAAAGACCTTCTCAGCAAAGACTGCAGGAGCACTGAGAAAAGTCCTCAGGTTAAAAGGATTTCAGCTTACCATCATTAGAGTCATACATATCACACATACACATCAGCTTACATTTCCTTATTTCCTTTATACAACAAATAATATGCATGGAAGAAGACAGTCTCACCTCTATGTCTCGAAACTTGGTGACCTCTACATAACCTGGGCGTCCCTCTGTGAGCAGAAAGAGTCGGCGCTGGGTCATGGCGATCTTACCCACCCCATGGCTGGTCTTCACAGAGGAGGAGAGCTTGTACACCTGCTCGTTGGCCTCCAGGTTTTCAAGCACAGCAACAGGTAAATCTATGTCCTGTGCTTCAGCCTCAGTTTCCTTCCAGATGGTGTAGAAGAAGCGGAAAACTTCTGGGTCCACCTGCTTCTGTTGACCTGTAGGGGACAACACAGAGGGGCTGGCCTCAGATTGGAACCATCTCTTGCATTATCACTCCAGTATATCAAATAGACATTTGCATCATTTTAATCTTGAACCATAAAAACATTTGAATGTAAAGATAGTTTAAGATGTTGTGGTAAACACTCACGAGTTATCAGTACTGTTTATTTCATACATGCAAGGAATATAAGAACTCTTCCCATAAACTTTTTTTCATTTCCTTATTGCATGACAGGTCTGAGATCAAATGTACTGCCATTTGGAAGAGTCCAAAGTGTAAAATTGATACTAGATGTTATGCCCCTGTCACATATTAATGATCTGCACAGCTTATGCTGACGTTTGACAAATTTCTATAAAACGCTGGCGTACACTGAACTATCGATGTTATTCCAGTTCTGAAAATATGCATAACTTATTAGTAACTTATCCAGCTAGCTTATATCAAACTTTTCTTCAACGTATATTGATGTATGTAGATGTCTGACGTGTTCTGGACAACCACAAACGTTTTACTGAACATCTTCCTAACTTACTGCTAGAATGTTATGGGTGTATTGGCAGTGTTTAGGGGGATTGGTATATAAAATGGGGTTCAAATGAGGAACAGGTCAGTTCTCCTCAAGACTTCATCGTCGACTTTTGTTGGTTATAAGTTGCAAGCGCTGCCAACACGCTAGGCATTCATTGGCAAAAGTTATATGTAGGTTCAAAGTACGCTAGACATTTTATCCAACTTAAGAGTAACTTACAAATAACTTACCTACTTCTAACTTATGGCAACTTACATACAACTTATGGTCAGCGTAGGCGAAACGTATGAGCCATACACTAGTATATGTTAGAAATTTTGTGCATGCACAAAATTTTCCAACGACCTCTCCGTACTATGACTTATACTGTTTTATGACTTGTACGACTTATACTACGACTTAAACTTATTTGACGTACGCCAGCGTATTTGCCAAATTTCTCATACGTCAGCATACTCTGGCTAAATCGTCAATGTGTGACAGGAGCTTTAGACTCTAAGGGTGAGGTGATGAGTGATGGTAAATGATAAGGGCATAGTAGACTCAAGGGTCCACAGTCTATAACACTATAAGTGCAGCATTATAAACAAAATAATTTCTTGGCTATCACAGAGTAAATAAATACATCTATTGTAGTTTCCAATTTGTGTATTAGTATTTTTACAGTAATATCAGCCCAGTATCCAAGTGATCCAAGATTAATAATATAAAACGACATATGACACGCAAATCGTTTTGCTGCTAAATGACACGCAATCCACCTCGGGAGACAAGCAAATTGCTTCACCACTAAAGTAACCCTTGATACCCTAGTAGCGCCTAGGTAACCTTCTTGCATGTTTCTGGCTTAAAAATCTTTCCAAGAGAAACTGTGAGCTGCACTGAGCTAGTTTCCTACAGTAGATCCATGATAGCATTACCATAATTATCTTGTATTACTTTAGTTCATGGTAGCTCATATTATCATAACAAATAGTTTATTATCATTATTATTATCACACGGCAAGTACAGTATGGAGGCTCTTGTGCATCATGAACTCGGAAGAGTTAACCATATGTGAATATATACTCAGGGGAAATGCAAGTCGTTTCACGAATGAGGACTCAAAAATCGCGGTTGCTATCCTTGTAATACTTTTTTTGTGCAGTCATAATGCACAGGGTATTTAGAACCGCCGATAATAATCTGCTCCTTCGTGATGATATAGGTGGAACAATTAAACTTGTGTTCACTGTATCCCTACAAAAAATGTTTTGGGGTAATCAGTTTAAGCGATATTTGGTTATTGCTCGAATTGCATGGTGCAAGTGTTCAGCTCAGTACTGTTCAAACTCTGTACCCGCCCACTTTACATCACTTTTTCACCTCTCATCACTCATTTTGCTGGCTTTCAGTGACTTTGCATGGTCACTTCCTGTTTAGACGCAGTTTATTCCAGTCAGACTTGCAGTGGATCTGCAGCTTATCCCAACAACACTGGTTGTGAAGAACGTACACCCTGAATGTATTGCTAATCCCTTAACACACACATTCATATCGAGGAGAAGTTTAAGGTAGCCAATCCACCAATGGGGTTGTTTTTTGGAGATGATAGGAAACCAGAAAACCCAAGATACAGACACAAGGAGAACATGTAACGGTGTGATGAGAAGAGTAATAGAGACCTAGGTGCTGTGATATAAATATACACCACTGTCATATCTCTCTTTAGATGTAGCTAGCCAGTTAGTGATAGCCAAGAACTTGGGATTAAAAAAACAAAGCAATTCTTGAAACATGCAGCAATCAAGAATGAGTTTCAATCATAAAAAAAGGTTCAATACGAGACCATATCAACACCAGCTCAACGATATGGGATGCATTACTTTTTTTTTTCCCCCAGCTTTAAAAAAGGACAATGATTAACCAGGAGCATGCCTGGATCTCCTAGAGGTGAGGAAGGTGCACGAAAGATTGAAGTTACACAGCCAACAGGGTTGCAGATTAAAGGAAACAGTTAAACTAAACAGCTTGAAGCATATCCGGCAATAAATGAGTCACACACACACACACACACCCTCCAATGCAGTGTGTTAACGGGTGAAGCACAGGCTAAGCTTACCATCTGCTGAGGAACCAAGGTAAAAAACAGACTGGGCTGAGACCTTCACAGTAGACTCCATACCTGGTAAATCACATCCACTCTCATTAGTCTATACCAGGCCAGGGTATTTAGGGGAAGTACATACAACCTAATACACAGTTACACTCCAGAATTACTGGCACCCCTTCAAAGAACTATAGTAAACACTGTTTTCTTTTTGATCTCATAAACAAGTCTAGAAGTAATATTCTTTCTAGTTGTCAATCTCTCTTTCTCTACATAAATACAAATCCACTTGGTATCAGTGAAACCTTTTTTTTTTTTCAATCTCTCTCAGTATTGTCAGTTCTCTCACCAAATATTAAATGTCATGTCAGAAACTAACCCGTTTTTTATCCATCGCCATGGGGGAACCAATGAGCTGTCAGATATTTAAGTGTAAAATCTTGCTTTTCCTCAACCAAGATGTCAAGGAATAAATCTTTCTGTTTGATACTAACCTCAAACAACACTTATTAAAATCAGTCCATTTCAGCCTTTGGAACTAAACCTTACTCCATACCAGTGGTCAAACATGAACAAGCCTGAGAATAAAAGGGAACTTTTTTTGTTTTTGCAGGGGCAGTGAACCAGATCCCTTTATCACTGTTTCCACACGTATGCCACACGGTGGCGCAGTGGTTAATACGTTCGCCTCACAGCAAGAAGGTCCCGGGCTCGGGACGTTTCTGTGTGGAGTTTGTATTTTCTCCCTGTGCTTGTGTGGGTTTTCTCCGGGTACTCCAGTTTCCTCCCACAGTCCAAAAACAGGCACAGTAGGCTGATTGGTGGTTCCAAATTGTCCCTAGGTGTGAGTGTGTGTGTTGGCCCTGCAATGGCCTGGCAAGATGTTCAGTGGGGGAAACCCCGCTTACACCCAGAGTCTCCCTGCGACCCTAGTTAGGATTAAGAGGCTTTGAAAATGAATGAATGAATGAATGAATTAAGAGAGACTAAGGAAGTATTTCCTCAAAAAGGTGCCAATATATATGGAGCTGGCTAAAAGCAAAAAAAATAAAAAATTCTATTATTATTATTTACTCAGGTTTGACAGGGAGATGTGGGCTGATACCTGCTACAGCTATAACAATCAGATTTTTAATAATCAAAAAGGAATACGAGGAATTTTGCTTGTACACTGAATTCATTTTATACACCAGAATTCTGTATTTCTCTTTAGCTGAGATAAAGATCAGTGGTAAATCAATAAACAACGATGAAGGCAAAGGACACTTCCCTTTACCTGTTTATCTGTGCATTTAAAGAGCTCTGTAAGGAAATGAGAAAAATGCTTATATTTTCCTCAAGTCCCTACCTCTGCTTTTTCATCTTCTCTCCCACTTGTGTGCTTTCAGATTTCACTCACCCACGGTCAGAGCGTGAAACAGGCGCTGGATGGTATCCAGGTCTTTGACTATGCCTGACTCTTGCACACGGCGCACAAAATCATCCAGGGGCATGTGTGTGCGTGGAAGCTCAAACTTCTTCACTGATCCGCCATCAGGGAAGTCGTCCTGGCTGCTGCATTTCTTCACTCGGCTGATGAGGCGCTTCAGCTCTGGCCGCCCCTCGGCCACGCTGCGCTCCTCTTTCCGCAGTGAGTCTGCCAGTGTAGTCACCAGCTCTGGAGGGAAGATGTCCATATCAGTCCTGTGGAGACTTTGGAAATCCAACAGAGCGTCCAGTCGTTTTCCTGCCACAGAATTGATCAGCCCGCGGAGGTAGTAGTAGCGTGCCAGCAGGGACGAGTCCTCTGGGTTTACATAGTTTATGGCCTTGCTGAGTTGACTGATGAGTTCTGAATAATAGTTTTGAACATAGTGATAGGCCAGAGGAGGGGGGAATTCTGGGAGTTTGAAAGTTTTGACTGGCTTTGGAGCAATCTTGAAAGCTGTACATATTGAAAGAAATAAAAGGCTTTAAATAAACCAGGCAAAAAAAGTACAACAAAATGAAGACAAAGCAATTTTATTCGTACAAACAACGGTTTCTTTAATAAATAAATGTAATAAAATTGGAATTGTATGATATGAACTACAGAACACTGTAGACTCTCCCCTACACAAACATTCACCTCAGATGTTTGCTGTTGCACACAGACACTTTACCACTTTGACACTTTACAGACACTTGTCACTTTTGCACACAAACACTTTACAGTCTTTCCACTGCAATAAATTATAAATATATTTCT
>JAQMYF010000001.1:52118499-52130833 GCA_030014195.1 Neosilurus mollespiculum
TTCAACTAAGGGCGGCACGGTGGTGTAGTGGTTAGCACATCTGCCTCACAGCAAGTAGATCCTGGGTTTGATTCCCTGGCTCAGGCGTTTCTGTGTGGAGTTTGCATGTTCTCCTGTGCTTTGCAGTTTCCTCCCACAGACATGCACATTACGCTAACTGACTGTTTTAAATTGCCCCTTGTTGTGAGAGTGAGTGTGAAAGGTTTTGTGTGTGTGTGTGTGTGTGTGTGTGTGTGTATTGCCCTGCAGTGGCCTGGCGAGCTGTTCAGGGTGTACTCTGCCTTCGCAGAGAGTCGGCTAAATTAGGCACCAGCCTCCCTGAGACCCTAATAGTAGATCAAATGATGATCAAATTGAAGAATTTACCTGTACGCTTCTGACCGAGTATTTATCTTCATCTGTGCGAAAGCTTCCATCTTCTTATTTAAACAATCTTTTAGGAAAGAATGGAAAATATGTGTCTCTAACACCTGCAGAGACAAATATAAAGATCAGTTCATTCATATTTATAGACTCAATGACAGGAATGTGAACATGTACTGTATGAGTGGTTGTGATTATGAGACAGGTAGGAGACTTTATTGCTATACCTTCTTGTAAAAAGGCAGGTGCGCTTGTTCCTGTGCCCTGAAAAACTCCTCAGTATTAAATACTCGATGCTCAAAGTTGAGGTGGTCATGAACCTCTCTAATAAATGTGGAAAACAGAAAAAAAGCACCTTTATGAAAACAAATTATTAAATGTGTCAGAATCAGCAGGAAGCAAATGCCTGGACACGGAGGAGGAATTCTTCCAATGCGTGGCAACCCATTAAACAAATAGACAGGTAAGTCAGGATTTTTTCAGTATGAATCAAATTATTATCGCTGGACAAATTGCATGGTCTGAAAAATGATTACAGCTTTGCAAAACCTGACCTGAAGAGGTTGACAATGAGCTCGAGACTGATATTTAGAATTTCGGAGTTGAGTTTGCGTTGCCACTGGTGTCGACGAGTTCGCATGTCAGTCACGTCCATGCTAGCGCCATGCCCGCACATCTCCAGGTCGTAGTGAATCTGTAGTCCCTCTGCACTGTACAGACACACACAAATTCTTCTGTTCAGTATGATGCATGCTTATTGAATGAGTCTTTGTGACTTTCTGATTTGTCACATTGTATAAAGTTACACTTGTATCAAGTGCTTACATCTTATATACTCCAGCAAAGCTAACAAATAGAAGTTTTCAAAATAAAAATAGGGTTTGTAGTGTTTTTTTTCAATTGTAATAAGTAACAAAGATTCATCTGTACAGTTAATGCTGATGAACTGCATTGCAATTACTTTTTTTTATGAAAATGTAATGTTTATATATATATATATATATATATATATATAAATATAAATGTTTATATGTTTATGCAATATCTGTTGATGTGGAAATGTGGATAATTTTATATTTTATAATTTTTTAGAACTTTAATTTTACAGTATTGTCATGGCAATATTGGACTTTCAATGATTCTTTGAAAAATTCTTCACCAACAAACATTTTTCTGTAATATATAATTTAAATTAACTGCTTTTCTTACCGGCTCTTAAAGCACTCTCTTGCAGGCACTGGCAAATCTGGCAAGTCTGCAGCACATGATGAGGTCACTGTTCCATCATCAATGTTAATCAGGATCTGGTCATCTGTCTCCTGATGCAGAAAAAGTAGAGCTTTATCGGCAAGTTTGTGTCATTTTAATAAACCTTTTAAAAGCCAGGCATCTCATTGAACAGAGTGTTGAATAACCTATAGTGCAATATATATCAACCTGTAATATAAACTAGCAACGTATAATACAAACCAGCACACTGCACCTCCATGCATTCTGCACTTTTTCCTCTCGCTGCTAATATCCTGTACCCAATCATAACCACTAGCTACCATAATTCTGTTACATATCCTGCCTAGTGTGTTCGTTTTATGTCACTGTTGTCTTTTTGCACTTTGTGTAAACGTGTACGAACATGTGTATCCTAGAGTGTATGAGTGCGTATGTGAGCATGAGTGTGTGTATTTTTACTTTACTGTATCTGTCTTATCTCCATTATGTCTTAACAGTTACATGTATCACCAAGTGTTCCCGGTGAAACGTTGTTTCGTCTCACTATGTACTATGTATACTATGTGCTGTATTTATATACTAAGAGAAAGTGTTCATTATGGAATGTTTCATTCAGTCACCGAATTGCTTAATCCTATTAGGGTTGCGGGGGGGGGGGAGCGAAGGCGGTATACACCCCGAACAGCTCGGCAGTACATCACAGAGCAAAAACACATACACAACCATTCACACTCATGTTCACACCTAAGGGCAATTTGGAACAACCAATAAGCCTAATGTGCGTGTCTTCGGACCATGGGAATAAACCAGAGTACCCGGAGGAAACCCATGCAAACATGGGGAGAACAATCAAACTCCACACAGAAAAACCCCGAGCCTGAAAATCGAACCTAGCATGTTCTTGCTGTGAGGTGGGCATGCCAAACACTTCGCCACCATGCCGCCCACATATAGGGTTTTGTGCTTTTGCCCACTTTTTCAAAATAACAAGCTGCATTTATTTTTGTCCTAAAAACCTCAATTAATAGAGAAAAAAAAGAAATGCCGGAGCTGCTAACAGATAACAGAAAGCTGCAAATAAAATACTTTGCAGAAATAAGGATACAAAAAAAAATTATAAAGCATCATTATATATAATTAAAAAAGTTACTATTAACAAACTGTAGTGGTGTAAGAGGAATTAAAAGATCCTGTAGGATACACCATTATAATATTCTTTATTTGTTGCATTCCAGTACGGAGATCTACCACACACTATAACACAATGTAATATGAGCCTCCTTACTGAGGCCACATCTTCAAGGTGCTGGATATGGCAACCCATGATGTAAGCAGTGGGAGCCATGAGGAAGTCCAGCATCTGTCTGGATAGGACAGGAACGTACGGGTGTTGCCAGCGCAGAGGGTGAATAAACAGTATGAAGCACTCAGCCACCAGTGTGAGCCTGGCCCAGTCCGAGGAGAGGAACACAACACGCTGTTCCGTCAATATACTGCAGATCACCTGCAGGCACATGAGCTGAGATCTCAGTTATGGATTCCAGATTTAAAAAAAAAAATCAGCTTGTTTTTAACTTGTTGATGCATTTATTATTCTTTTTTAAATCTCACTAACATACTATGATGTAACAGACCTGTAAGATCTGCTCGGGTTGAAAGCACAGAAAGGGTAGATGGAGGTCCAGGTCCACAGCAGGATGGTCCATGTCTTCTCTTGGTGGTAGAATGATCTGTAGGGGTTTTAGGTTAAATGCCTGTACAGAAAAAAGTAAGATATATGATATAGAGAAAGAACAAACACACCTATGTACAGGGGATCTATCAATCTATTTCTTTCTCCCTACATACACACACACACACACACACACACACACACACACAATATATATATATATATATATATATATATATATATAAAAATCTAAAAATAAAAGAGTGCGCCAGCTAGCTAGAAGGCAATTCTGCTAACACTGATTACTTCATTCAAGACTTTCCACAAATAACAAAATAAATAAATAAATAAATAATTAAAGAATTTAATGTTCAGAATGTATTTTTTTATGTTAAAGAATTAAACAGTGTTTATAAAACTAATTTGACTTCATTAGACTGCTGTGAGGAACTAGCCAACCAGCTAGCTGCATGCTAACTGGCTCTCCTGAAACATATTTGACAGTAAGAAGGTTTATATTTTTAAATTTACAATAATTTGAACAGAATAATCAAAAATGCAATATTTCTTACACCCCCGCTAGAATCGCCACCTTATCATGCTGGAGGGGTTTGCATAATGATCCTGGGAGCTATGTTGTCGGGGGCATGGCCCTGGTAGCGTCTCCCAAGGCAAACAGGTCCTTGGTGAAGGTCCAAACTAAGCGTGGTTTAGAAGACCTCAATAAGCAGGACTAATTCAAGAACACAGTTTCCCTTGCCTGGATGCGGGTCACCGGGGTTGACCCTGGAGCCAGGCCTGGGAGAGGGGCTTGGGCTCTGGAACCACCCATCTCGAGAGGGGCTGGACTTTGTTTCTTTCTGGACATGCTTATGTAGAGAGGTAGCAAGCCGGCGTGGGCATACTTGTTGCCCCTTCTCGGTGCCCACATGTTGAGGTTCCCCCCGGCTGACAAAAGGGTAGCCTCCCTCCGCCTCCAGGTGGGGGGACAGGTCCTGATTGTTGTTTGTGCTTATGCACCAAATAACAGTTCGGAATACCCACCCTTTTTGGAGTTCCTAGGGGGTGTGCTAGAGGGCGCTCCCCCTGGGGACTCTCTCGTCGTCCTGGGAGACTTCAACGCCCATGTAGGCAATGACAGTGTGACCTGGAAGGGTGTGATTGGTGGGTAAGGCCTCTCCAATCTGAACTCGAATGGGGTTTCATTGTTGGACTTCTGTGCTCGTCACGGTTTGTCCATCATGAACACCATGTTCGAACATAAGGGTGTCCATAAGTGCACTTGACACCAGGACCCCTAGTCCGCAGTTTGATGATCGACTTTGTAGTCATGTCATTGGACTTGCGGCCACATGTTCAGGACACTCGGGTGAAGAGAGGAGCTGAGCTGTCAACTGATCACCACCTCCAGTCGCCCTCCAGACCTTGCTGGAGCCAGAGCTTGGTCCGCATTAATAACAAAATGTTGAATTCGTTTCCAGTGGGTGTTGGAATCCACCAAGGCTATCCTTTGTCACCGGTTCTGATCATTATTTTTATGGATAGAATTTCTAGGCACAGCCAAGGTGTTCTGGGGATCTGGTTTGGTGGCCATAGGATCTCATCTCTGCTTTTTACGTTGTCCTTTTGGCTTCATCGAGCCGGGACCTCCAGCTCTCACTGGAGCGATTCGCAGCTGAGTGTGAAGCGACCGGGATGAGAATCAGCACCTCCAAGGTATCTCGGGGTCTTGTTCACCAGTGAGGGTAGGAGATCAACAGGCAGATAGGGTGAGAAGTTCTGTCATCTGGGAGGCGCTCAGAGTAGAACCACTGCTCCTTGAGAGGAGCCAGCTGAGGTGGCTTGGGCATTTTATTAGAATGCCTCCCAAAGGCCTCCATGATGTGGTGTTTCGGACATGTCCAACTGGGAAGAGACCCCATGGTCGATCCAGAACACGCTGGAGGGACTATGTCTCTCGGCTGGTCTGGGAACGCCTTGAGGTCCCCCTGGAAGAGCTGGAGGAAGTGGCTGGGGAGAGGGACATCTAGACCTCACTGATTAGGCTGCTGCCCCTGCGACCTGACCCCGGATTAAACGGAAGAAGATGAAGATGAAGATTTCTTACAATTCAGAGAATAGAATAAAACAGTTATTCCGCTCCCTCTCATCAGGGTGGGGTACACCCTGAACAAGGTCAACACACATACAAACATTCACACTCACACCTATGGGTGATGTAGAACAGCCAATTAGCATGTTCTTGGACTGTGGGAGGAAATCGGAGTACGTGGAGGAAACCCAAGCAAGCACAGAGAGAACATATACATACCTACACACACACACACACACACATACATATACATATATATATACACATGCGTATACATACACAGTAGTGTGTAGTGAAGATTATACGCAACCACTTTTGTCAAAAAAAAAAAAAGAAGTAAAAAAATTACTTCTCTATAATTTTTTGGTGAAATATATTGAACAATGCTATTCATGGTGGAGTAGTGGTTAGCAGTCTGCCTCACAGCATGAAGGTCCTGGGGTCGAGTCTCATGCTTGTTGTGTGTGTTTCTGTGTGGAGTTTGCATGTTCTCCCTGTGCTTGCATGGGTTTCCTCCGGGCACTCCGGTTTCCTCCCACAGTGGAAAGACATGCACATTAGGCTAATTGGTTGTTCCAGACTGCCCCCAAGTGTGAGTGTGAATGGTTGTGTATGTTGCCCTTTGATCGTCTGGCGAGCTGTTCAGGGTGTATCCCGCCTTCGCCAGTGTCGGTTGGAATATGTTCTAGCCACCCCATGACCGTAATAGGATTAAGCAGCTCTGCAAATGAGTGACTGAGTGATGAGTGAACACTTAGATTTGATAAAAATTTAAATATCATTCCTTATTATTTTGTTCAAGAATTGTTATTGTTAATGTCATTTTGCATGTCTGGAACATTGAAAACTGAACATTACGATGCCCCCGATGTTTCCTGAAAACTATTCACAGCTGAGAGGAAATAAAAAACAGTTTTTAAGTAATCTTAGTGAGGTAGCTCACCACTTGCAGCTGTCCAGGTGGTGGGATGGGCACCAGTGCCAATTTCGCTGCGAATTCCTTCACCTGCTCCTCGAACTCAGCCATCCGGCAGTTCTTCAATTGGACCAGGAACCTGCAAGAGTTCATAAAGACATCATAAGCAAGTTCTCTAAAATGCGTTCTTGCAGCTTCAATGCATTATTAATGGTGTCACAGGTACTCACGAGGACAAGCAGTCTCTGAGAGCGTTGTAGTAAGGGTATTTGGAAATGAGGCATATGCCATAGGCTGTAAACAGCTTTGGAGGTTTGGATAAATAATGGCCATTATTGTATGTTATATTGTGCACTGATACCTAAAATACAAAATGGGTTAGGGTTAGGGTATTGTGATTAATAATATTACTTTTATTTTTTAAAATTCAAATTAATTAATTTGAACCTCTTCCTTCAAAGTATCATCGCATACTTGTATATAAGTCATTCCATTATGCAACTTCAAATCTGTGTACATAGTGGTATATATTTCAGCCAAGCTATCCGCTTCCGGTAATTCTTACCTGTATCGGTTTATAATACTGAACCACTACTCCGTGTGTCTGGTTCCCAAAGACGTCTGTGAAAACCAGGAAGTGATAAGAATCCTCTTGACTCTCATTTACGACTCTCAGGCCACCTAACCAATGAAAGAGAAGAGAGATACTGTTATCAGCTTTACCAGTGCTAACATGTTCTTCTGAAGTATTTCAGAAGGTTGAGAAAGCGTCACCTGGGAAACAGAGCTGGGGCAGGGCGATGAGGTCAATGTCTTTCGGGACACTCTGCTCATGTGTCGAGGGTTGGGTCCCATTGCCGGCAGACACGGCAACTCTTTCTTTTTTCTTTTTTAAGAACGAGCGTCGCCTCTGGACACGACTGAAGGTTGGGGCATAATCGGTTGTGTTCTCCTTAGTCACAAAAGGTGGTGCATGGACCTGCAACACCTCAGCCTCTAACAGCAGCGGTTCTTTCTCTTTAACGTCCTGCAGCGGAGACTGAGAAATTATAATCAGTCATTATTAAAGAGGTAGAATTATCTATCCATTTATGTCTTGGTAACATTATAGAGATTGGTGCAAAATTTGACACCCCCCTTTGTTTTCCCAGGTTAAAAAAATGGAATCCATAAATTTATTTTAAGGAAGGTTTATTACAACCGTAGCAGAAAATAAACAAAATATTACAGTAAATAAGTCAATAAAAATAAATAACCCATGTCCCTCTATTTCATTTATCTGAATATGCTTCACCTATGCAATTTAATATGAACAGTAAGCAACAGCAGTAAATCAAATAGATCACAACACAGTGTCTGTGAATATCATTACTTGATATTTGTGATATATCTAGGAACATCTGAAAAACCTGCCACGTATTAAAGCCTTCAATACAAGCAACTGCTGTAAGTGTACAGAGTCACATTACCACGCATAACTCCTTCAGACGATCACTGGACGCTCCTAGAAGCACACAAGCTTCCAGCAGTCCCAATGGGATGTTATTCTCCATCAGAAGGAGCACATCCACTCGTCTTCTGATAACATATGCGGTAGTATTGCTGTGAGAAACCCTTCTTCTCGCTCACAGTAATCCTGCTTGACAGTGCCTTGTAAGATGTGCTGGAACATCAGCCTTGTTTAATCCTGCCAAAGACATGTGGTAAGACAGTGTTTAGGTCACTTTTCAGAGTAAAAGGGAAGTAGGAGGAATACTGATTACACTATTTATGTCAGGAAGTAAGTAACACAGTCACACTGTGGTCAAAAGCATGCAACACAACTAAGACAAGTAGGAAGTTAAAAAAATATATATATTTATATAAATTAAATAAAAAAATAAATAAAAATATTGAACAAGTTAACTGCAGCGTAGTTTAAAAAGGAACAAAAATGTATAAAAATAAACAACAAGATCCTACAATAAACAACAGTTATACTGCATTCTAACACATTCACTGCTTCCAGACAGCATTCACAAGAAGGGATTATTTCTCTTTTTGCTGTATTGCAACATTAACTAAGATCCACCCCCCGCTCATTTAGTGGGGTTGGTGGTGTAGTGGTTAGGGTGCAGTGCTCAAGATTGAAAGGCTGTGGGTCCGAATCCCTGTTAGACCCCCACTGTGCTCAGACACCTGGGCAAGCGTGTGAACCCAGTAGTATAAATTGGTGTAAAAATACTGGGAAGGTAACCTACGATGGACTAGCGTCCCATCCAGAGGAGTTGAACTCCTAGTCGCTTCACGATACAGAAACCGGGATAAGCTCTAGCTGTAATGAGCCACTGGCCTCGAGTGTAAAAATCCCAACATATGTACCTACCTGACCTTGGGAAATACAAGGTATACCTTTAAATGTTTAATAGACATATATTGCCCCTTTTCTTTCAATAGTCCAAATTAGGAATGGTTTACATTTATATTTTATCACATTTTGCAGATGCCCTCATCCAGAATGGTACACAACTGAGCAGCTGAAATTTAAGGGCCTTGTTCAAGGGCCCAACAGTGGCAGCTTGGATGTACCCCCAACCTTTGTTCAGTAATCCAGTGGTGGCTCAGTGGTTAAGGCTCAGGATTATTGATCTAAGGGTTGGGTGGGTCCTTGAGCAAAGCTGTATAAAAATGAAGAATGTCATGCTAATTAAGGGTGACTTCCAAATGCTGGACATGTAAATATAATCCAGAGCCTTAAACACTGGGATACCACTAAAATAAAATAAAATAAAATAAAATAAAATAAAATTAATTAATTAATTAACAAACAAACAAACAAACAAACAAATAAAAAATATGGCTGATCAAGCTTCAAGATTTAGGAGAAAGTAATAAAACCAACAGCAAAGATCAGAACTATCCTAGGAGCATTAGAAATTCCTGTGGAATTAAGTAAAAGAAATGATGGCACAGCCCAGATACTAAGAATACTGAGTGCTTGGGCAAGAAGGGCAATTGTCAGAAGTGTCCAAGAGGGCAGCTGTGACACTGAAGGAGTTACAGATCTCACTGGCTGAAATAGGAGAACTTGTACAACCCTAAATAATATCATCAAACTTTACAGAAGTGATCTCTATGGAAGAGTGGCCAGAGGGAAGCCACTGCTGAGAAAGGCCAACATACATAAAAGGAATGCCTGGAGTTTACTAGAAGGCGTGTAACAAAATCTGAGAGCTTTTTTCGGGGGAAAAAAAAAATTATTTGATCTAAAAGCAAAGTATTATATTTGGCACAGACCAATCCAGCCCAACACCTAGGTATTACATTTAAGACCATCAAAGACAGTAGATTTACTATCATGCTTTGGGGTTATTTTTAACAGGAGGAACTGGATATCCTGTTGATAAATGGGAGAATATAGCTACAGCCAAAATACAGGTCACATTTTTGAGGAGAACCTGTTCCAATTAATCTGAAATCTCTACAGGTTGATAACTTATGTCTCAACAGGACAGTAAGCCAAATATAAAGGAAAATTTGAGTTGAGAAATGGATGAAAATGCCAAATATCATAAACAGCTGAGAAAACTCGAGCCTCATTCGCCGAAAACAGGAGTAAATGCTGCTGAATAAGACTATGTGAATGTGTTTTAGTATATACTACATGGGAACATGAAAAAAAAAAAACTAACTAAATGAAGATTGTTATAATTTGATGTTACATATTATTACAGAGGCAGGTCAGGTAAGGTCCGCATGCCGTGAGCAGAGCTAAGCTCTGTGTAGCTAACAGTGTCTTTTAAACCGCATTTGGGGTTGAAATATATACACTACACGGAAAGAGAAGAAAAGGAAACTAAAACAATATTTTTAGAATTATTATTTTTTTCAAGCATGAAAATGATAGCGCTGCCTGCTCCCTAGGGAGCTGACCAATCAGAGCACGCTGTTACAAAGTCGAAACAAATGGATGATTTTACTCTTTCAGCAGAGAGAAGAAAGAAGAGAGTCCCTTCAAAGTCACACTGGACAGAAACATCATTACAATTTGTTTTTTTTTTTTTGTTTTTTTTTAAAAACAGCATAAAATTTACCCACACTCATTTAAAATCCATTCCTACTAGCAAACTAAGAAATGATACACTTATAATTACACAGCTACTATTCAAGTGGAGTCTTGCAGACTCACTATTATTAAAGTGAACACATTTATTAGAAGGATTAGCTGGTCTTTTAGATTAAATTAGATGGATAAACAAAAAAAATAATCACCCTTACATCTAAATTGTTATTCCTGGACACAACACGTTTCAGAAGTTTCCTTCTCATGTCATCTCAGGGAGCTCTTCCTCGTAAAGGTCACCTCTAGCACGTTTATTAGGCAGCGGGATTTCCGTAAAGCTGTTCTGAGACTATACAAATAAAACATAACTAAATTAAACAGCATACTCATACATACATAACTCATTTCTGCTACTAAACTGAACCCGAAAGCATTGCTGTTGTATTTTTGGTTATTTCGGTTTCTTACAAGGCTAAATTCTATTAATTCCATTCGGAATAAACGGCAGGAAGAAATTCCTGTTTAAACATAATGCTGCTCGATGCCCAAGGAAGCAGCCTGATGGAATCATATAGTCATAAACTCGGGAAAACAAACACAAAAGCTAGTGGGTCTCCTCCCTTCCTCACAACGAAAGGGATAAAATCATGGAAAAAAAACGCATACACCTTCACTAACTAAAACAGATGTGCATTCAAATGCTTTTCAGTGCATGAACAGAGAAGATTATGTTAAAGCAGCCTCATCTAGGACTGCTAAAACACTAGACTACACATCCAAATTCTCTCAAAACAAAAATCATAATAAATCACAAGCTGTATGACAACCACAAAAATCACTGTATTTATATACTCTCCTCGGCCAAAGAAAACGTCACACACCTTGATTACAGCGTATAACTGCTATGGCACTGTTTAAACAACATCACATTCACTTCCATCCAGAGTTGGGTTCATTTTTTGTAGACATCTTTTAATTTTTTATTGATGGAGCAGGGTTAAGTGGTTAAGAGACTGGGTTACTTATCTGAAGGTTGGGGTTTCAAGCCCCAGCACCACTGTTAGGCCCTTGAACAAGGCCCTTAACCCTCAATTGCTCAGTTGTGTGTGTGTGTATATATATATATATATATATATATATATATATATGCCGCTTTGGATAAAAGCGTCTGCCAAATGCCGTTAATGTAAACCACATTATTTAGAAGTGGCTTACTAGATAAGACTGTTGGGGGGTTCAATCCCCAGCACCACCAGGTGGTCACTGTTGGGCCTGTGCAAGGCCCTTAACCCTTAATTGCTCAGTTGTATAAAAAAAAAAAAAAGATTTAAGTCGCTCTGGATAAGATAAGAGAGTCTGCCAAATGCTGTAAATGTAAAAACCCCCCGAAACAAACAAACAAACAAAAAAAAATCAACAACCACTCCATAACGTCTTCACCAGAACATCCCTAAGACTTTCATTAGGGTTAAGGTCCAGGACTCTGTGGTGCCACTTCATGTGAGAAAACGATTCCTCGTGATCCCTCAACCACCTTTTCAGCCCCTATTTCATATCCGTGCCGTCAGGGAATGGAACAACCTGGTCATTCAGTACATTCAGGTCGTCAGCTGATTTCATATTATTGCCACATAATGTTGCTGAGCCTCGATGTGACCAACAGAAACAACAAAAGCATGGAAGTTATGTGCTGTAATTTAGGTGAAAGGTAATCCATACTGCAATATTAGTGTGGGCGGCCTTTTTTTTTCTTTTATCCCAAAAAATGTTTTTAAATCTATTTTATATTGTCACTAAATACCATTCAGTCTTTATAACCCCAAAGTGCTGCAATTAAAGGAATAGATGGATTGCATCTTTGCATGTTTAATAGGTGATTCTTTATGGTAAAAATAGAGACTTATTATTTTTTTTTTTCTTCCCATTTTTCTCCCTAATTTAGGTCGTTTCCAATTCCCACCCATCAACTTTTGCCTTCCCTATCACACGACCACCACCGACCAGGGAGGGGCGCAAGCA
>JAQMYF010000001.1:52130933-52151344 GCA_030014195.1 Neosilurus mollespiculum
ATATATATATATATATATCGCACATGTGGACATTCATGTATAAAAGCCCATATCTCACCAACCTATTAGCTGATTTTAATCAACTATGACTTAAAATAACCCTCTGGTGGTACTGAATAATGTGCTAACATAAGTGTAATAAGAATTAGACTAATAATTTACACATAAATATCACCATTTTTGTCAAGAGTAGGCCGCATAGCCGTCAGCATGCTTCTGCCCTGTGATGGCCTGGCGAGTTGTCCAGGGTGTACTCTGCCCTCACCCAGAGTCGGCTGATATGGGCGCCAGCCTCCCTGCGACCCTAACTAAGATTAAGCGGTTCAGAAAATGAATGAATAAATATCACCAAAACTCCCATATAAACACTTGTACCCATACATATCCCTGTGCCCTGGGATCTTATACATCGTACTAGATACAGGTTGTTATGAGCAAAATAATTTTTTTTTTAAAAAATGGGCGTTTTATACTATTTAACATGATTATGACTTCAATCTTTCTTTTAATATACAGTACTGTGGAAAAAGTCTTTACACCAATGTAAACTGTGTAAGAATATTAAAACTGTTTAAAACTGCATCAGTTCTCTCAGGTACACCTTCATGCATTATGGAGAACTGTTAACACTCTAAAGACTTTGTCTCTATGGTGTTTTTGTTTCTGCAGGTGAAACCAGAACAGGTGTTGTTGTATTATGTTTTTTACTGAATGTGAAAAGTAACTATCAGTCTATGATCTGCTCCATTTTAGCTTCTCTTTTTGCAAAAATAGATAATAAATAAATAATATATATAAATATATAATAAATAATAATTTTCTTTATACAAGGTTTAGGAATGTGTTTATGGGAAATTTTGACCATTCTTCTTAAAGCGGATTTGTGAGGTCAGACACTGATGTTGGACGAGAAGGCCTGGCTCGCAGTCTCTGCTCTATTTCCTCCCAAAGGTGTTCTGTCAGGTTGAGGTCAGGACTCTGTGCAGGCCAGTCAAGTTCTTCCACACCAAACTCACTCATCCACATGTCTTTATGGACCTTGCTTTGTGCACTGGTGTGCAGTCATGTTGGAACAGGAAGGGGCCATTTGCAAACTGTTCCCACAAAGTTGGGAGCATGAAATTGTCCAAAATCTCTCGGTATTCTGAAGAATTCAGAGTTCCTTTCACTGGAACTAGGGGCCAAGGCCAGCTCCTGAAAAACAACCCCACACCATAATCCCCATTCCACCAAACTTTACACTTTCACAGTGCAGTCAGACAAGTACAGTTCTGGTAACTGCCAAAACCAGACTCGTCCATCAGATTGCCAGATGTAGAAGCATGATTCGTCCCTCCAGAGAGCGCTTCTCCACTGTTCTAGAGTCCAGTGGCGCCGTGCTTTACACCACTGCATCCGACACTTTGCATTGCACTTGGTGATGTATGGCTTGGATGCAGCTGCTCAGCCAAGGAAACCCATTCCATGAAGCTCTCTACTAACTGTTCCTGAGCTAATCTGAAGGCCACATGATGTTTGGAGGTCTGTAGCGATTGACTTTGCTGAAAGTTGGCAACCCCTGCGCACTATGCACCTAAGCATCTGCTGACCCCGCTGTGTCATTTTACATGGCCCACCACTTCGTGGCTGAGTTGCTGTCCTTCCCAATCGCTTCCACTTTATTATACCACTGACAGTTGAATGTGGAATATTTAGTAGTGAGGAAATTTCACGACTGGACTTACTGCACTACTGGAATAAAAATGTTTGCATGTTGCATGACTTGATGGGGGATAATTACATTGTTTTTAATGAATAAATACCATGTATTTATTTTGTACTATGAATTCCATAACAATAAAAATAAACACACTGGTTATGATACCAAATAAATCCACAGGTCGCTTTCTAGTAGCTTTAAAACATTTTCTTTATGCTCACTTCCCCCACTGTTTCTATAAGAAAAAAAAACACATGAGACCTCTCCAAGATGGCCTAATGTTGACACCGTGTGAGCAATGCATGACCAGTCATTCTTTTTTACTATATCTATGACTAAAATAATGACAGAGGAGGCGGTGGTGCAGCTGGAAACCAAAAAACCACACACTACACACTTTAAAATAAAAGTTTGTCAAAATGAAAGTTAAAAACCTGTTATGAAAGTGGTTGTGTTAATAAATTTGAAGACAATTTATTATTTTTTTTGACAGAGAATAAAACAATAATCTTTCCCCAAAAACAGCTATTCATTATAAAATCCATGGACTTGAAAGAGTTCACTCACTCACTCATTTGCTGAACTACTTAATCAAATTAGGGTCGTGGAGGAGCTGCTGCTGACTCTGGGTGAAGGCGGGGTACACACTGAACAGCTCGCCAGACCACCACAGGGCCCGCACACACACAACCATTCACACTCACAGTGACACCCAGGGGCAATTTGGAATAGCTAATTAGTCAAATGTGCATGTCTTTGGACTGTGTGAAGAAACCGGAGAACCTGGAAGAAACCCACACAAGCACAGGGAGAACATGCACAATTCACACAGAGACACCATTGCTGAGCCCGGGACTCAAACCCAGGACCTTCTTGCTTGGAGTATCACATGCTAACTGCTATGCCACCATGCTGCCACCGAATGAGTTGCAGTTAAAATATCCGCACATCTCTTGTCAAAAGCACAATTAATTGTTTTTAAAGGTCAGAATACTTTTATTGTTATTTTATCTGAAATAAGTAATTTGTTCACTAATTTCATCTCCATTAGCTGCTTTATACTGTTTAGAGTGATGGTCCCAGTCATGAACATTTATTTGCTTAATTCGCTGGGAGCCTATCTAGCTGACTCTGGGCGAATGCAGGGTACACCCTGAACAGCTCACCAGTCCATCACAGGGCAAACACACACAGCCAGCCATTCACACTCATGCTCACACCTAGGGGCATTTTGGAAAGGCTAATTAGCCTAATATTCATGGCTTTGGAGTGTGGGAGGAAAGTGTATGTTTGAATACCTGGACGATTTTAAACCAGGACCTTCTTGTTGTGACAGGCGAGTTAACCACTGCACCACCATGCCGTCCAGTCCAGATCTTGTCCCTTCCTGGGAATGTCAGGATATCTATTGCAGGGCATCATGCACACACATTAAAACACACAAAAAAGACTAATCCAGCAAAAAGACTAATTCAGACTACCTTCTGGAATGTTTTTGGAAGGGGAAAGAAACCAGTGAACGTGGAGAAAACCTGCTGAAAACACGAAGAAACACTATAAGACAGTAACTTAAAAGTAGAATTAAATCATGGACCCTGGAGCTGTGAAGCATTACCACTTACCACCATCTAATACTATACTCCCCTTCTAACACTCATTTACTCATTTTCCATAGCGCTTAATTCTATTAGGGTCGCGGGGTGGCTGGAGCCTATCTTAGCCTCTGGGTGAACAGCTCACAGACCATCGCAGGGCCAACACACACACACACACACACACACACACACACAACCATTCACACTCACACCTAGGGGCAATTTGGCATAGACATTTAGCCTAATGTGCATGTCTTCGAACTGTGGGAGGAAACCAGACACACAGAAATCCCAAGCCCAGGACTCGAACGGTGTGAGGCAGATGTGCTAATCACTACGCCACTGTGTTGCCCCAACAAAACAACAAACAAACAAACAAACAAACAAACAAACAAACAAACAAACAAACAATTCATAGTGGAAGTTTTGTGTGTCCAAATCAATTAGCGGGTTGTATTGTCATGTAATGTCCTCTAGATGTCAGTATTTGACATGATCAGTGTCAGGTTGGTGAACTGTGAGCTTCTGTTGGAAATTGTGTTAAAAAAATACACATAACTCATATGTGTTATGCTCATAACACCTTTCATTATACTAATATTTAATGAAGTATGTATGTTCATTTTTAAACACATAATAAAACATTATAATTTACGAGTCTTGCACTGTGGTAAATCTTTCATGGATGTATCAGTCATGAAGGTTGTCTAGCCGTAACTTTCTATTAGCCCAGTAGGTTAAAGATCTCCTGTAGTCAAGCAGGTGGCAGGTTGACACCTGGTCTCGACTGATTTCAGCTTAATTACTCCAACCTGAATGCAGGCCTGTGTCAATAAAGAGCGCCAGCCAGGAGATATCCCGCTGGACCTCCAGGTATCCAGGCAAAGAGTGAGAGAGAGAGAGAGAGAGAGAGAGAGAAGTCTAATAATAGTGTTCTCCTTTTTACATTCACTTTGATGCCAATTTGCCAGCATTTTGTTTCGAACCAGTGTTAATAGAGCACATAAGACTCTTCCACAAGATTACGCAAAAGTCAAATTTGTGCTCCTTCATTTTAAGAAGTTTCTGATCACTGAAGCAACAAAATTATTTCTGGGTAAAAAGTCATGAAGAGCACATCCAAAAAGCAGTACTTAACCATGGTGCTGTAGAGCTAGTTGTATTGTAGCTTAGCGTGGGTCTGTGCTGGGATGGTGATGTTTTTGGATGAGCAAGAGTTGTAATGAGTAACATGGCGCACCTGATCCCTGCTGTTGCACGGATATTTTTAGTGTAGCTGAGCAGAGCAGAAATTCGTGAGAAGGGTGCAAAGCAGCAAAATGATTTGTTCTCCAAAGACCTTTACATCATTGTCTGATTTCATGTCAAGGACATGAGTCGAGATATAGAAAAGCTGTATTCTGTGAGTGGTGTACTTCATGACGTCATACAGTATTTCTAGAGTGTGTAAATGTTTGATGTTTTTTTAAGGGTTTGGAGGCTCATCCAACACTGGCCGAAGGAGGGGTACACCTTGAACGGCTCACCAGACCATCGCAGGGCAGCATACACACACTCATATCCACACCTGGGGCAATTTGGAACAGCCAATTAGTCTACTGTGCATGTACTTAGCTGTGGGAGGAAACCAGAGTCCCCAGAGCAAACCCCCCAAAAAACATGTGAGAGCTTGCAAACTCCACCCAGAAATGCCCGACTTGAACCCAGGACCTTCTTGCTGTGAGAAGGAAGTGCTAACCACCACCCCACTGTACCACACTTCATCTGAAGGCTCTTTTCTGTAAACAGCAGATCATGAACTAAAAAACTGTTTCAGTAGAAGTGATAATTTGGGCTGAAGAAATGTTTGTGAATTCTAGTTCCCCTTGCAAGTAACAGATGGCACAAAAAATGAAAAACTGCCCCTTTATCAATACGATAATTTGAATAAGTTTACTTGTTTTTTTTCCAATTGTAAATTACTAACACCATCATGCTTCAGTGGTTACGGTCCTGTACTTATCCCAAAATTGGTAACCTGTACACATATACTGTACTCTAAACACCCTTTAAACACACACACACACACACACACGCTACAGTTTGACTTTTTCATTGTAGAAGAATTTGCAATCTCACTCGCTGTGGTCACAGAAGAGGATAGGTTCCAAGTTCCCTCGATGGGTTTATTCTTCATGTTATCTCAGGAAGTTGTTCCTCACTGTCACCTCTACGTTGCTCATAAAGGATCTTAATCTCAACCTAGAACTTGGATTTGGAACTGCTTCATAACAATGTCTATTATTACACATGCTATACAAATAGAATTTCATTAAGTTGAACATCGCTGATGGCTTATCTGTAATTGGTATCTTTATATCTTAAGCCAAAAGAAAAAAAAAAACCTTTTTAAGCCTGATATGCCTGACACCAACTCATTACTGCAATTAAAATTTGCCCTATGCCATCTTCTTTTAAATAAAAAAAATTATAAACCTGGACAGCACGGTGGCTTAGAGATAGCATGTCTGTCCCACAGCAACAAGATCATGAGTTTAAGTCCCTGGCTCGGCGACAGTGTTGTTGTGTGGAGTTTGCATGTTCTCCCTGTGTGTGTGTGTGTGTGTTTGTGTGTGTGCTGTTTAGGGTATACCCCGCCTTCACCCAGAGTTAGCTGAGATAGTCCTTGTGACTCTAGTAGAATTAAGCGGTTCAAAAAAATGAATGAATGAATGAAATAAACCTTGAAATAGACATTACTAGACCACTTCCATCAGTATTAGTAAAAAATCTAGATCTTGGAGGTAAAGAGCACCCATGCATCCAGTACAGTGATATGTCATAATCTGGCTGTTTACTGCGCACCAAGAAACATGCATTGGGGCAAAACACAGTATTGGTGCTGACTTTATTTTTTTAATGTTATTCTCCTAATACAGATAATTATTTTGCCAGAAATAGTTTTTCCTACATGGAGGATGACAGTCTTGCTTCCCTGAAAATTTCAAGTTGCTAACGGCAGTTGTTTTGCAGATATAGTTTTAAATCTACCACTAAACTTATACATTGGCAGTTTTTCAGTGTTATACTGTCTCACTTGAAGAAATAATAATTTTAAATGCAATTTATTCATATTTCATCAGTAATGTTGATGCTGAAACTGCTGTAATATTATAGAGATACATGACTTGTAATAAATGTTGATTGAATTGAAGAAATCCATTAAAAATTATGGATTTTATTCCAAAATTACTAATGACAGTGTTTCTGTTAAAATGCTGGACTGTCCGAAACCATGTCAAATTCATGTTGCAATACCTTAAAATTTATGCATATCAGAATATTATACGTTTACTGTATTATGTGTTATTATGTGAAATCTGAATAAGCCGAGCTTCATTTGTGACTTAAACTATTTGAAACATTACGGACACTGCATTAAATTAAATTATTAAACAGTGGTGGCCCGGTGGCAGGGTGCAGGATTACTGATCCCAAGGTTATGGGTTCAAGTCCCACTATCAGCAGTATAGAAAAGAATAGGCTGCATAGCCGTCAGCGTGTTGCTGCCCCTGCGATGGCCTGGCGAGCTGTCCAGGGTGTACTCTGCCCTTGCCCAGAGTTGGCAGAGATGGGCGCCAGCCTCCTGGCGACCCTAATTAGGATTAAACAGTTCAGAAAATGAATGAATGAATTTTGTTTCTCTTCATCTCAGTAATACTGTGAGATTCTCTACAGTTGGTTCAAGCTTGAATGATACAACATTGCATCATTCATTAGGCTGCAGAAACAAAGCATTATGAAAAACAGTATCATATAATCCTATCCGTAAATTAATTTTTTCTCCTAAATGAGACATTTTTCAGCACCAATACTGTGTTTTAGCCGATTGAATATTTGCTAGTGGTGCTACTCCTTTGTTTCCTCTTGCCAAAGGCTCCACCACCCCACTCCCCACCCCCAAGTGTAAAACCATGAGCATACCAAAAGCTGTGCACTCTTATAGAAAAATTCTTGAATCACTTATTTGTATCCATCATGACCCACACTTTCTTTATTATCCTTTTTTCCCACCATTTATTTTCCATATAGGACTACTCTCACTCTGGCCCTAAACAAATACATTGTTTTTTTTTTTTTTTTTTTTTTTTTACACAAACCCATCCCTGGACCTGTTTTCAAATGACACTCAACTTGGTTCTTTTGCTCTGCTTTCTGATTCTATTTTGTTTCACATTTATCTTTGCATTTTTTATTTCAAAATTTTTTTTCCCTTCAGATAGTTTCTATCTAAACGCCATTAGGCTTGGTATATTACATCACTGTTTATCACCATGACCAGCTTGAACACCTCATGACCAGAATTTTTTTTACATTTTTCATCCCTCCATTTTCCAATCACTTCAATTTTTTAAGTCTCTTTACTCAACCTGTTTTTATCACACAAGCACAATACTTGGTATATTAGATCAGCCCTCACCACCAAACACCCCATGCCTTTTTTCTATTTCATCCCTCTTTTTCCCCCCATTCACTCCACTGTACATTATAGGAAAGCTGTATAGCCAGTGTACAGTAAATACACAACGCAATATACTATTCACCATACTACATTAACCCCATCATGAAGAACGAAGGTTAGTGATCCTCTGCTGCTGCTGAGCATCAGAAATGCATTTCTAACTCACCATGAGCTTTATAGCATAATCCTACACTACCTAGAAGAACATGGCTTCCCCTGTGAGTCTATTTCCTCTCAGCGTTTCTTCCTCTTGCTGTTCCAGGGAGTGTTTTATTGGCATAGTTGCCTCTGGGCTCTCTCATTATAGGTGTAGACCCAGATTTCTGTTGCTAAAATTGAATTGAATTGAACTGAAGCAGATTAAATGGCAAAAACCAGAGCAGGGATTGTTCTTAAAACAGTCAAAGCACCCTAGACAGGCTGTGTCTTTCTGCTTCCTAATATGGGGATGTAGGCTGTCAGGAGGTCCTCTAATTAATGCTCTCCAATTCTGCTTGTAATGCCAATTTGGAGGAAGCTGAATCGTTACACACACCCTTTTACTTGAGTTTCCAATGTTTCATAGAGCTTTAATTTGGTTGGTGATGTACATGTCGTCATCTTATACACAAGTACAGGAAAGTGTGCAAGTTTAATAGTCCTTTCCTCTCTTTGCTTCATGAAGCTATTGTTATAATATGGTAATAACCATGATGTAACATTAAAAAGGCTTTTAATTTACCTTTATATCCATGTGTAATTTGTGTCAAGAAGGCTGTTGAATTAAAAATGTTTTGAATAACATTTAAAAGTAATAAGTATACAAATGAGTGTAAAGGTTTTTTTTTTATTCGTGAATAAAGCAAAACATACATATACACTGCCTGGACAAAAAAGGACTGCCATTAACCTTAATTATATCATGTGATCACCATGGCACTGTTTCAACAAACTTTGGCAACATCACATTTCAATCCAAAGTTGGGTTCATTTTCCACCGACATCTTGAATTGATAATGGGAAAATCAAACCACTCCATAACGTCTTCTCCAGCACATCCCAAAGACTTTCAGTAGGGTTAAGCTCAGGGCTCTGTGGTGCCAGTTCATTTTGAAATTGATTCCTCGTGTTCCCTGAACCACTCTTTCACTATCTGAGCCCCAGTTTTACATCTGTTTATCATTAATTCATTCATTCATTTCCCAAACCAATTCATCCCTTGCTGGGGTCATGTGAAGGCAGGAGCCTACACGAAAACATTATGACAAACTCCGTGTCTGAAAACACCTGCCAATCAACAGTATCTTTAAGCTCTGATTGGTAATCCCTCGACTTTTAGTCACGTGTGAACATTTCGCCTCTTTTGGAGCGTATCATTGACTTTGCATGGTCGCTTGTCGCCTGTCACTTCCTGTGTGAACAAGGCTTAATGTTGCTGAGCCTCGGCCTGACCAATTTACACAACAATCCCTATGGTGATTACACACTGTAATCAAGGCTAGAGGTGGCTTAACAACATATTACAGTGCACGGCTGTTTTTTGGCCGGGCAGTGCAATTATATTTACTTTATCACTAATTCACAAAATTGCATCTTGTAATAGGAACACACATTTAAAGAAAGCTGAGTGATATTTATAAGTAACATATCAAGAGCCAAAGCATTGAAACAGATGTGTGAGGAAGTTTTTTTTTTTTGAGGCAGTTATAAAGCAAATGTTTGTGCATATACATTATTAGATAATATTTCAAAAGTAGATACACATTTCTAAAGCAATATCATTTTGATGTTGATATTATCATCCTAACATGAAGCATTTTTGTTACCTTGGTGCCTTGGAACCATGGACAAATTATTGTCCTTTTTGTCTTGTGGCACTAAACAGAAAAGTTCATGCGGGTTTCATCTTTACAACATCAGAAGGATTTGTCAATTTTTATCCACAGAGGCCACCCAGGTGTTTGTTCAGTCCCTTGTCATTTCAAGCCCGGACTACTTCAATTTGCTCCTAACAGGTCTTCCCCTGCACGCTCTTCGATCATTGCAACAGATCCAGAATGCAGCTGCATGGCTTGTTTTTAACCTTTCCAGGTACTCCTACACTACTCCATTCCTGTAGCTGCCCACATCACATTTAAAAAACTGATACTTGCCTACAAAACCAAAAATGTATCACCGTCTCTTCTACCTTGGGGAACTGAAATGGACTCCTACTGTACCTGTTTCTGAAAGTTTTTCCCCCATGCAACCACACATACTGTATATGCATGTAATTAATATTTCCCACATTACATACACAAATCAGATAGGAAGCCTAGGATAAAACATAAGAGTATAATTTACTACAAAGGAATGTTGTGATCTGATTGGTGCACTATCTGGGGATTAAAAAGCATTATTCTTAGCGGATAATGCATGAATCCAAACTAAGGACCAGGGGCCTCATGTACAAAGGGTATGTATGCACAAAAACGTGGCGTACGTCCTCTCCCACGGCAAAGTTCAGATGTATCAAGAGTGAAATGACCGTGGAAATGTGCGGTGCCTCACGCCAACTTCATGGCTGGTGTATGCACGTTTCTGCAGCTGTTGGTCCTTTGGTGACACTTAGAGGAGATGCTAGGAAACTGTTGATAATGTAAAAAAATTAGTCTTCAGAGTTAAAGCGCAATTTGCAGCGAGGGGCGGTTTTCATAATATAATCGACGCTGTCGGCTGCACACACATTGCTATAAAAGCGCCAGCACAGGATAAATTTATGTCAACAGGAAGCATTTTCATTCGATCAATGTACAGATCATATGTAATGTGCAAATGCAATTAACCAACATTGTGGCAAGGTGACCTGGTTCAACGCACGATTAATACATCCTGAGTAAAAGCATGGTTGGGAACTACAAGCTGGCACTGTGCGCGATGGGTGGTTGATTTCAACCATATAAAAGGGGCAAGGACACAGAATTCACTTATTCACCAATGCATTTATTGAGTCACTGATATTTGTGAGAACACCTGTCAGCTGATCCAGGTGGTCATTTATGCCGCTGATTGTTCTCACTGTTTCCTCTTGTGACTCCAGCACAGCTCGGGTGAGGACACGGCCATTCGGGCGGGCATCAACAGCCGGTGGTTTGGGCACACTGATGCTGGAGACACCAGGGAAGGTGGAGGAATCCCCCGTTTCTGTGACGCCAGAGCCACTGCGGATGGTTGAGAAATCCCCTGAGTCTGCGGCACGTGGCAGTGTGTCCTCCGTCTCTTTGTCTGTTTTAAAAAAATAAATCGTACTTAAACATGAGTCAAAGTCTTGGATATCCTCCTTCTTGTACTGGCATGTTTAAATTTGTCAAACCATGAATAAAATCTTTCAGGGCTGTGAGCAGGCTATTCACCCGTGTGAGTTACAAATATGGACACATTTACCTTGGGGGTAATCGGAGTCCCCCACATGCGCTCCCTCCATCCTTGAAAGACCTATGACTGTGGTGACTCTCTGCTCAAACAGGGTGAGGCCCTCCTCTCCTGTCCCCCCGCCTGATTGGGCCAGACTTTGGCGGTGGGCAGCCGTCCTCCGCTTAACGGCCACCTTTAAGTCTGACCACTTCTTTTTTAACTCTGCGTGTGTACGCCTTTCCGACCCCACAGGATTGACGGCCTTACACACACTCTCCCACTCAGACCTCTTGCGTTTGTTGTTAATGCCGGAGGACAGCGTGCCAAACAGTGTATTTCTGCATGTCTCTAATTCACATTCCGTGAAATTTTGCTTTTTTCCCAAGAAATTTCTTACTCATACTGTAAGGGTTTTCTGATCCTGCAAAGAGGGGAATCTCCGGTACAGGGTTCATTTCAATATGATTTGCGAATTAAAATGGGGGCGTGTACAGGGAGGGGGCGGGTACCCCAACATGTGTGCTCAATTCCATGTTGATTCGGATGTTCAAAGGAAATGTGCTTGGATTCATGCGTATACAGATTCATACATCTGAATTTTTTTGTGCTTATGACCTTTTCTGGATTTAAGTGTACGCCATTTTTCAGTAGGAATTCCACGCAAGTCTTTGTACACGAGGCTCCTGGTCACTTGAAGCAAGCGGTGTCATCATTGTTCCACATTGAAAATGGAAAAATATACCACAAAATTCTTATTTTATTTTTATTTTGTTGTGTTTCCATGTAGTATATAGCAAAAAATTGAATTAGCATGCCGCTACAGAGTACGATTTTATGTTTATGTTTAAGTTTTCTATGTGTGTTATAACGTTTCTTATGTTTTGTGTAGTACTACTCAAACTCTGAAGAGTCTACACAAATTTTATTAGCTACACACTTTATGTTCCTTTGATGCTCCATCTTGGGGACTATTTAGTAACATCCACGAGCCTTCTGTGAATAACTGTTAATTTACAACATATAATAAAAGACTAGCCTCGAGCTAAGACTACCAGAAAGCTTCCAATTGATAAGGTACAAAAGTGGCATAATGCTGGAATAATAAAAAGGATGCCAGCTGTTAACTGGAACAGATGTGATGGGTTCATACATGCCACCATGGGTTTATATTCTTGAGGTCATTTCAGAATCCCTGTGTTGAGTTCTTGTCCTCATGGGATATCTGAAATGGGTAGGGGAGAGAGAGAGAGAGAGAGAGAGAGAGAGATATGTATATCCAGGGATGTCACACCTTCTACTTTTAACTTTGACTATAAGACTGTGGTGTCTTACTATGGGTGCATTTAAATCCAATGCATTTTAAAGGTGCCCATTCACTAGTGAATATTCTATGTGTTTTATCTTCCATTATCAGTTCATTTTGGCTGAATACAGAGATATCCTTGTAAGGTTAAGGTTGTGTGTGAGTGACCTTGATCTACTTTTCAAGGTCACAGAGACAAAACTGTATAAATGGTTTCCGGACATTTACTTGCAGCGCGCTGAAGCTGGGGCTTTCAAACTTGCAATGCTTGTTCACTACTATGATTACTAGGCTAACATTGTGTGAGAGTGACCTCGACCTACTTTTGAAGGTCACAGTGGCAAAACTGTATATAAGGTTTCCAGACATTTACAGTGGAGGGGACACTCACGTACAGGAGTAAGCAAATGGTTTTAGAAAGATATCCATTTTATTTCCAAGTGTTCCACTGTATTTTATGTTTATTTAATATACCTGGGAATCAAACGGGCCCCTTTAATACCTAATAAAAATGAGCTGTATTAGTAAACTCCAGCTCATTTACAGTCTTGTTGACATCAGTTCTGCGTAATGCTGTTACGTTAAAAAGCCAATCTCTGCAAACACAAGAATAAAAACACAGATACAGTGTACTGAGAAATGTATTTGCATTTGGATGCTATTATAGATCTTTCCACTGCCTGAGTCAGTGCTAATGTATTCTGAAAATGGAAAAAAGGCACGGGGTTGTTGGTGGTGGTGGGGTGTCACACCTTCATAGTGCCAAAATACCTAACGGATCACATGGTCTTTCAAAAAGGGATGGGGTGAGCTCTCATTGCATCATGTGTTCACTGTTTGGGCACACACACACACACACACACACACACACACACACACACTGTACACTCCTTTTTGAGTCGTCGTCTGCTATTTTTCACTGTGGTTTGTGCTTTCAAAAGGCTTCATTAGCTCCTGTAAATTCAAATAACACGGCAGCGGATCACATCAAAAGATGACACACAGCGCAGGATGCAATTATCCCATCATACCACAGACATCTTCACACACATCCACAAACATAACACTTAGATCAAAAACAACCACCAATCGACCAGCGCACAGAAAAAGACAAAGGATTTGAAATACATAATGTCTAAAAATATATCTTAGATTCTATAGTCTGTTGTTTTTTTGTTTTTTTGCGTTTCAGATGTGGTTGATTGCATGACATTGTTTTTGATCTGTGTGTGTACTTGAACGGATGAATGGATATATCTGTGGTAAGGTCTATGGTATGGAAAGCATTTATCCGTTTTGCAATAGAGTGGTATATAATTACTAGAAGCAGTGATTATAATCACATAGTATAATCACCTGTACTGACCACATTCTGTGAGATCCTGTAATAAATGCATTGATGTAAGAATAGCACTGATAATCTATAGCTGCGTAATTACGTGTAACAAATCACTGGTGAAATATACACAATGCTACTGAATAACATATTTGTCTGTCCTTCAGTGCATATATTCCTGCTTTCTTGCTACAGCAATCAGCAATTAGCTTGATAATAAAACTCGTTTGTAATAATGATTTTTTTAATTTTGTAATAAAAAAAAACAGCAATTAGCTTGATAATAAAACTCGTTTGTAATAATGTGCTGCAAACACTCATTTATAGCTATATAGGCAGTATCTTTGCTGCCTGGTCTTGACAACAATGACAATAAACAACCTCCATATAAATTTACAGTTCTGTCTTGCAATGATTTTTGACATTTTGGTTCATATGGGAAATTGCTGGGCTTGGCAGAGGCTTGCTAGGAGTCTCTGATGGTTCTTGCTGGACAATGCATTCTTGGTGTATTTCTTTTTAAATGGACATTTTTTCCAACTGGAGAAAATTTTTTATTTTCTTTTGTTTAAATGACAGATGCGTCTAAAACAGGATAGTGTGTCAGTGTAAACACCTAACCTAACCAAAGTTATATGTTGCATGAATCTACATTCTGGGCTGGAAAGAAATCAGCTCCAACTTTGTTTCCTCATATCTTTCTGTGTAGTGACTCACTCACTTACTCATTTGCCAAAACGCTTAAACTTATTCGTGTCGCAGGGAGGCTGGAACCTATCTCAGCCAACTCTGGGCAAAGGCAGGGTACACCCTGAACAACCTGTGAGACCACCCCAGGGCCAACACTTACACCAAAGCGTAATGTGGAGCAGACAGTTAGCCTAAGGTGCCTGTCTTTGGACTTTGCAAGGAAACCGGAGTAACTCGAGGGAACCCACGCAAGTACGGAGTGAACATCCAAACTCTACACAGAAACACCCTTGCTGAGCCTGGGACTCAAACCCAGAACCTTCTTGATGTAAAGATAAACGTGCTAACCACTACACCACCCTGCTGCTCCAAAATAATTCTCTGTTAAAAAACTGTTATTAATCTAATAAGGATCCCAATTTTTTTTTTATTTTTACATTGATGCCCTTTCGATAAGAAAGCAAAGTCCTTCTAGCATAAAGAAGCAGTAAATATAAAGGTTTTTGCACTGTATGATTGCCTGTGATCTTTAAACAGTATGTGTGGGCATGCCACTGAAATGTTTAGCACAGTGAATCTCGAAGGACTGTCCCTGACCTCCTGTGACACGGCATATTTTGAGCCCATTCATGCATAACAAGTATTTGTGCTAATATCGATTCCTGTCTGTAGGAGGTTTTTGTTTTTTAACCATAGTTTGGAGTGCTCCCATTCTTTCATTGAAATCCCTTCTCTTGGGTCTGGGATTCATCTTTCTGTGCAGCATCTTTTGATTCAGTTTCATGTGTTGTCTGTGAAGGCCAGGAAAATGGCAACAAAAAACAATTTTTTTGATGTACTGTATAATATCCCATTCGGTTCTGTGGCTGGACGTTTTAAATGATGTGATGGAGGAGTCATGCAGATCCTGCAGGTGGGGAGGCCTCTACATGCAGAGAAAGCATGGAGCAGAGCAAAGCTTCATATTGCGACTCTCTGCTGGAGGCTTTCACAGTTATCCGGGATTCAGACGTTGTAATTAAACCTCTGAGCAATGAGTTTTCTTCTGCGATTCTTTAACTTTTGGGAATATTCGAAAAACATTATTCAGCAACTGGAATTTAAAATATCTAGTAATAGATTAAACTTTCAGTCTTTCCTACAGCAAGGCAGGTTAATAGCATTGCTGTATGAAGAAGGAAATGTTGTAAAAAGGTGGATTTATTGAAGCCTGGGGATCCACCTAATTAACCACAATCCAATTTAAAGCACTATATCCTCTGGTGCCCATAAACTCTTCCAAAACTCTTTCTCATTTTGAAGGTCATCGCTTAATAACATCCTTTTGGGCTCAGCTTGTGTTTAGCACTCTAAAAACTAATTAGGATTCATGGTCCATGATCTTCTCTGTCACTTCTGTATCTCCTAGAAGGAAACACTTCGGGGCATTTTGGAACATCTACACTCTACCATAGGCTGAAGTAAAATTCTTCTATGCATATAAAAATAAAAATGTAATATCAGAAGAAAAGTAATAGAATAAATAGTACATCTGATCATGCATATTCATACAAGCAGGCTAATCAAGCATGACTCTTTTTCTCTTTTCTCCACCAGATACTG
The DNA here is from genome assembly GCA_030014195.1 of Neosilurus mollespiculum. Taxonomy (NCBI): domain Eukaryota; kingdom Metazoa; phylum Chordata; class Actinopteri; order Siluriformes; family Plotosidae; genus Neosilurus; species Neosilurus mollespiculum. Next base: position 52,147,032 of record JAQMYF010000001.1, read on the forward strand.
GCTTTTCACTGTTTTACAAAGACCACATTAAGGGACAGTGGAACAAAAAAATAAAATAAATAAAGACTCCGACACCAATCTGTCTTTAATGAGGCACATCGGACTTAGTGGGAGGAAATTAATTTCCGAGGCATCTTTGCAATAGTGGGGCAACAAAGACATGCTTTATCCCTCACATTAAAAGATGCTCTGGGATTCTCTGCAAGCTCCGTGCTTCCACACATGGCTCAGCAGACACCTCTCCTGTTCCTCGCAAGCCTGCTTGGCTTGGCTCGTCGAGTCGTGAAAAGCTCCTCGCTAACAAGCTGCCATTTTCACATGAAAGCAAACAGAAGGATTTTTTTTTCCCTACAAACAGCTCACCCCGATCCATATTTGCATACTAGACTCTCAGAGGGGTCCCCAAATTTGCAGTTGTGCTAATGATGGGCAGCATTGAAAAAAGCTAAAAATAGCCTTAAATGAAAGGCTGTGAAGGAAAAAAGGAATAAAGATGGATACCTTCCTGAGGTACTGCAATTTGCTGTAACTGTACTGCATGTTGTCGGATGTCAGATTTGCTATCATGAGGAAAAAAAAACCTTTAACAGCAATGTGTTACCCTTGTAGTTAATTTACAGACATGGTGTAGACTTGCTCCTAATCGTGTGTGACTTTCCCTATCAGTCCAGTATTGTGCATACTTTGAGTTTAGTTTAGTACTGATATTAGTTGAACTGGATTTTCATTCATTTAATCAAATCACATTGAAAAACAGTTAAATTCAATTACAGGGCATTCCACAGTATTTGGTCTGTGGGTCATAAAAAAAAAATCTTAACAAAAATTAGGTTCAGTTGTGATAATAGATAACAAAGTGCCTAAATCTATAATGTTTTAATATTAAATCTAATATTTGTAAGCTGTTATATTTGTAAATTCTCCAAGAAGAGGACATTTCGTTGTAGAGGGCAAACAACCATGTCCTGTTTGTGACGCAACATTTTGCTAGATTCTTCAAATGGGTTATGCTTAAAAATTATAAAATACTCTTAGACACAGAGAGAAACTAGCTGCCAGTAACAATGCCTTAAATTCTTTTTAAAGTTGTTCAAGTTGAGGAGTTTCAAATTGTAAGAAATGTTTGCCTATAAAAAGTTTACATCATAATATTTACCCGTCCGTGGTGCACTCATTTTATAATCTCTTTCAACAAGTATAATTCATATAACCAAAATAAAATTAAAAATAAAAACCTACAGGTAAACATAAACTCCATGATACTACATTTATTTGCATTGTTATGGGGGATTTAGTTCTCAAAAATATACTGTGTAAACAACTAAAGATAAACTAGCCAAAGCTTAAAATATAAGACATATTACCAAACAAGGCAAAGCAAGAAACAATGAGCATGAGCCAAGAGCACTTACACACTGTGACATAAGACAATTCCTAGCCAAGTGCTGACAAAAATTGGGTACATCCCAAAACTCTTGCATTGCATCCTTTCCCTCACTTGTGTCTCATACTTACACTAAGGAAACATGTAGAGACACAAAGAACTGATGTACGGGGCGTGGAATTGAGGAAATAACGCATTGTAAACTTAAAATTGAGGAGCAGCGTCTGTGTAAAAGGTTCCAATGTCATTTAAGGGGCAGGCTATTTATATGTTGATATGCAGCTCTTCCAGGAAGGCTGCTCTCATGTATCCTCGCTCATTGCTTCCTGATCCTCACTCCATGTTGGCAAAGATGGTAGACTGAAAGAACTTTCGGTACAAGTGAGAATCAATGAGCAAGGAAATGACAAATGAGGGTTTGGGGATGTACCCCTTATAAAGTACATCATGTGACAAGAGTCATGTGTCTGAAATCATGTAACTGAGAGTGTTCAGGTTGCTCAGAAATTTAGTGACAGTCCGGAAAGCAGCAGAAACTAAATATTGCAGCAGTTGAGTTTTTTGCTATTTACTTTAATACACTCGTTAGTTTTTTTGGGACTTAAAGCAGCCAACACATTTACTTTAAGTCTTACTTAACACATGCATTCAAACTTTCTAGGAGTTAAGAATCAGGAAAAAACATCAGAGCTAATATTGACCTTTCTCAGAGCTAGAGACACCAGAACTATATTTACTGTACACTTCATAATTCAGAAATGTTACAGTGTCATGTATTAAGACTTAAAGATAAAAATAAAGAGTGGAAGGGAAATGAAAAAAAAAAAAATGGCACAGACACAAGTGCAATAAAAATACACAGTAAAAAGTATATCACTGTAATGAAGTGGACTCAGGAGAGAGATGGGAATCTATGTGTAGGAGGTATAATAACTAATCCAATACACATTAATTAAAAATCAATGCTCAAATGGACAAAGGTTCAAATACAGGAATAGTAACCACGGAACATGAGGTTTGGGTCAAGAACAATAGCAATCACAGTAATAAGGCATGGAATTTATTCAAATGAAAATGTTGGTAAGGCTTAAAGTTTGATCTGGTTTTATATAAAGCCAAAGCTGGATTGAACTCCAACATGCCTCTCCTTCCCTATATACAATGACTAGGACACATATCCACCCTGATAGTGAAACAGCCTTCTGTTGGAGCAGTGCAATACATCATCTAATAGTGCAATATCTGACAACTGCAACACACTTGCTTATGATATGGCGCAATATACTAACTTATATTATGCAATTTTGACAGTATTATAGATCTTACATCTTCTCTCGGTTGTGATAGGTGCAATTTATTTATTCACTAATGCAATATTTATGCGCAATACGCTTACATTATTTCACAGTGTAATATACTTGTTATGTCATATTGACAGTATTATATACATATTCACTCTTTGCAACAAGTTCAATATACTTTTACTAGTGCAGTATAGTGCAATAATGTGAAACTGTGTAGGATGTATGTGCAATTTTTCTTAGGAATGCCTTAGGTTGAGTCAACCAAATTTCATCGTCGTGCAAGTATAATGACAATTACTCCTACTAGGGTCACATGGAGGCTGGAGCCTATCGCAGCCGACTCTGGGCGAATGCAGGGTACACCCTGAACAGCATGTCAGCCCATCACAAGTCAATCACAAGTACACTCACACCTAGGGGCAATTTGAAACAGATGATTAGCCTAAAGTGCATGTCTTTGGATTGTGCGAAAAAAATGGAGTACCTGAAGGAAACCCACGTAAGCACGGGGAGAAAATGCAAAGTCTACATAAAAACGCCCGAACATGGGATTTAAACTCAGGACCTTCTTGCTGTGATGCAGACATGCTAACCACTGTTTCTACTAGTGTCACTATTATTATCTTAATATACTTCATTTTCTGAACCACTTCATCTTTTATTCGAGATGCAGGACGGTGCAGCCCCTCTCAGCCAACGCGGTAAGGCGGTGTACTCCCCTAAACCGCTCACCAGACCATTGCAGGGTCAACACTTAACATACTTGTTTTTGACAATTAATCTTGTGATATTGGAGGGAATTGGTGTCATCATTATGCAGTACTAACGTGCCTATTTGTATAACGGAGACCTTTAAGTCATTTTACTGACTGACTTTAATTGAACGCAATGAGTGGTGGCTGCATTAGACATCTTTGTGCCAATCATGGCTTATTGTGGATGCACTAGGAAGACGTTGTGTCAGCGACTGTGATGATCAGTCCACCTAAAATGCTTCATAAATAACATTTTCTTTCTTTTCTCCTTAAATAAATAAATGAATGAATGAATGAATAAATAAATAAATACATACATACATACTTCCATTAAACTGGCAGCACATGCCACTCATCATACCCACGTCAATAAACAAGTATATTTTCCAAAACTAAGTGATATCAGTTTGCCCAGAGCTGATATACTTTTGGACAGGGTCCATCCAACTGCTGCTTATTTTTTGACATAACTGAATTACTATATAGAGCCTTTCTAGAGTCATATAGAGCTTTAAGTTCATTGTGCGCACACTGACCACACTATCGTATAAAATCACAAGACAACATGAAAATAATACACTGATCAGCCATAACATTAAAAACATTATGAGCTCTGACAGGCGAAATAAATAGCATAGCTTATGACATGACGGACTACAAAGCACCATCTTCCAGATCGGTGAATAGAGACGCTTCTCTGGCAGAAGAGCTGAACACCTTCTATGCTCGCTTCGAGGCTGCAGCTTGCAGCGCTAACAGCGTTAACAGCGTTAGCAGCGCTAACATCACTATAGGCAGCACACTTCTGGAGCACACCAGAGAGGATAACTCGTTCATCATCTCAGAGCACGACGTGAGAAAGGCATTCAG
>JAQMYF010000001.1:52181831-52199916 GCA_030014195.1 Neosilurus mollespiculum
ACCCGTCGACAGTGGGGCTTGAACCCCCGACCTTGGGATCAGTAATCCAGCACCTTACCACCAGGCCACCACTGCCCCTATTTAACTTTTGATTGTATTATTTTTTATTAATATAGGCTTAACCTATATTAGATTTTTCTTTGGTAATATAGGCTTAAACTACGTTAGACGAGTTGTGGTTAAGAATGGTTTTGCAAGACATTCTCAGTATATAAAACTTTTAATACAGAGCTTTATATGTGACATTTTGTCCCTCACTATGTATTTTTATATATCTGTATATATATATATATATATATGGGCCTAAGTCTGTATATAATAGTAGTTAATTACTTCTTACAGCTTAAAATTTCTTATAAGAAGCAAAACAGTAAAAAGTGTTTATAAAAAGATCCATCTTTACCACTTTTCTTAGTATCATGTTTATGTTGCGGTCCACATAATAGACATGGTTGTAATGTTTGGGGACAAGTAATATGGCGGCCGAACTTCTGAACGGGCGGATAGACCGAGTGCTTAATCCAGTTATTTTTAGATCAGTGTTTCCAACCTACTCTTCTTCCTTTCCACTCTGTAGCCACCAGGTGTGGTTACAACTAGTGGTTACAAGTTGCTGCATTTAAACTTAAGAGAGGTTGTTAACCTTAAAATTTTCATTCATTCATTCATTCATTTTCTAAGCCGCTTAATCCTAATTAGGGTCGCAGGGAGGCTGACGCCTATCTTAGCCGACTCCCGGCGAGGGCGGAATACGCCCTGAACAGTTCGCCAGGCCATTGCAGGACCAATCCCCACACAACCATTCACACCCGCTCTCACATCTAGGGGCAGTAAGCCATATTCACATCTTGTCCATGCAAGCGCAAACTCTGAGCCTTTCTTGTGTTTGGTTACCGAATCCCAACTAAAGCCACATAGCGGGATTATGTGTGTTAAGGGAGATGTGTAGCTTAAACTGTGTTTAAGTGAAGTTTAAGTGAAGTTTAAATATAGTGCACATTGTGCTATTGTAGATGTGCCAACGGTCATTATAGACTTGAAAGGTGGCATGAAAGTCAGTGTGATATCCATAATTGGAAATGTGCCTGCAAACCACAGTTTGTTTAGCACAATGTTCCCATAGAAAAGAAAAAACCCCAAAGCTCACAAGAGATGGATTAAACTACTAAGTAGCTGATTTAAATTATATGTTTACAGTTCGATTATTGCTCATTAGTAGACGGACTTAGATAATAATTAAGAAAATTCGTAAGTCAGGTGGGCTAATATCTCAGATGCCCTATTATCACCCACTACATGATAGCATGTTTAACTTTAGTTACTGTAAAAAATGACAAGTTGACAGCTCTTATGATTGTTCTAAAGGAATACCGGTATTACATTAATAGATTCGTGTATAATTACAAATGCCTTCCATACAAAAACTTAAATTTAGACATGGCTAGTCCCAATTCCTTTAAGCGCAGGGCTAGCCTTAGTTTATGCCTTGTTTCCAGTATTTTGATATTTATGTTTGGGTTGTGAGAGGGGAATCATGCCAAATTCTTGTTATCACTTCAAGTTTACATGTGTAAATATATCTCAACTATTAAACATGGTCTGTTATATCACATCAGGCATGTTTTCGTTGGAATTTTTTTTTTACTGAATTTAATTGTTGTAGAATACTGTAGAATACTGTCAGTTTCAGGTGATGTAATGATATATTATGTCATTTATGACTGGGCCTGAAATGCACTTAACCAAAGAGCTAAATATGTACACGTTACAGCTGATTGTCACATTTTTAATAACATGAACAGAACACTGTTATGGTAAACAATGACAAGATGCACCTTCCTTGTAGTTGTTTCCCATTAACACCAAAACCTCGCATTTACAAAAACTTTTATTCCACCTTTTACAATCGTCCAGACTGTTGCTCACATTCATGTTGCATTCCTCAGTTAACACAGGTTTGCTTGGTAGCCAAAATTTGATCTGATCCCATAATGCATAGCGTGGGCCGAGATACAAACATCGCTTATTTGGAACAGCCACCGTGAACTTCTCTTTCAGAAAAAGTGTTTACCAAACGAATAAATGTAAACACTTCTGAGCTAATACTGAACTAATAACCAGAACTATGATGACAATAAGAACTTATCAAAAGGATAAAATTGTGTGTGCTTGAAACATTATTAAAAAGGAGTCTCAGTCGAGGCTCAGTAGAACTGATTAGCTTGGGTTGGTAGTAAAAAGCCAATTACGGTATAATACTTTAATGAGAACAGGAATTAAATTATCCCTTCTGGACCCCACTAAAAAATATCAAAGTTCAAAACTCAAACTTAAACAAACAAACAAACAAAAAACAAACAAACAAATAAACAAAGGAATGTAATGTACTGTAATGTAACGTAATCTAACTATTTATATATTATCATTCATTTTCTAAACTGCTTAATCCTAATTAGGGTCTTGGGGTGGATGGCGCCCATCTCAGCCGACTGTGGGCGAGGGAGAGTACACCCTGGACAGCTTGCCAGTCAGTCGAAGGGCCAATGCACACAACCATTCACACTCACACCTAGGGATGATTTGGAACAGCCAATTAACATACTGTGTATGTTTATGGACTGTGGGAGGAAACTGGAGTACCTGGATGAAACCCACGCAAGCATGGGGAGAACATGCAAACTCCACACAGAAACGATTGAGCCTGGGAACCGAACCCTGAACCTTCTTGCTGTGAGGCGGATGTGCTAACCACTGCACCATCGTGTGCTATTTATATATTATACTCAGCAATTACTTGATAATTCTCTGTGTCCTCTTTCATCTGTGAACCCTAAGAATTGTCCCCCTCTTTCACTCCACTAGTGTCAACTCTGGATTCTGGGAACGTTAAGCACTTGCAGGCTGAGATCCAGAATATTTAACATGCTGCACTGACAAAGCACAGCAACATAAACTTCCTGACCCTCCACTGCTGCACTAAGCCATTCGGAATATTAAAGAGCTGCTGCTAAGTAGACTCAGGGGTCCTTATCCAGAAATTAGAAACCCCAAAATGATGAACTGCACATGGCTAATTGGAGACCATTATACCAGAAATGATCATGAATACTAATATAAACCCAGTGCTTCACAAATTTAGTCCTAGGGACCTGAAGATGGCATATTTTTGATTCTCTTCCCTCTATCACTCCTGCTAGGCTTGATAATTAGCTGATGCTTTTGATGAAACCATGCATGCTGGAATACAGTAATTATAACACATCATGGCGGTGGAGTTAGAAAGCAATGCGATGGACTACACAAGCAAAACAATACTGATCAAAAAGATTCATCATAGCCTTTATTTTATTTTTTTGTCATTTTCTGTTGATTGTTTCCTCAGATTTTCACTGGGTAAGTTACTTCAGAGCATTAGCTTCAGGGTGCACAAGCAAATTTATTCCACAATTTATCACCGCTACAGACTCCCACCATCACTTCCTGACCGAGTCAATGTGTTTAGTCTTTCAGTTTTGATTAGGTTAGATCTTTCTAACTCTCTCAGTAATGGATTTAGGCATTTCAAATCGTTCATGCATTGCCTTGAGTTAGAGAGCTTATTCCCTCCCTTATATACAATAATAATCATTTTACTTTCGCTCAATCCAATCTCAAGCAGGAGCAGCAGCTTCATTTTTCAAACAGAGTACTGTCTTAATGGATGCGACTATGATGAAGCATATTGTGTCATTTTGTAAATAAATTACGCCTGGTGTATACAGGATGTGTAGGCAGTGCTTGGCTTTGTGACTGTTTTCTAGACTGCCTAGTCTGTTTAACATATAGTAGAGATGTTAAAAATATTTTTGTAATTATTTTACTAATTGAAGGTCTGATGAAGTATAGCTCATTGGCTTATACACCCCTGATTAACAATAAATGAGTAAATGAATTTAGTATTTACTATATGGGGACAGCTTAGTCTGGTGTGTCTGCTACTTTGGGATAGTAAGTTCATTAGATAGTAATTATTGAATGGGGAGAAGTATGATGTGAAGAAATATTCAATTGACAGGGTGTTATCTGCTGAGGCCAAAGGCCTCCATATCATACAAAAGCCAAATATGATAATTTTCAACTTATGCAACCTATCCAATGGCAATGACGAACAAGTCAGATTGTGGAAAAATATCAAGAATTAGCTTGTGGATTTTCACCATTCATTCATTCGCCGAACAGCTTTTAGGTTTGCAAGGAGGCCGAAGCCTATGTCTGACTCTGGGCAAAGGTGGGGTACACTATCACAGGGCCTACACACACAACCAATCACACTTACATTCACAGGTAGAGCAGAGATGGAACAGCCAGTTAGCCTAATGCGCATGGCTTTGGACTGTGGGAGGTAACCAGAGTACCCGGAGGAAACCCACATAAGCATGGGGAGAACTTGAAAACTGCACAAAGGAATACCCTTTGCCGAACCCTAGACTCAAACCCAGGATCTTCTTGTGGTGAGGCTGATGTGGTGAGGCGGATGTGCTGAACACTACGACACTCTGCTGCTTGCTTTCCATCAATCAAATACAAGAAAATATTTTGAATGGATAATACTAGACATTATCCACCCCGCAAACTTGTGATAATGGTTGAATCAATTAAAACTGTAACAATAAACTACAAAGATCCATTTTAAATTTTAGACTATCTATCTATCTATCTATCTATCTATCTATCTATCTATCTATCTATCAAACACTACAACTGAGTATTTTCCTATAAAAAATTCTAGTCATGACCTTAAATGTTCAAAAGACCCTTAAAAAAAGGATCTTCTCCATTTGAGCTCCCTCGTTTCCATTGCAGGAGTAAGATGACAAGGACAGAGTTTGCTGAACTTCTCTGTATAACATCTGAAATCATAATGCAGAAATTATAATACAAGGTCAAACCAACTTTATTTCATTATTATAAGACCTTGTGTAAAATAAGAGGTTCATCCATTGCCATTGCTTAAAGGTACATGCATCAGGATATTCCATAACTCACTGTCGAACACTCAATTCTTCTATATTCCTCTACAATATCAGTTTTTACTGAAGTGTACCTGCAAATCACAGGGTTGTAGTAATGAGCTGTTTGTTATTATATCATTGTTTTTGCAGTAACAATGGATTAACATACAGTTGTTCATATGGTGTGTACTGTCAGTTCTCTGTGAGGTGTTGTTTAGGTATTTTTGAAAGGAATCTCCAGTGTCAGCACTCTATAACTTTAGAATGTTATGTTTTCCAACAGAAGGGTTGGTGAGGAACTATGAGGTTTGTAGTGTCATGAGTTGAATCATGGACAATCAAGTGCAGATCATGGGCATTTGGTAATGAGTAACTGGCAAAAAGTTTGGTCCACATCCATGCAAGCATTCAGCCTGCAGAGTATACACAAGATGTTTTAAGATGACTTCATGTGACCATGACCTTTGACCTCAGAACCTGCATCAGTTCATAAGCCTTAGTGAGTAATTAGTGAAAGTTTGGACAAAATCAGTTGAGGGATTCAGAAGATTTTGCCCACAAGGAAGTTTGGATTGATGGACAGACGCATGCATGTTTGCACGGACTGGGCAAAAACATAATGCCTCTGGCACCACCACCGTGGGTGAAGGCATTCATTCATGCATTTTCGGAAGCGCATAATCCTGGGTTGCGCGGAGGCTGGCGCCCATCTCAGCCGACTCTGGGCGAGGGCAGAGTACACCCTGGACAGCCCGCCAGGCCATCGCAGGGCAGAAACATGCTGATGCTACTCTTGAGAAAAATGAGAACCAGCAATGGTTCTTTAACATGCCTCTCACCACAGACAGTGAGAGACATGGCCGGCCTTTGATAACCAGTTGGTGACAACCCGTTGATAGTGGGGCTTGAACCCCCGACCTTCAGATCAGCAATCCAGCACCCTACCACTGGGGCGAAGGCATATTAAACCAGATAGAACCGTTGGCAAACTGGTGCAGTAGAGGAGCGATAATCCTCTCGGTCCCATGCTGTTATAGGACAATAATCAACCTTAGGGTGTCACCAGCAACTTTTTTTTCTTGTCAGGCCACATCACATCACCATGTCACTGATTATTTTCCTAGAACAGTGCACCATGGCATACTGTGCTCCTTATGCAACATGTCTTTGAAGATTTGTGTCTTTTTACTTTTGGGAATTATTCAAATTTCAAGCCATCCTCCAAATGAGGAGCTGTTTGATGTCTCATTTTATTTGCAAAAATGTACAAAAACCCATGAGAACACTTTCCAGGAGAACAGCTTTTAATTACTGCCATAAATCTGAAGCATAAACAGCCATCAAGGCAGAGATAACAAGCAAAGTGCTGAATCGTGGGCCTTTATCAAACTCATTCATTCACTTTTTATGCAAAGAGGATGTAATTACGTACATAAGCATATGCATATAAGTGACTATAGAGCATAAAGGTTTTCCATATTTAAAAATGACTTGCATAGTCTGCACAAGTTAGCTTCTGACAGTTTATTTTAAAACTTACTTTCCTGCAATCATTTCTTTTGAAAATCCTTTGTTTGTTTGCCAGAAATATGTTTCGCATATTTGCACACTTTGTCATTACAATTCCAATTATGCGTCAACCATGTTTATTTTAACACAGATAGGAAATTAATAAAAGTGTGAATATTATAGATAGGGACAGCACGGTGGTGTAGTCGTTAGCACGTCCCCCTCACATCAAGGTCCTGGGTTCAAGTCCCGGGAAAGTTCAGGGCGTTTCTGTGTGGAGTTTGCATGTTCACCCTGTGCTTGCGTGGGTGTTCTCCAGGTACTCTGGTTTCCTCCCACTGTCTAAAGACAGGCATGTTAGGCTAATTTAGGCTAATTGGCTGTTCCAAATTGTCCCTAGGTGTGTGTGTGTGTTTCGGCCTTGCGATGGACTGGCGAGGTGTTCATGGTGTACCCTGAGAGTTGGCTGAAAGGGGCTCCAGCCTCCCTACAAACCTAGAAGGATTAAGCTGTTCGGCAAATGAACGAATGAATGAATGTTCTAGATTGAGTATCACCTGATGGTGTTTTTTTTTTTTAAAGCCAGAGTATGCTGAGTTAGGCTCCAGCCTCAACACTACCCTTGTAGAATAAAGTGGTTCAGGAAATGAATGAATTAATATTTTCAGACTGTAACTTGTACCTTTTTGACAGTAACCATGAGGTGTAACATGGTGGTGCATGATCAGGATTAAAAATAGATCCTATCCATTGTGAAATTTTTGGTAATTTATTATTTAGAGCTAGCCAAAACTTAATTAATATGCAACCAACTTCAAATAGTAAGCCATCAACATCAGTGAGACAGCAGCATTCATGTCGTCCTGTATTGATGCTCTTAGTGAACCACTGACAATTCGGCTCTCGTCTCACTTCAAACGCAATTCGGTCCTGAATGCCCCCTCATCAGCATTCACTCCATGCTTTATTCATGATCTTTTATTATGCACTGGAGGACCACTATTACTGCTGAATGCAAATTTCAACACATTTTTCTGGCAGATTAGTTCATAAAAATAAAAACACTCGGTCATATGAGTATGACCGTTACATAGTGTATGTCTGCCATGTGGCTTTACAAACACAATCTGCTAGAACGGTGTTTACCGGGTCATCAGGGGGCTCTCTGACTGCATGAGTTCACTACATAATTCACAGTTAGGTAAAATATCAAAGTAAGTCAATAGTAAGATTAATGCCATTATGAGCCTATGCATTTAGTGAAGCTTTTTACATTTATTATAAACACCTCATGAATACAGTACAAGATGAATAAACACGATTTCCTGACAAGTTTTTTGTTTTTATTATTATGACTTTATTTTCTCCTCTACATGCACTTCTAATGTGATGTACCATCAGTGGTATTCAGTGTTCAGGTCTTCAAAATCAGTTACTATTTTAAAACAGAAGACAGGTTAATATTCGTCAGGTAGAAAAATTATACTGGGAAAATGAATGTGTAAAAGACAAAGAAAAAAAAAAACCCAAAAAACAAAACTTCAGGCTGCAACCTATTCCTTCTTCCACTATCACCAGACAGAAATTAAGCAGAAGCCATAAACTCCACACACACACACACACACACACACACACACACACACACACACACACACACACACCATTCATTGTTTTCAACCTTGTCTCTTTAAATCTTGTAGTGTTTGTGTAGAAAACATGTGGAAAGCAGAAATTGTCCCCAAGGCCAAGGATGCACAAATCAGCTGCGTTTAAATCAGGAATGGCATAATGTATGGCTGACGCTCGAACGGGATATTGAAAGACAAGATATTTCAGGCACTTATAAAAAATCTCCCGAGTCCTTGGCTACACCGTGCTTCTTTGTGGGTTATGCACCGAACGACGGCTCTTGTCACTCTTAAGCACTACACGGTGTGTGTATGTGTATGTACGTATATGTGGAACTTCTTCTGCAAGACAAGGCAACAGACATTCAACAACAATGCTTTAAAGGGATCTCCATCTGCCATTGTCTTTATGCCAGTGTTTACTCTAAAAACACAGTCGAGAACTGTAAACATTCAGTTAGGATTTTCATTGAAAGGGTTATGCTTTAAGCACCTCGTAGCTAAAACTCTCCGAAAAAATAGCACAGCTGTGTACTTTTCTTTGTTGTTGGGGTGGAACCATCAAGGGTACATCTTTTCTGCTGTTAATAGGCATCTTTCATCTGGTAATCTGAATCGAATATCCATTTTAAATGATTTAAGCTACAGAATGGATGGTAATTAGTTTTTCAGATAAAGCTTTAAAGGTACACTACATGCAGCTTTCCAGGTAAATTTATTTACCAAAGGTTACATTCACATTACAAGCTTCAATGCACAGTGTTTTTTCTCAGATTGGATCTGTTTTGGGGCGGCATGGTGGCGTAGTGGCTAGCACGTCAGCCTCATACCAAGAAAGTGCTAGGTTTGAGCCCTGGGCTTGGCGAGGGCATTTCGGTATGAAGTTTGTGTTTTCCCCTGTCCTTGCATGGGTTTCCTCCATGTACTCCGGTTTCCTCCCAAGATCCAAAGACATGCACATTAGGTTAATTGGCTGTTCCAAATTGCCCCTAGGTGTGAGTGTGAGTATAAATGGTCGTGTGTGTGTTGGCGCTGTGATGGATTGGCGAGGTGTTCAGGGTGTGCCCTGGCCTCGTCCAGAGTCGGCAGGGATAGACTCCAACCTCCCTACAATCCTAATAGAATTAAGGAGTTTGGCAAATGAATGAATGGATCTTTTGACGGTTGACATTTGGTTTAAATTTGTACTTGCATTCCATCACCCAGTATATTAATTTTGTATGATTCATATTCAATATATTTGTGAAACACTCCATCACAGTAGTAGCATCAAATGAATGCCTTAGTAGCCATAACCTGAGTTAATTTGCTCAGGAGGTCAGCAAACAGCGCAGCATCTGCACATAATCAGGTCGAGAAGGCAAATAAAAAAGCCAGATGGCTTGCTTTTGCCGTTTTTGCAGCTATTACTGGCACTGCTGTGCTGAGCAGTGTGTGGGTAAGGGACATGTGCCAGCAATGATGGGACCGCACTGTGGAGGGATTCACAGGGTATTTATATGAGAGAGTGTTTCTTTGGCATTGTAGCCACATTCATTTTTGGCCCTGCTTTGCCATTTCTTAGGCAATTGTTTCAAAATTACTTGGTTTTGGTTGCAATCAATTAATTTCCCCAAATATCCTTAAACATATCACCAATTTCTTCATTCTTCCACTGAATATAACCACTGCTCTCACCAGACATCAATGACAGCATAACGCATGAGCATCAGGAAATGTACATTAGCCATATGTATTCCAATCAGATCATTCTCATTCACGATCCAGAGCTACATGAATGGATGTGTACAATGCCATGAAAAAGACCTTGCCCCTTTCTTATTTCCTTTTTCATTTTCTTATTTTTTGTTTATTCATCACAGTTAATATTTTTCCAATCGTAAACACATTCAATATAATACAAAAGTCAACCTGAGTTAACAAAATACTCAGTTTTCAAATGATCTTATGATTTATTGAAGGACAAAAATTCCTATACCAGCACCTATACCACCCATTTGGAACTGCCCACCATGGTCAAATTAACTTGAAAGTCTCAACAAACAGCACACTATGCCTCAATCAAGAGAAATTCCAAAAGAATCGTGTGAAAAAAGTAATTTAACTATATAATGAAGTATATAGTTAAGAAAGGGTTACAAATCGTAACCTAGCAATTACTGCAAGCGCACACAGAATTCTTAAAAAAAAAAAATCACAAAAGAACCCAGAAGAATTTTTAAGGAGCTGCAGACCTCTCTCAGCTCAGTTTAGTATTCATGATTCCACCATTAAAAAGACACTGGATAAAAATGGTGTTCATGGGGCTGGTGAAATCCATTGCTAAGCAAGAAGAACATAAAGGCTCTTCTTACATTTCGGGGAAAAAAATTACCACCAAAACTTTTGGTATGTTCTATGGACTGATGAGTCAAAGTGAAACTTTTCGGAAGACATGGTTCCTGTTGCATCTGGCTTAAAGCTTCCCACTATAAGAACATCATGCCCACAGTCAAACATGGTGGTGGCAGTGTGATGGTGTGGGGATGCTTTGCTGCATCAGGGCCTGGGTGGCATGCCATAATTAAGGGGAAATATGAATTCCACTCCCTACCAAAAAGTATTAAAGAAGAATGCCTGGTGATCTACCTCTGAATGGGTGATGAAAAAAGGGGTAGCCTAGTCAAAATTCTGACTTGAATCCTATTGAATTGTTGTGGAAAAACAGTTAGAGCTGAAAAAACCCTGAATTAGAACAAATTTGTAGAAACTAGGGCCGAAATTTCTACATAGCCTTGCTGAAGACTGATCTTCTGTTGCTGAAAATGTTTGATTGCAGTTGCTGCTCCAGTATATGTAACAACCAAGTATTGAGTTTAGGAGGTAATTACAGTTTTACATGGGTGAGCTAGGTGTTTGTGAGTTTTTGTCCATCAGTATATTTCAAGATTATCAGATACTCAGTATCTTCTTTACTCTTTAATACTTTTTCATAACACAGTTTTAAAGAAACAATTAGGTGATATCAATAAACAAAAGTAGAGAAAATCAGAATGTGGCAGGTACTTTTGTAAGGATGTGTAGGGATATGTGTGTAATGGGGATAGGAATCTAGGAATACATATGAATGTGGCTCAGATCTGATAAAAAAAAAAAAAACAATCCAATTTTAGCATCAGTCAAATCTGCGTCACATGGAATCAGGAAATGGGATTTGTATCAGTTCAAGCTGGTAATGTGAATGACTACATTAACAAAAGATGTACCTTGGAGAGTTTCACCAACATGACAAAAAAAGGTACAGTTTATTTTACCTATTTAGTGAGAGTGTACAAAAGAGGGAACTGAATTATGCTTTTTTTTATTCATTCAGATAACCTTCCTGCTATGCCTGTTACCTCAATACTGTGTTATTTGTTGCTTCCTGTTTTGCTGGACCATTGAGGTGGCAGTGAGTAGACTGACAGCTGCAATTAGCTGTTCACATTTGGCTGGTTAAATTACTGCACGCATGTGATGATGTTTTAGAGACTGACCACACTGCCTTTACCGTTCCTCTTATGACATCCCATAATTACTATGCAGGTCTCACCTCCGGAATGGGGAAGCAATATGTAAATTGGTGTCTGAGCCAGAGGTTTCGTTTTTGCATTTCATTTTCACAGAAACACATTACTCCTTCCAGCTGCTTTGTTCATAATATTGATGGCTAATATGAAGTTGATGATAGCTGTTGTATACATGAGGGATATTAGAGACACCAATAACGAGCCTGACTGCCAGCCTGTAAAGACCCAAGACAAAAAATATTGACTCTGTCTCACTGCTGAGACTCTCTGGAGCACAAAGAAATCAACATTGACACTCTAGAATTACACTGTTCAACAAGCACAGATTAACAACAGTGAGGTAATGGAGATTACGTAAACATGACCTTTTTCAGAAGGTTGGAAGAAACGTCCAATTTCAGTTTCCGAAGCATTGTGCCCTTTCTTCTTTGATTATCAATTAGCTAATAAAGTCTATAGAGTTTAAAGGGAATCAAATGTTTGTGGGTTTTTTTCCATGGTTTTTAAAACACCACATCCTGAACAATATCATGTATATCCATATCCATGAGGCCACTTCATAAGTTTCCTATTAAACTTGAAAACAAAATGCTTTTGGGGTTTTAAAAGTCATCTCGACATTTAAACCTGAGTTCGGAATACCAAAATACCTGTATTGGTCATAAAGGTGTTTAACAACTATTTATAGATGTGGGTAGATTATTATATGGACTATTGATTGCATTTTACCAGCTGGAACATAAAACCACACGTTCCACTGTCTGAAGCAGGACATTTACACCATCTCCTCTTCAAAGAGCTAGTGATTATTATACTAATGCCACTTTTTAATTTAAAATCTCTTGTGGACACAGGAAGAGTTAGGAAAAGTATTACAAATCTAACCAATACTTTGTAACAGTAATGCACAACTGGAAAAAGAGAAGACACATGTTAAGTATTAGACTACATCTATGGTTGGTGTCTTAGCTTCGATAAGATTGAATTGCTCTCCAGAATCAGAAATGTCGACCCTATTTGTTCTCCATCCATTTAGTCAAGGCCTTAATGGCGTAAACAATGACGTCACATCACGGTGCTGATATCCTCTGGTTCATCTGGCTTCCTCGGTTTACTCGGTAGAGACTTGAGGTACTCCAGGTGGCGCCGTGCATCCTCCTGGTTCTGCCTGACGTAATAGACAACATAGGAGATGACCATGGCGAACCAGCCGAACATGGTCACCAGCATGGCGTAGTCGGTGGTGCGCCTGGCCAGGTTGCACAAATCGATGTCCACTGCCAGGAACGGACGTCCCTCTTGGTCCCTCAGCTCAGAGCTGCGGCACAGGACACGCGCTGCCGCTTCATGATTGTGCGCCATGCCACCGAGTGCCTGTTGCAATGCACAGTCGCAGTGCCATGGGTTGTCATGCACCAGTATGCGTGCTTTCAGTCGTGCGAATGCATTCTTGTGAACGCTCACAATGCGATTGTGTGACAAGTCGAGAAGCTCCAGCGAGGCCTCTAGGCCAACAAATGCACTCTCACCTAGCGTCTCCACTAAATTATGGGACAGGTTCAGTCTGCGTAACATCCTCAGGTCCTGGAAGGCGCGCTCAGGCACAGCATGGATTTGGTTGCGATCCAGCTGGAGAACCACAGTATCTGCAGGCAGGTCCGACGGGATCTCCTTGAGCTCTGCCAAGCTGCAGGTTATATTGAGGCCATAGGGCGGGTACTCGGTCCGCTGACACACGCACCCTTTGGGGCACATGCTGGCCGATGGAAAGCAGAGGGCCATGAGCACCAGGCTCTGCAGCAGGAGGCACATGGGGATGGAGCGCGAGAGCCACAGGTCCAGCGGAGTCATGCTGGACGCACGTTAGCATAATCCCGCCGCTGCCAGCTAGCCGGACCAATCATGCCAGCCCCATAGTGCCAAGAGAAGTCATGCTGAGCCACAGCACTCTCATTCTCCGCTCAGGCCTGTGTGTGAAAGAAATTACATGTTCAAAACATAGACATTGAAATTGCTGAGAATTTTACATTCACATTGGCAGCAACTTTTAATTTGTATGTTAATTGCTGGAAATTTAAATATGCTTGAAAGTCTGGCAAGGGTAAAGCCACACAAACTACACAGCTAGTGAAGTGGAGGAAATCGGGGTATCAGGCGCCACTGGGGGCGCTGTGGGTTGTGGATTTATTAACTGCTGGTCTGAAATGTCATAATGTCCTATTTTTGGTCCTCCATAAATCTTATGCAAATTACTGGACTTCCACAGCATCAACATGAATACAAATATGAATATTAATCCTCTTAAATGAAATATATTTTTAAATTGTTAATGATTATACCTATAGAAGAGCAATAGTATGATTTACTGCACTATTTGATTTTTAGATGATTTATGTGACTAGTGTATGAGGAGTTTATTCAGTGAAATGAGTGTAAGGTTATTAAATTTTTTATTTTCATTATTTCATTTTCAGGCCATTCCACATTTCACTCTGAATGAATATTGCCTGGCTGTCCTTGAACATGGAACATTGGAACAAAATGTCAGAAGAAGCAGAAGAAACAAATTGGCCATCCTAAGCGGTGGGGGTTTTTGGGCCGTCAAGCCTATGCTTTAAGGTCAGCTCGGGACATGTTGAGACATGTCGAGCCTTGTTGAGACATGTTGAGATACGAAGTCATGAGGGACCAATCAGAGTAAAGAGCTAGAGGATGACAGACCAGTGAGAGTGGAATGGGCACTGTTTATAAGCCAGTGCAAGCTGGTAGACCACGTCCAAGATTTTTTCTCTTGGAACAATTTCTTCTGTGTGACTGATTGTATGCTTTTCTTTTCCTAAAGGCTAAATAACCACCTGAAAAATGGATTTGAATCTCTCGTGTTGTGAACTGGACACTTTTTTGCCATGACACTAGCTACAGCAACAACACCTAATTAGCAACTAATTAGATGACTTTATGCAAAGAAATGAGATGCTCACTCATTTCACAAATTAGTATATACTACACCAGAATGGTGAATCAAAACATACATTTACAGTTTGTCACAGTCACTTGGAACAGGTGGTGTCATCTTTTTTTTACACTTTAGAAGTGGAAAAGTAAAGCATAAGCATCTTTTTTAGTTTGCTTTTCTTTTGTCTCCATGTAATATATATGACAACCCTGAATTAGTTTAAGAATGTGCTGTTACACTGCAGGCGGCACAGTTGTGCAGTGGTTAGAATGTTTGCCTGACAGCGAGAAGGTCCCGTGTTCGATTCCAGGGCTTGGGGAATTTCTGTGTGGAGTTTGCATGTTCTCGACATGCTTGTGTGGGTTTCCTCTAGGTACTCCAGTTTCCTCCCACAGTCCAAAAACATGCACAGTAGGCTGATTGGCAGTTCCAAATCATCCCTAGGTGTGTGATTGATTGTGTATGTGTGTGTTGCCCTGCGATGGCCTGGCAAGTGGTGTACCCTGCCCTCGCCCAGAGTCGACTGAGATGGGTGTCAACCTCCCTGCAACCCTAATTAGGATTAAACGGCTTAGAAAATGAATGAATGTTACACTGCACATTTGACTTTGTTTCCATGTACTCTATATTGAAATTTTGAGTGGGTATGAAGACACACGGTGCATGCAGGGCTCCCTTACCACTGTCATGGTTAAAATAGGTAAAAATAAACTATAATAACCTCGTTTTACTTCGTTTGCTTTTCTTTATGTTCACACAGTACATACTAAAATTTAGAATAAGTGTAAAAGGAAAATGCTACCCAGCACACTTATGCTCTGCGTACAGAGCTCACCTGACCTGCATATGTCATACTTATAATATGTACTCACTCACTTTGCTGAACCAATTAATCCTTACTTAATTTTTTTTTTTAAGTCTTGATTTAGTTTGAAGGGGAACGGTGGCATAGTGGTTAGCACATCCACATCACAGCAAGAAGATCTTGGGCTTAATTCTCTGGCTCTGCTGTTTTTGTGTGGACTTTGAATGTTCTCCCTGTGCTTGCATAGATTTCTTCCGGATACTCTGGTTTTCACCAGATGTCCAAAGACATGCAAGACATGCATGATGTCCACCAGATGTCCAAAGACATGCACATTAGGCTAACTGGCTGTTCCAAATTGACACCAGCCTCACCACAACCCTAGTAGGATTAAGCGGTTCAGTAAATGAGTGAGTGAGTGATTTGTTTTGCCTTTAATATTCCCATGGCGTATATACTAAAACAGTTTTTCACCTCATCCTCTTCATCTTTGGTGTATAATAGATATTGAGACTGTAAAATCACCTACATGTGTCAGTATAAACTGAAAACATTATTTCTTTGAAATCAAGCCTGTCTAGTTGCTGCAAAACAAACAGATTAAATTATGGTGCTCTCTTTCAGACAATCTTGTCTCACAAAAATGTCTCATGGTACGGGGAAACAGGGGGCACCACTGTCCCTCAGTACCATGTCTCATTCGCCTACACTCAGCATAATCTTTGTATGGCTATCCCTTCCCAGTTTGAATTTGTCAACACTAATTTTGCTTCCTGTTGTTATAAATTGCCACCTCTCACTGATAATGAATGACTTCTGTATGCTTTGTTGTGCTGTATCGCTGCCAGTGTAAATGCAGACAAAAGAGAAAATAGCCAAAAATAAAAAAATAAAAATAAATAAAAATCTTATCTTGGCCAACTATGCCTTTTTAACATTCATCCATCACCCAAATGAAATTTATCACATCGCTATATGATTGCATCAACCTGTAATGACAGATTCATGTTTGCTGCTGACAGGCATGAGAAGCAATCTGAATATGGTTGAGTCAAAAAACAACAACAGCAACAACTTGGGTGACAGGTGTTAGAACACAAGTGTTTCCCTGCTTGCTGCAGACAAGATACACAGACATACACATCCTTTCACATAGGAAGAGCAATCCTAAAGCAGCCTGAACGTGAAGACGGAAACAGCTACTGGTGAATCTGTTAATTCAGTTAACACCACATGCTAATTTAGGTGCCTGCAGACGCTTTTCATTTTCAAACTGTATAGAAATTTCAATCTTACACAATGACACCATGTTGAATAAAATGATTTTACTTAATTAGTGATAAATAATGTTTTTTTTTTTTTTCTTTTTCGTTGCTGGTACTGAATTGATACTAAATTGTTTGTAGTATACTGTACATAGCAGTGACAATTTACCAACTCCCTCACTCACTCAGTCATTTACTGAACTGCTTAGTCCTATTAAAGTCGTGGGGAGGCTGGAGTCTATCTCAGCCTACACTGGCTGAAGGTGGGGTACACCCTGAACAGCTCACCAGACCATCGCAAGGCAACACACACAAACATTCGCATGCACATTAACACATGGGGCAATTTGGAATAGATAATTAGCCTAATGCGCATGTCATTGGACTGTGGGAGGAAACCGGAATACCAGAAGGAAACCCACAAATGCATGGGGAGAACATGCAAACTCCACACAGAAACACCACTGCCAAGCCCATTACTTGAATACAGGACCTTCTTGCTGTGAGGCAGACGGGCTAACCACTACGCCACCATGGCACCCCGTGCAACTTTTCTCAGTACATTGGTCCCCCGTGTGAAGATTTATTATTCTTAACAACAGTGTGTTTTACTGTGAAAAGACATATGCGATGTATACAAGCTTTTAATAAGTTTGGCTTTAATTTCCCTTCAAGCATATACCTTATAATTTAAATCACAATTACATAAAATAAAAGAAATATTAAGTAAAATAAACGTAAAACCATAATTTATAATGTTAGAAAAAGTTTCTGAATGAACAATAACCATACAATTTCAAATATACTACAGAAAATACCTTCTATTTATTTTATTTTACTTCTGGTCCTGATATTAGCTCCGCCACCAAAGCATAGTTTACTAAAAGCAACATATAGGGAACTATGCAATTTGAACTAAGAAGTTAAAGTAATGGAGAAGGTCTGTTGATGTTTTTATTAGACTTGTGATGCACCTTATAATAGACGAACTGCCAAAAACCAGACACACTGCTCCTTTAAACTGTGTGTTTAAAATTTTTCCAAATATCTGCAAACATTGAGGATTTTCAGGCTATTTAAAGCTTTGGTGTTTTACAATAAATAAAGTAGTGTTGCTGCATTCTGTAACCCTCAGTTCCACCCTAAAGAACTCGTGCTCAACTTTATCTGTCTGGAGTCACCAATGTGTAGGTGTGTTTCTGGCAAGATTGTGTTTGTTTTGACCAAGTCGAGTCATCTACAGTTAACTGATCCAAATGGACATACTGGCGCCTGCTTGAAATCAGATGCTGGGGTGCGGAGATGGACTATATACACACACACACACACACACACACACACACACACACACACACACACACACACACACACACACACACACAC
>JAQMYF010000001.1:52208702-52225225 GCA_030014195.1 Neosilurus mollespiculum
CACACACACACACACACACACACACACACACACACACACACACACACACACACACACACACACACACACACACAATCGATTTCCTTTTTAAATAACTTCTCTCTAAGTGCCCTCAGAAGACCAAAAATAATATCATGCATACTAAAATAAGAACATTATACCCGAGTCCTACCCATTCTACCCTGTAGCCTTTTGTTTAGAAACCATGAATGTGGAACAAGTACATTAGGCCAAATTTGTAGTGAGGCAGTTGTTAAAAGCAGCACCACATTCAGTGGTTTGTTTTTCCTTCAATGCAGAGCACATCATTTGCATAAGTTAATCATTATAAATTGTGATAACGATGCTGGCTTTAGACAATGGAAAAGAGCTTGTTATTATTCCACCAACATAATGATAACGAACTACACACTTTATCACACAATTAAAATCTTTAAAACTGCCTTTGGTAGGTAACAGTATATTAAGGAAAAGATAAGATAATATATAAATAACACTGTAAAATATATATAAGAGATCACTGATAACTGTATTTAAACTATAAATAAGAGATCACTGATAACTGTATTTAGGTTGGCAAAGTAATATTATAAATTTCATGGTAACTTCGAGTCACAGCGAGAAGGTTTTAGGTTCAAATCTCGGCCAAGGCCCTTTCTGTGTGGAATTTACATGTTCCCTCTATGCTTTCGTCGGTTTCCTCTGGGTAGTTTGGTTTCCTCCCACAGTCTAAAGACATACAGAGTAGGTCAAATGGCTACTGAATTATCCATATGTGAAAACGGTTGTCTGTGTCTCTGTTAGTCCTGCAAAAGTCTGGCAATGTGCCCTGCCTCTTGCACATCAACAGGTATTGGCTCGAGCATCCCCCTCGACCCTGACAGTTAAGCAATTCTGATAATGGATGGATGGATATACCATGATTATTTGTGTTGTTTTTATATCATTGCATCAGTATATATATGGAGTCAGGAAACCTACAAAAATTTGCTCCCTAAAATTTTATAATGTGTACAATCATATTTTTCCATAATTGTTCCAAATTAAAAGCTCTGTTTTATGAACTATATATGTATGGACTTTGTTACTTGACTATGTAGTTCAAAAAAATTCATATTACACTTGGAATATTTATATTACTGTGAGTTTATTTACTACACACATACAATATTCTAAGTATTTACATACAGTGATTAATAAATTTATTAGACCATATATATATATATATGTGTGTGTGTGTGTGTGTGTGTGTGTGTTTTAAATCCATTTGCCAAACTGCTTTATCCTACTGGGGTTACTGGAAGGCTGGAGCATTTTAGCCAACACTAGGCAAAGGCGGGGTACACCCTGAACAGCTCGCCAGACCATGGTATGTCAACACACACGACCATTCAAACTTACACACACACACACACACCTATGGGCAAGTTGAACTGTGAAAAGAAACTGGAGTACCCAGAGAAAACCCAGGCAAACACGGGGAGAACATGTAAACCCGACACGGAAATGGCCGGGCCCTGGACTCAAACCCATAACCTTCTTGCTGTGAGGCACATGTGCGAACAAATACGCCACCCACACACCCACACACACACACACACACACACACACACACACATATATATATATATACACACACACACACACACACACACATATATCAGAAAAAAAATCAGAAATGTACAGATTATTATAAAAAACAACCTGCAATCTGGACCTTTAGAAATGTTGAACTGATCATGTGAAGAGATATGGGATTTAACTAATTCATGAATTGAACACACACAGGTTTCATCCAAATACAGTCTTTGGAAATAGCTACAAATAATTCGAAACACAGAGCTACAGAAACTGTGTGAAAATCTATAAAACCAATGCAAGCAAGAATGCTCACAGTCATAAAGGCCAAAGGAGGCCGAACTTTCTGCATTTCTGAATTTAGCATTTTACATTTATGCAATATTCAGTTATGTTCAGTTCTCTTTCAACAAGTACCAACTGCAAATAAAATCTGAATTAGAATATACTTTTTTTTAAAATCACAGGCCAGCTTTCTGAACTTTTGCGTAGGCACTCCCTATGACCTGAACCTATGCGTGGGGTAGCTAATTTGCATATGTGACCTTTGACCTTGGCACAGTGACCTTGAACATATAAAGTTTGTCCGGGCCATTGCTCGGCTCATATGCATGATAACTCTCTAAAATTTTGCATAGGCACTCCCTATGACCTAAACCTGTGAGTGGGGACGCTAATTTGCATATATAAATCAAGTTTAAATTCCTAATTAAATTTGTTTATTATGTAAAGCTGCTTCACCACAATGTCAAATGTAAAGTGCTATACAAGTACAAAAAAATACAAAGTTCTCTCTGTGCCTACACTGGTTTCCTCCAGAAGTTCTGGTTTCTTTCCATAGTCAAAAAAATAAATAAATAAAATTGCAGATTAAGTCAACTGGCTATTCTAAATTGCCAGTAGGTGTAAATGTGAGTATGTATGTGGTTTGTGTCTGCCCTGTTAGCCCTGCGTCCTGTCAGGGATAGGCACCAGCTCCCCATGACCCACAACAGGCTAAAAGCTACCGTGTTTCCCCGATAATAAGACAGTGTCTTTTTGGGGTTTTTTTCAGTTCAAAAAACACCATAGGGCTTATTTTGGGGGTAGGTCTTATTTTAATGAACATTAACAGCAATTTCAATAAACAATGTTTTGTGAACACAAAACTCTGCCTAGATAATAGGCAGAAAATAGAAGATAATACCGGTAAATAAAATGATGAGCGTTATGCTCCCCCAGTCCTGCTTTTATCCCCATCATGCCCCTCAGTCCTGCTTTACAATACTTTACTTACCGGGCTTTTTTTTTTTTAACTTCCTCTTTTTCTGTCTCTCCTCCGCGGCACTGCTGTAAATGGCGCTGTCGCGCGTGCATTCACAGAAATTGAGGGGAAGGTTTGAACAAAATATGGATTTAGCTAGGGCTTTTTTTCGGGGTAGGGCTTATTCTGGACCATTCTGCAGAAGAAAGGGTAGGTCTTATTATCGGGGATACATGCTACTTCTGGAGCCGCCGCTCACTGGAACAATTCACGACGGAGGCCGCGTGTGGACAAACGGTACGCGTTATGAGTAAGGTTGGAAATGCTCGAAAACACGTGATGTTAAAAATCGATTCCTGAAAATTTGAATCGATTCATAAAGCTAATAAATAAGAATCGCGATTCAGATGGAATTTATTTTTTTCGGCACCCCTAATAATTAGTGTTGATAAACTGAAAGTGCAATATTACACTTCTATTTACTACACCACTGTTACTTTCATATTATAAAACTTAATAGAACAGACAAAGGAAGCTAGATTTTCATTAACAACAGCAGGCCTAACTGTATTATGCTGATCAGGGAGAGAACAAGAAACACTTGTTCATGAACTGGAATCCTTATCCAAACCTGTGTATCTTATGTTCAAAGAATATACAGTATTTTATTTGCTCTGTGTTATATTTAAATAATGAACCTGTGTCAGAATGACTATAATTATTCTGAGATAAACAGTGCTACAACATTACAAGAAAGAAGAATAATAAACCTAGTATAATATTTTTAACTTACAGTCCCACTGCGTGTTCAGTATAATAAATCATCTGTTGGTTCCGGTGTCATTTCCACACTTGGGAAACCTAAAATCATGTAGCTGTGCTTCTGTGAGTGTGTATGTGCTATAAGTCTGTTAGACACAGTCTGTGAGCATGTATTTGTGAGAGCGTGTGTCTGCTGGAGGTTCCCGTGGGCCAGCTCGGCCCCAGTCCCAGGCCAATATGGTGTTATTTGTTCAGCTGGTACCCTTTTTATCAGACACTCAGCCTGCTGTGACTTCTAGTTGGATGTGGTTTTGGAGTCGTTTTGCTTTTGCAAGTAGCAACATAAAAAAAAAACATAATATGCAAATAGTAAAAAACTCTATAATTTATTAAATTGCCATAGCATTTCATTGCCAATGTGGTCGTTCCAGGGAAAGATTGCCTCATACTGATATAGTTACACATTAAGTCCCTAATGCACTGTACAATGAACTGCAAAATGGGTTATAATAAACCATTAGCTTGATGATGCATTGAAATCTTATTACAAAGCAGCATTTGTTCAATGCAACGCTTTTTCACCTCTAAATCTGTTATTTTCTGAAACTGATTTGTTTAAAAATGATTTTATTTCATAAATATGAAGAAACTAGTCATGAGGCACAGTCTGTCTCAAACTCATTAACCACCACATGATGGGGGCTCATGCCATTGTAATAAAAGACACAGGAGGTGAAAAACACAATATCACCCCTGCTACCCTGGGCGACTGTAGGTACGGTGCCATTGTTGAAATTGTACACACCGAATATAGTAGAAAAACACATTTTTTTGCAGCTGATCATGGTTCACTGTGAAAATAGATCTGCGAAATGTCAAGGCGTTTCACCTGAATGTGACCTTCTCATGGGCAACAACAAATGGGACTATACAAATGTAATATTGTTCTGCTACCTGACGGGTCTGTGATATAGAAGTGTCTCTTTTTTTTTTTGCAAGTATCTCCTGATGTACGTCATAACGATAACATAATCAAAACCATTTCATTTTAACTTTAAATAAAGACAGAATCAACCAGAAATTTTCTGCAGCAGAGAAATCATAATCAGTTCCATACTCAATTGTGTCGGAATGCAGAGAAGCATGAATTACTCACTAATTAAACAGAGCGAGAAAAGAATAGACAGTCTGATGGCTTTTGTGTACCAACGCAAGCTGAATGCTGAATCTCTTAATTATTTGCCCTACATAATCAATCAGGGTTATTTCTGACATCCTATTTGGATTAAATTTTTTGTCTGAATCCATAATAGTTTATGACATTAAGCTGACTATTAGCAATATTATTATCATGTGATGCCATGTCAGTTTCAGAAACATTTAATCCTTTATTAGATTTGTGGCGAGGTTGGAGCCCATCTCAGCCGACTCTGGGTGTAGGCAGGGTACATTCTGAAAAGCTTGCCAGTCCATCACAGGGCCAAAACACACACACACACACACACACACACACACACACACACACAGAGCCATTCACACTCACACCTAGGGTCAATTTGGAAAAGCCAATTAGCCAAATGTGCATGTCTTTGGACTGTGGGAGGAAACCCGGATACCGAGAGGAAACCCACACAAGCAGCGGAAAAGCATGAAACTCATGACAGAAGCGCCCTCGCTGAGGCTGGGACTCGAACCCAGGGCCTTCTTGCTGTGAGGCAGAAGTGAAAATCACTACATTAGCCTGCCATCCGGTTTTAGGTAAATGAAAAAACAAAACAAAACAAAACATACATTTATTGTATTTTTCCCCTCAAACTTTTTTTTAGGATTATCTCTCATGCAGGCTTCACAATCTGTTTATCTTTAAACACTTTTTACTATAGTAGCTACACTACAAGTACACGTACACCTACAGTATATGCAAAACTGTTGAAACAGTCGATCTGTTTCTTAAATTTCACCCAGAGCTATTTTATTATAGTCAGGTTTATTTTCAGATTGAAAAGATACGCTGATTAACATTATGATACATGATACAATAAAACCCCCCACAATGATACAACGGAATTCGAATTTTACATCATGAGTCTAGACTTTAACCCTAAAATCATCACATTCCCACTCTCCTTTTATTAACAACTATTTAATAAAATACAAGTTTTCCACTGAGAATCTATCCTTCTAAATTATTACTGATCTGTATCATAGGCTATGTACTACCCTTAATGAAACAGAACACTAAAATAGAAGTACGAATTCATTCTGAGGCTACTAAAAGTCACTTTTCACCATATGAGACAATCACTCACTCACTCATTTACTGAACCGCTAATCCTATTTTTAAATTTACATCGAGGCTGGTGCCTATCTCAGCCGGCACTGGGCGAAGACAGGGTACACCCTGAACAGCTCGCCAGACCATCGCAGCACCAACACACACAACCATTCACAATCACATCCACACCTAGAGGCGATCTGAAACAGCTAATTAGCCTAATGTGCATGTATTTGAATCGTGGGAGGAAACTGGAGTACCCAGAGGAAACCCACGGAAGCATGGCAATGGCCTTGTCGATGCTGAGACTCAAACCCAGGACCTTCTAGCTGTGAGGCAGATGTGCTAACCACTATGCCACCGTCTCAATTAAGAGACATTCCTATGACATATCTCCATAACTCCAGTGAACGGTAAATGGTTGTGTGCTCCACAGCTCCCTCCTACAACATTTATACCTAATGATTTAAAAAAAAATCCCCCTATATGGATATTTAACACTTAGGAGCCTTAGGGTTTTTAAACATTAATAAAGGAGCATAGGTGGTTTTAGTAAAATCACAAATGTGGTTATTAACTACTAACATTTTCAACTGTTGCAATTTGTTTAATCAAATCATGGAGGGGTTTAACCCTAAGTATAAACTTGTCTCAGTGGTTTATCTCCAGCCTCAAACCCTGTTTTCCTGTTGGATGTGTGATGCCCTAAGAGGTGCACAAAAGCATTCTAACCTGAGTAGTGCATAGAAAGGGAATAGGGAGCCATTTCAGATCTAGTCTCCTACACTTAAATCACTTTCAGTGCATGAAAGCATATTCAGGATGACCCTTATTACATAAGTGCAGTAGTCCAGTGCTCTCTGAATCATTAGGAATCTAAAGGCGTCTAACTAAAGTTCACAAATAAAAAGAAACACACACACACACACACACACACACACACACACACAGAGAAAGAGAGAGAGAGAGACAGACTGAGAGACACACAGAGAGAGAAAACCAGACGATGAAGTGATTTTTCCCCTCTGGTATAGCCCAAATAATGATCAGCACCACCATCCCTCACATCCCTGGCGCATATAAATAAAGCGATTTGATTTGCTTCAGTGTATCACTGTGAAATGCATGACAGATACAGTAACATGCATGCAAAATCCTCATGCACTGCAACAAGACACGAGCACACAATGCACAGACAGACATCTGAGCAACAGGCGACATGCGTTTCCTCACCTGCCATCAAACAGCAATCGGTCGCCGCGTGCATTCCGCGGACATATTTAAGAGAATGATGTGCAATAAAAGAGCTCCTCAAGGGAAGCACGGTCGTATCCTGATCTGAGAGAGAAGGCCCGCTGCTTATTCACATATTTCAGTGTGTTTGTTGACGCTCATGCACGGCGTCGCCGGGGAGAGAAAAGGGAGGGGCGCTCCTGAAACGAGCGGCGCGCGCTTCTACGGACCGACGGGCGCGCGTGCGTTGCCCGACTCACTCTGGTTTCGACAACCTCTAACGTGCCGCCGCCGTGCGTGCGTGCGTGTGTGTGTGTGTGTGTGAGAGAGTGTGTGTCAGAGAGAAAGAGAGAGAGAGAGAGTCTGTGTGTAGGTTCACGCCCAAGACAAAGTGTCCAGGCTCGGTGTAAGGTTCTCACCAGGGTTCCAGCAAAAACAAAAATTACTGCCCATCTCCCTGCCAGCCGCCTTCAGAGCTCGCGCATCCCGTCTGGTCGAGGTGCCAGCGCGCGTGCTTGGATCATAAAATCACGTGACACCGTGATAGGTTTGACATTCTGAATTCTACCTTATTTCTAGACTGAAGATAAGATAAGGTTAAAAAAAAAAAAAAAAAAAAAAAAAAAAATTATATATATAAATATATATAAAACATGCAATGAGCACAATTTGCATCTAATATATTGACACTATATTTCAAGCATGAAACACAATTTTCTGTACAACTGCTTTCAAACCTTTCCTGAATAAAGCACCAGCACTGAGGCGAGAGGATCCCAGACTCTCCTTGATACACAATATTTCAAGCTCCTTTATACTAACAGGTTTGTACATGTGGACCATCGTCTTCAGTTCAGACCAAGTGTTTGTTTATTTATTTATTTATTTATTTATTGTCTTTTCAATGCTTTAAATCTACAGATTGAAGTAGTCTGACTCACCACTTGTATATATATGGTCTGTGCACTACATTTCGTAGGTCACCCCAATTTTGTAGCCGATACTTAGGATGGGCGAGAAAACCGTGGATTTAGAAACACCTGATGTAGATTTTCTCAGCAGAAGCATATGAATGCACTGCGAACAGAGATGACTCCTTCCAATAAAAGATGCCAGCGGTGGTTGTTCCTGATGGCTGAAAAGAAACATTACCTACGAAATTGGGGCAACCTACCACATATGGTACACAGACGTTACTTGTTTTTGGAATGAATCCTGCTAAATACCTTGTGTCACAAGTTTAGGGTACCAAGTTTAAGCTTGAGCTTGGGGTAGTGTCTATATGGAGTTTTTGCATGTGTCTCAGTGGGTTCCATCTAGGATCTCCAATTTCCTCCTACCTTCCAGTATATGGCGTGTTTGTTATGATTTTTTTTGGGTGTAATCTCTCTCTCTCTCTCTCTCTCTCTCTCTCACACACACACACACACACACACACACACACACACACACACACACACACACACACAGTACTGTACCTCTGGAACTCATTTTTTTATTGGATCCTTTGAAAGATTGCTTCCTTACTGTAATAAAACACGACCCACTCTACCTAGTTCAGGAAAATTCTCTTTGCTATGTTGAATTACATAATTGTTTGTATTACAAATCACAATTCACATATTTTTTTGAATACTCTTTCCAATGTGTAAGTCTACTCTGACTAAAGCAAAAGCTTACCATGTGTACATGAGAAAGGAAAAATGGAGGATGTGTTCTGTCTCCACTGAACCAAGAAAGATCACCACGGATAACTCGTGATCCAATCAACCATTTCTCCAAGCACACAAGTACTTTTGCCCTTCAGCAGAATTCCAAAGAGTACAGCTTAGTCATAACAGTGGTCTCCTAACAGTCTTGTAGGCTAGTTAGAGTTAAGACTCTCTACTTCGTTTATGACAGATGAGATTTATCATCAGTAAATGGGCTGTGGTTGCCAGTTCTCAGAGTAGTGAAAGAGACACATGGCACAGCAGTATAACAATCAGTGACTCTCCAGCAATCTCTCATCATTTCACCCATGATGCCATAACAATTCATCTCTATTATTAAATGCCTCTTACATATCAAATTAGTTTAGTGGCAATTATTCATTTTTTTTTAAATAAATTTTAAGAACTAATGAGAAATGCACTCAGAGAGTGCAGACCTCCACCAAGGAGAATGTCTTCTTGACATAAGTCATCGTGGTAGATGAAATATAATTATGGTGCCTGTTCCGCAATTATTTTTGAGCTCTGTATTTTTTTTCTCCTGGAACATTCTAGGTGAATTCTGCTTCCTTGCCCTATCCCACAGTGTTCAAAAATACCTCAAAATGTATTCAGCTCCTTGTTGGTCCAAGACCCACATTTGATTAAAAATTTGTGGAAATCCATCAATTAGTTTTCAAGTTATTGTGGTCACAGACAAACATACAGACAGACACACATGGCCAATCTCATTACCCTTACAACCCTGGTGGAATTGTGGAATTGAAAAAGTGTATTATTGTTCCAGTGTCCTTTTTAAACCAGCAAAGACAGATATTTAGGATAATAGAGTGCTTTATCTCTTTCTGGTTGGACACAAATGCATCTTCACATCAACAGTTGCAAAAGCAGTCAGGTTCTGTGCTAACATATTTGGATTCTTAGAGACCTCTTGTCTGCATCCATGACATCTCAAATCAGAAACACGTGAACATGGGTCCAGTCCCAGTGCTAGGTTTATACTTTCCTTGAGGCCCTTTCCGTGAGCCAATTCAGGTCCTAAACAAATTAGACTAACCAGAGCAAAAAGATAACAGCTGGTATTTTAACCAAACAACAGATATACCATTACTCATTTTTTTTGACCACCTGACTTGAAATTTTTACAAAATCTGTCTACTGCTCTCATTTTGAATATTATTGATATCACAGGCAGCAACGAGAATCTACCATCCTGTTTTGTGGCTGTGGACTTGCCTTGAATCCATTCAATATGTTTTTCCACTGGCATACAGACTGAAATTCCTGCTAAAGACTTGGTCCACTAATCAATAATAACAGTATAATATTGTTGATTACACCAGAGCAACATTTTCTCCAATCATATTTCTCAGAAGATTGAAAAAAACCAAACAAACAAACAAACAAAAAAACCCCAAATAATGATAGTTTTGCGAGCAATAATTCAATCCACATGTTTATATCAGTATGCCTGCTGTAATATGTTTTATTATTGTATTGTTATGTGTTCCCACATATTGATTTCTGGAAGTGTTCCTGCGCCCATGCAGTGATTTTCCTGACAGAATCGTGCCTGTTTTCAATGCAGTGCCACCCGAGGGCCTGAAGATAACAGGTATCCAATATTGATTTTCAGCCTTGTCCCCTGTGCACAGAGATTGCTTCGTATTCTCGGAATCTATTGATGATACTGTAGATGCTAAGATATTCAAAGTCTTTGTAATTTTATGTTCGGGAACATCAGTCTGAAATTGTTTCACAATTTGTAGAATAATTTTTTAGTAGATTGGTGAACCTTTTACCAAATTATATTTATATACCCAATCATGTACTTACCTGTTGCTAATTAACCAAATTAGTTACAAAAGATTCCTCCAGCTGTTTCTTTTTAGTACCACTTACTTATGCAACCTTTTGTTGCCCCGTCCCAACTTTCCTGAGATAGACCCTCAAATTCATAATAAGTGACATTTTTTAAATAATTTACATTTACATTTTATTTTAAAAGTAAAATGTCTTACTTTCAACATTTGATGCATTTTCTATCTTTTACAATGAATAAATATGGAGTTATGAGATTTGCAAATCATCGCATTCTGTTTTATTTACATTTTACACAGCATCCCAACTTTTTTGGAACTCGGGTTGTATAAAGGGATAAAAGTGGTAGAGTGGCATGGTGGCGTAGTGATTAGCACATCCGCCTCACCGCAAGAAGGTCCCGGGCTCAAGTCCCAGGCTCTGTGAGGGTGTTTCTGTGTGGAGACTGTATGTCCTCCGTAAACTCCAGTTTCCTCCCACAGTCCAAAGACATGCACGTTAGGCTAACTGGCTGTTCCAAATTGACCCTAGGTGTGAGTGTGAGTGTGAATGCATATGGACATGTCACCCTGCAGTGGTCTGTGAACTGTTCAGGGTGTACCTCGCCCAGTGTCAGCTGAGATAGGCACCAGCCTCACCGTGACCATAGTGGGATTAAGTGGTTCGAAGGAATGGATACATTAACAGCTTATTATTATAAATACAGCTTTAATAAATTGTATTCACTGTAGTGAAATCACTGTGTTGTCAAGAGCACCTTGAAACATGAGCATGAGTGGGTGGTAACAATTTTGGACAGCAACAATCAGGAAGTGTTATACTTGCCTAGGTTATTTATTCACTGTTTACATTTAATCATATGTTTGCATGCAGCATGTAAACATTGCCTCCTTGAATCAACAGTGCGGAGGATATGATGGATGCGGAGCCTGCTCTGAGCTCAATACGTGTTCCCTCTACTAATCGAAATAGCTCCGAGAAAGCACACAACATGTGTTGAAAGAAACAGCTTTGATGATTAGACCAGTACTCGCCTGTTATTTTTCTTCCAGTTCCTTTCATCTATCTTATACGCAGTATATCCAACAACCAAAAAAACTCACACATAGAACATATATACACTGACATGGCATCTGTACAGGCTGGATGTCTATTTGACAAGTAAATGAATGTAAAGATCCAGACACCAAAAAGCTCATTCTTCAGCATGCAATAATAAGATATTACATTATACAGAAACAACTGCGCTGCACATAAGGACATAGTATTTCATCATTCTGTCATAATCTGACACTGTTAATTTATCAAACGGATTAAGTACAGCCCTTAATGCAATTCTTACACTTTTAAATTTTCTCAGTGTCATGCAACACCATGCAACCATAATTCAAGGTAAACACACTGATAGAGATGAATTTTCAGCAAAATGTCAGCCAAATAATGAATTATAGTTTATAATTAATGATGAAACAGATTGAATTAGTAGTATATACTTATTTGTATAAGGATATCAAAGCAAATAAAACACACTGATACACTGACTCGCATTAATAACCTTAATCCTATTCTATTCATACAGCTCTGCAGAAATATGCCAAGCATTTACATTATTATAAGCAAATAAAGTATGAATAGTAAAAGTAGATAGAAACAATAGTAGACTGAGCTTTAGACCTATTTAACGCTTCAGTCTAAAACTGGAGAAGCTTTAACTTACTCCACACCCTGCTGTAAATTTTATTAAGGGTTTCGATCTCTTCCTACACAGGCAGAGGTTTGACACTTCCAAGAAAAGGGCAGTCCCAATCAGAAGACAGATCGTCGGATTTAAAGACAACGTCCTATTTATCCATGTTTTAAATGAAACGTTAATCGATTTTCTATAACAACAAATCACAGGATTATACACTGCCCAGCCGAAAAAAGTCAAACACACGAATATGTTGTTCTGCCTTTAGTCTTGCTTACAGCTCATAATCTCCATGCCATTGTTTCAACAAACTTAAGCAACATAACATTTATTCCCATCCATTGTTGGGTTCATTTCTCAGCAATGTCTTGAATTGATGATGGGAAAAACTAAACCACTCCATAAAGTCTTCTCCAGCACATCCCGAAACCTTTCAAAAGGGTTAAGGTCAGGACTCTGGGGTGCCAATACATATGTGTAAATGATTCCTCATACTCCCTGAACTACTCTTTCATTATTTGAGTCCCCATTTTATATCCATGCCATCAGGGAAGAAAAAGTCCATTGATGTGATAACCTGCTCATTCAGTACATTCAGGTCAGCAGCTGACCTCATTTTATTGCTGTATTAATTTTGCTGGGCAAAACCAGACCAACTGGAGCAACAATGACATGCCGTCATCAAGGCTAAATGCACTCCATGAAAATATTAGAGAGTGCAACTTTATTTTTGGACTGGCAGTGTATTAATGTTCTCATTTACCAGATTATGGTTTATGTAGGAACAATTTACACAAGGACTTGTATAATCGAATATAAAGTGAATAATAAACTGACTGAAATGTATGTTGAGACATAATAAAGAAAAATAGATCTTCTTTTGATGGGGAAAGCTCGGATCTTTGAATTGGATTGTTGAGTAACATGGACAAAGCTTTTTTCCAAATAATTTATTCTTTTTGTTAGAACTAGTCTGGTGTTGAAGCTGTCATCTGACTGATGGGGTACAGATCACAAACACTACGAGCAATATGGTAGCAATTTACTATAGCCTACCTGGTCATTGAAGACCTGTTGTGTATGAACTTATTTCAGTGGAAAGGCAAATGAAACATTTAGTAAATAGCTACATTACACACAACAAACTAGCTATGGAATTGTTGATACAGCTAGCTAGCTAGCACTAGAAATGTTGATTAGATAATGTTGGCAATCTCTACTGTCTGGTAATGATTTGTGGTCGCAGGTTAGCCCTTCTGCCTCACCCCAGAAGGTGCTGGGTTTGATCCCCATGCCTGGCAAGGACATTTCTGTGTGGAATTTGCCCTCTGGGTGCACTGGTTTCCTTTCACAGTCCAAAGACATGCACAGTATGCTAACTGGATATTCTCCATTGAGCCTGGGTGTGAGTGTAAATGGTTGTGTGTGTTGGCCCTGTCATGGTCTGGTTGGAGCTGTTCAGGGGTATCTAGCCTTTGCCCAGAGTCAGCTGAGACCGGCTTCAGCCTCTCCATGACATTAATAAAAAATAAAGTGGTTCAGAAAATGAAATGAAAAATGAAATATTACTGCTGTCACCATGTGAAAAAGGAACGATGCAAAGGCCCGTTGTTATGATTCGTAAATGAATCAGTTGTTCCTATACTGAGAATCAACAGGAGTCATGTGCACAAAAAATTCAAACCAAAAGACCTATAATAATCATTTGATTAGTAGTTCCTCTACTGGGCCAGTTGTCATGTTGTCATGACTGCATCAAACTCCACCATACCACGCCATTGCTGACTATTTTCAGTTAACAGCATGTCTTATCATGCTTTATTTATTTATTTATTTATTTTTGATCATTGATCCATTCATCAGTCCAACCATCCATACCATCTATCCATCCATTATCTATACCACTA
The DNA here is from genome assembly GCA_030014195.1 of Neosilurus mollespiculum. Taxonomy (NCBI): domain Eukaryota; kingdom Metazoa; phylum Chordata; class Actinopteri; order Siluriformes; family Plotosidae; genus Neosilurus; species Neosilurus mollespiculum. Next base: position 52,222,924 of record JAQMYF010000001.1, read on the forward strand.
ATCAACCAGGGTCGTAGGGGAAGCTGGAGCCAATCCCAGCTGACTTTGGGCGAAGGGATCACATCCTGATAAGATTGTCAGTCCATCACATGGCTAACTCAGTCACCAACCACCATTCACACTCAAATCCACATATATGAGCAACTTAGAGTAGACAGTTGACCTAATGTGCATGTTTTTGGATTGTGGGAGAAAACTGGAATACCTGGAAGAAAACCATGAGAGCATGGGAGGAGTGCCCATGGCTGAGATTTGAACCTTCTCGCTGTGAAGCAACACTGAGCTAACCACTGAGCCGCTGTGCCCTCCTTTCTTCATCATGCTCACCATATATAATTATTTAGGCATGTGTAAATATACAGTGAATAGTAGCCTGGTTGTGTTTTTGATGTACATATTTATTCTGAGGTTCCTTTTTAACAAAATATTACTCAAAGAGGCAGCCACCTTCAAGGCTCCTATAGTTTTGATTATGGGATTTCTATTATTAAAAAAAGCCACCATGCTAAAGTTGCTAAATTAAATAAATATACATAAACGCTCACACATTTCCTGAAGATGGTTAGTAAACTGCGACATGGGTCACATACGGGAAAGACACTTATATAGCCCGAGTGTCTGATTTGATAGTTATTGATCACCCTGGACCTCTGTGTTTCATGTCACAACAATAAGAAATCAATACATGCAGCCGTGAGACAAAAATCTATCTGAGCTGCTATCTCTCTCAGAGTCTGGTACCACTGAAGTGATACCTCCCATTGCCTGTTATTTGAAGCCAAGGATATTTTTAAAGTGTTTTAAGAAGAAAGAGATTTTCTGACAGGTGATAGAAGAGTCAACACTGCATTACACCACATTGCATGAAGTTTGCTGAATGCTAATTGAAAAGGCATTGGATCCTATGTCTCTCTCCAGATCCAGTGTGTAAAAGCTGTCGCATCACCAGTGGGAAATTACCATGTTGCATCATTAAAACTGATCTCCTTAGCATCATTAATGAAGCTGCTCCTACAGTCTCGTGAGCCTTCGTACAGAAGCTACTGAATGACCTCCAGACATGCTGCAGACATGACCTCTAGACTTGCTTATCTATTTGGCTGAGGTCACCAGAGGCAAATTCTGATTGAACTAACCCAGACCTGTCTGTCCTTGATATGATTTTCTAATAATGTTCTTGAGTCCTTGAGTGCGCTGCTGCAGCTGGGCCAATGCTTTCATCCTCAGAGCCTCTTATTAAATTTGACATCCTCGTGAGTAGCAGAAGCTGCTGGATCCAGACCTTCCTACGCACCTTCGATTCTGTCTGAAGCTCACAGTCATAGCAGGACTCAGATTTATAGAGAAGCACAGTACAGGAACACTGAGACCGCACACTGAGCAGAGTGAAATAATGCACCTGCTGAAGGTAGAGCACACTTACAGAGGGAAGAGAATTTGAGCTTCTGTGAGCTTTAGAAGGTCTCACGGAACAAAACGTAATAAATAAAAAATTTGAGGGTGTGTTGTTGGGCAGCTTCCTGGCTCAGTGGTTGGCTCAGTCACCTCACAGCTAGACAGTTCTTGGTTTGCAGCTGACTGGGGACTTTCTGTGTGGAGTTTGCATGTTTTTCCTGTGAGTTGAAGGCATGACTGTGCAAATCACACAAGATTGTACAACAAAAAAACAGCAGACTCTGCTTTGGTGGCTCATTCACTCACTGCAGCTCTGATAACATTAAAAAAATCCTTGGGGCTCTCTTGCAATAGAGCTAATAGTTATATAAATACCCCTTCTTGCATCAGACCATTCTCGAATCACATGAAAAATTATCATGGAGGAGGAAGAGCAGTATTGAATTGCATAGCAGCATGTTCTTTTGCATTGTATCATGTTCTGAACCACTTTATCCTTTATTGGGGTCGCAGGGAGGCTGGAGCTTGTCCCAGCCGACTTTGGGTGAAGGCAGGATACACCCAGAAGAGCTAGCCAGACCACTGCAGGACCAACACACACACACACACACACACACACACACACACACACACACACATTTACACTCACCTTCATATCTAGGGGCAATCGAGAACATCCAATTAGCCTAATGTGAATCTCTTTGGACTGTGGGAGGAAACCCAGGGAAAGCATAATAATGATAATAATAATGATAATAATGATAATAATAATAATAATAATAATAATAATAATAATAGTTAATTATTATTATCTAATAATATTAGCAATCCAAAATATACATTGGCTCCTCGATGCTAAGGGTATACAGAACTAATCCTAAAATATGGTAAATAGCTACTACTATAA
>JAQMYF010000001.1:52226850-52241687 GCA_030014195.1 Neosilurus mollespiculum
AAGTATATATAATAGAGATATCAATTTATGACACACACACACACACACACACACACACACACACAAACCCTCGCAAGGTCACACGGGGCTCAAATCCAGGACCTTCTTTTTGTGAGGCAGAAGTGCTAACCATTACACTGCCGTGCCACCCCGCATTGTATCATATTTTGTTGAATCCCATTGTACTGAATCAAATCGGGTCAAATTGCATTGCATCATACTGGAGTGAATGGTATTGTTTCTTATGTATTTTTAATGTATCGGATCGTTAGCAGTGCATCAAAATAAAGAGGAAGATGTACCTCCCCATGGTGGTGTGATGTGATCTGATACAAAGCAAATTGACTGTTTCAAATTGCCCCTAGTTGTGAGTGTGTATATTATAGTGAGTGCATGTGTGTTGGCCCTGTGATGGTCTGGTGAGCTATTTAGGGTGTACTCTGCCTTCAGTCAGTGTTGGCTGAGATAGGCTTTAGATAGGCTCCCTGTGACCCAAATAGGATTAAGCGGTTTGGCAAATGAGTGAGTGAGATATTTTACCCATTTATTGTTACATTAAATGTTGTATAAACAATTGCATGAAACAAGTTAATTCCTGTTATTTCCTACATGATAGCAGCTATAAAAAGTTTTAGTTTCTCTCAGCCTCTCTCTTTTCTTTCTTTAAATTGAAGCAAAACCCCAAACTACAAAGTCCGGTGTCTGAAAAATGATAGCTTTAATTCTTTAATAGCTTTTTGATTGTTAAAAAGCACTGACTTGTTGTGGTTGGCTTCTAAATGGCTAAAAAACATCACGTCATATAAAACATCATATATCAACAAGCATATGTCCAGCATCCATGATACAATTATTTATATAGGTTGTTGCTATAGAAATATAGACATATTAGTCCAGGTGCTTTAATATAAAGGGGCCACCTTGTTGCCCAGTGACTGCTGTAGAAAATGAATCAACACCTTCTGACCAATCAGATTTGAGAAGTCGACAGAGCTTCGATATGAACAGGAATTGCGTTAGGAAGAATTACAGCCTGATTTAGAGAGAGATGTAAGTGCTAGATGGCAACAGTGGAGCATTTTCTGATGTGATTTTGGCTCTGAGACAAGACTGAATCCTCATATCTGGCTATATTTGCTGGCCATTTTGGAAATCTAATCCAATCCTGCAGCCAAAATCCTTTCAGATAACTTCTGAGCATCCTACGCTTTATGGAGGAATGGATTCAGTTCTACTCATTGCATTATATTATTTTATAAAAATAATTCAAAGATAAACTGATCATCAAGAAAACTACATTTAACTGTTAAAGCTCTAAGAATGCATCATACATATACACATATACTGTGGGTGTATGAAACTCTGGTACTGCATTAGCTGCTGTTGTTAGCTTCTTAAATACATCAAGGCCCCTGTCACATCAGAATTGGTGGAAAATTGCCACTAAGCCAATGTCAGTACCACTAATCAGATTGTGCAACTCTGAATTCTGAATTCTGTAAAGTCGCTCGGATCACCAGCCCCTGCTGAAGAGGTCTGCGTTCTCAGTGTGCCATAATGTGAATGATGGAAAACTAACTGGTACTTTAAGAGGATAGAATCAATCGATGAAAATAGAGTTACGACAGTGTTATTTCTATGTTAGCAAATCTTCTAACATTTTACTAAAAGCAAGATTTTATAGATGATAAGCCAGTGCAGTGGGTAATATCCATTGTGTCCAGGATCCTTGGCTTGATGCTGAATGTGGGTTATTGTGTGTGTGGATTTGCATGTTTCCTCTTGTTTGTTTTTTATTCACCAGGTTCTACATCTTTCATTTGCAGATGAGACAGATTTTTAAAGTGCTTCGCAGGACAGGGATATTCTTCCCTAACCTTTAAAGTAGGAGTGATTTTATGGGAAAGAGTGCTGTTATATTACTCAATAATGGGGTAATATAAAGCCTCCTGCTGTGAGTTAGTGTTTCCATCCCAAAGTTTACTTTCCTATTTTATTTTTCAGATTTTCACAGCAAATATCATCATCATCATCATCATCATCATCATCATCATCAACATTATCACCCCATCTCTATCACCATCACCAGATCACCATTATCATCATAATCATCACCACCTCTACCACCACCACCTCCACCACTACCGTCATCATCAAAACATCATCACCACTACCAATATCATCATTACTGTCATCATTACCATCACCCCACCTCTATTACCAGCACCAGATCACCATCATCTTCATCACCACCTTCACCACTACTGTCATCATCATCATCATCATCATCATCATCATCATCACCACCATCATCACCACCACCTCCACCACTACCGTCATCATCTTTACCATCACCACCATCATCATCACCACCACCACTGTCATCATCATCACCACCACCATCACCTCCACCACTACCGTCATTATCATTATCACCATCACCACCAGGGGGCAGCCCAGAGGGCAGCCATAGCCTAATGGTTAGAGAACCAGCAGGAAAAATGGGTGACGGCGGAAGTGAGCTGCACCTTCCCTTCCTCCACCTTCATGGCTGAAGTGCCCTTCAGCAAAACACCTAATCTCCAACTGTTCTCTGCGTGCCCCCAATGTGTCTGATCCGTGTGTGTGTGTGTGCTCACTGTTTACGTGTGTGTGTGCTCACTTTGGATGATTTAAATGCAATGGTAATAATTTCCTTTCCGAAATTAATACAGTATAGCAAAAAACAAAGAAAAAAAAAAAAAAAAATCAAACCACCACCACCACCATCATCGTCATCATTACCTTCACCACTATCGTCATCATCATCATCATCACTACCACCGCCACCACTACCCTCATCATTATTAACACGGGCAATTTAGAGAAGCCAGTTGACCTAACCTACATGCATTTGAACTGTAGTATGAAACTGGATCATATCAAGTAAAGTCACATGGATGGGAAGAACATTCCCTAGACAGGTGGCAGGTTTGAACCCAGGACTTTCTAGCTATAAGGCGACAGTGCTGCTAACCACTTTAGCACCCCTGTGCTGTGTCTGCTGTTACTTGAAAATTTATTTTCAGATATGTGACACTGGAGGAATTCTGGCAGACTGTTTGGGAAACAGACTAGCTTTCTTTAAAATAGTTTGTGTCAGAAATGTGCACATATACAACATAGACTGGATAATCCTTACCTTTTGTTGACAACATTTTGTATGGAGGTTGCACTTGTCCATTATTCTTCATGTTTCTTTTTATAGACCTATTCTCCTCTTATAGGCTGCTCTTCATTTGTATCCTATAACTTATTCATAAAATATGTGATGGCTTCTCACAGAGCTGGGCACCGGCTATGGAGCTTCCTCTGCTTGCTTCATTGTTCACATGCACTATGAAAATCCCAGCTCTATCCCTGCTGGCAGCCAGGAAATAGAATTCCTTGAAACAGCTATTTCCTTTAGCGTTATGCAGCATTTTCAGCCTGTCAAAGCCCCAACAGTATTTAACCCAATTGCCAAATAAAGTCATTATCCATAATTGTATTAAAGGAAGACATTAGGAATGACTTCTGGAAGGCACCCAGCAGTCATCGGGGCCTCCTACACAAGTATGAGGCTATTCATCTGATTGCAGATGACAATTACAGGCAATAAAAGCATCATGTTCTGTCCTTTATGCTGGCTGTTGGCTACTGGACACAATCGTTCCCAGCAGGTTTACTTATGAAACTGTTCTCCTACCTACTTTTTATGAGTTTGTACTAAACCTCTATTCTGTAATTTATTCAAATATGTAGCACTAAAAACATGGTGAGGTTTTTTTTTTCTTTTCTTCTCAAATTCACAGTATTTTAATCATCTATATTTTCCATGATTATCATTAAGGCTCAATGTGCACTTTGCTAAGTGTTTGAAAAGGGCTATGATATCATTCAGCCCTACATGATCTACGCGTCATCATGAATGTGATTTAGAGTTTTATTATTTTTTTTTTAATTTCATTTCATTTTCTAAACTGATTTATCCTTTTTTTAGGGTCATGGCATGGCTAGAGCCCATACCATCCCACTTGGAATGAAGGCAGGTTATACCCTGAACTGCTTGCCAGACCACTGCAGGACAACACAGATACAGAATGATTCACAATCACACTCACGCCTACAGGCAATTCAGAACATCCATTTAGCCTCATGTGCAAGTCTTTGGACTGTGGGAAGAAACTAGTGTACCTGGAGGAAACCCATGCAAGCACAGGGAGAACATGCAAACTCCATACAGAAATGCCCTTGTGGCGCATGAGCCTAGAATCCAGGATATGCTCACTGGGAGGTGAAAATGCTAATCACAATGCCACTGTGTCACCCCTTAAAGCAATATGGCAGGGAAAATAGCCTATCACATTTCCACTGTCACCACAGAAAGGCTATTTTCTTCAATCTTATGATTGCCCAGCCACAGAGACCCATCACAAAGCAATAAATGCAGCCTAAGAACAATTTGCTATCAGTCAACAGACAATAACAAACGTCCACATTAGCGCAAGCTACCTAATTTTCCTGTGCTCGGCAATTAGAAGAAGATTATGAATAGCAGGCAGACTCAGTCTTCTAAACTTTCACACTCACACACACTCACACACACACACACACACACACACACACATACCAACCACTACAACAGCAGTTATTTTGTAAGGAACAAAACATACAGAGTTTTAATATGTGCTAATTCAAAAATAATCAGCAGTCTGGTGTTTGATCCAACACAAAAAGGAGACTTAACTGTGTAGGGGATAATGTAAAGTGAGCCAGTTACTATTACGGAATAAACCTCGACAGGACCCTAACTTGAAGCAGAAGGGTCTTGATTCACACTGGGGCTTTTTTTGGCTTTTATACCCAAGTTTAATGGATCATCAGGCTGGAGCTCATCCCTGGTTTCCGTAGCATGAAGCGCCTATGAGTTCAACTCCTCCTGGATGGGACGCTAGTCCATTGCAGGTTACCTTCTCAGTATTTTCACTGGTAACCATTTATACTACTGGGTGGACAGAGGCACACTTGTGGACCTTGGGGTCTTAGCACGGTGGTGGTCTAATGGGGATTTGAACCAACGAATCATGAACCCAGCACTCTAACCACTACTCCACTGGCCCCACTTGAATCACACAGAGGGGTATAGTTCATGATAATGACTGGTTGGGTTTTAATGCTTCTGCTGGTGGATGGCTCGGTGGTGTTGTGTCAGTCGACATGGGACACACCCTTAACACCTCGCCAGATCATCGCACTTAGTTATTTAAAATATATTCACTTTTATATTCACTAAAGAGGTCACTTCCTGCTGGTGATTTGAAGATAGCACTTTCTGTAAAGACAGTCAGGTTTAATAAGGTGCAGATATTTTATATCTCGCTACCTGTACTGAACTTTTTTCCTCTTTTAACTGTGATTCATTCTCCGACCAAATGCTGGTTCTTACATTTATTTCTCTCATTATAGATGAATAGAACAATATTCTGCCATTACTGTCTCTAAATGTTTTAGAAAAGGTATTTATAAGACTACCTGCTGTCAGCTATTAGCTGCGGTGTAATTCCATAGCATATATCAGCATGAGGCTGTTCATGCGATTACAGATGAAAATCACTGGGAGTGACAGGGTCTTGTGTTATACTTTCATTACTCCAGGGGTAGTAAACATAGCCTTTAATGGTAAGCAACTGTAAACAGCCTTTCGGTACGTTACGAATGACTATGTGCGGACCATAAACCTCCTGCTGTTTGTACTTAGCAGGAAATTGCTTCATATGCTCACAGAGTGCTTGAACTTGGCCCATATATTCTAACGCCAAATGAAATGGCCTCAGGGGAAGACACAACTCGCTGCTGGCGTTATTGTTCACTGGTAGAGGACAGATTTTCAGTGCTCTCCAGCTGTCGTGAAACATCCAAGCTTTCCCTTGGGAGCATGTGAAATGAATGTCCAATGCTTTACAATACTCTTCAGTATCCATCGCAAGACAACACACACAATCATTCACACTCACATCCACACCTAGGGGCAATTTGGGAAAGCCAGTTAACCTAATGTGCATGTTTTTGGACTGTGGGAGAAATCCGGAGTGCCTGGATGGGGAGAACATGCAAAGTACACACAGAAACGCCCAAGCCCGGGACTCGAACCTAGGACCTTCTGCTGTGAGGCAGATGTGCTATCCACTACATCACCGTCCCAGCCAAAAACTCATCTTTGGTTAAATATTTTTTTAACTAAACAGGTAGAAGTATTTTCTGGTAAATGTCAGCAGTAACATTACAGCACTTGGACTGCAAACTAGCTAGCAATAGCTAACTTTCAATACTAGTCTTAGAAATTCTTGTGCTTGAAGTAACATTAAATAAAGTGATTGTTATCACAGCAGTTAATGTTAGCTAATGTTAGATAAGTTAAGAGAGCCTGCGGGCTAACATGATCGTTTGGCTGTCAATGGCTGTAGTTTAATTTTAGTAACCTTTAACATTATATGTCATAAATTATCTCTTGGCTGCTGTACATATGGATTGTGTTAACCTTATAGAGTAGCAGTTGTGGATCTGTTGTGGACTGTCAGTAGAACAATAAAGATATTACAGTTAATTTTACCATTGTTTTGAATGCAATTGCCTTAGCATTAAGCATGTAGCAATAGAAACATTGAATATTACTGAATTAGTAACTAATTTTTATAGGTAGGTTAATGATAGCACACCTGCCTCACAGCGTGAAGGTCCTGGGTTCAATTCCCGGGCTCATGTCCTCCCTGCGCCCCTAGTAGGATTAAGAGGTTTGGCAAATGAGTGAGAGTGAGTGAGGATGATGATGAAAGTTCTCTTCCTATAGAAGTTTAGCAAGAACAGAACTGTAAATTGAAACATATGATCACTTATTACTGATTACTACTTAGCTTAACCCAACCTTAATAGGACCCCTGGGCAATTTCTTAACTACAAGTATGCTTCTGTTCACCCAGTAGTATAAATGGGTAGCAGTAAAAATACTGGGAAGGTAATCTGCAATAGACAAGCATCCCATCCAGGAGGAGTTCTAGCCGCTTCAAGAGACAGAATCTGGGGATAAGCTCCAACCTGACCAGTCACTAAGCTTGGGTGTAAAAGCCCAACAGACTTACCTTTACCTAGTAGATCTGCAGGATCTATAAAGGGATTGGTAATTATTGTTTAGTTCATAGTAACCTAGCAAGCATAGTGTCTTAAGTGTTAATATAATAAAATTGTATCATTCTCTAGTGTTACATATTAGCATGCACTAAGTTAATGTACTATTAATGTACTCTAATCACAAAACAATGCCACAGTCTGTATCTGTTTAGTGCTCTAAGCATATCTATCTGTCTGGGTTTGGATTTAAGCTTGAGGCGGTTACGGCTTTTTAACAAATTAAATATGCACCTTTGCATTATGCTTCAGGAACTACTGAAAGGCTCTGGAAAAGAAAAACCCAGAGGTAGAAATGTCGGCACTGACAGTATGGAGCGTGAACTCAACCTCATTTGATTCTGAATTCTTCAGTATCAGCTACATCATTTGATTTGGTCTCAACAGGAAAAAAATAAAACAAATAAATGAAATAGTGGGCTAACGTAAAGCACTTTGGTAGTTTATTTAGCACCATGATCCTAAAGGAACTCTGTTTTGTTTGAAGTGTGTACTGTACAAAGTGTATATGGTTGAAATGACAAAAAAAGCCACTTGACTTGACTTTGATTGTGACCAGGCTGTTAGCAGGTTTTTGGAAATGCATTGCACAATCCCACATGCTCATTCTACAGCTGCAAATTTGACTGCTTTGTTTTTGTGACTTTTTTGGGATCCCAGTCCTGATACACATCTCAGATGCCCCTGAAAGGCAGTGGTCGCTTAGTGGTTAAGGTGATGGGTTACTGATCCCAAGGTCAGTGGTTCAATCCCCATTTTCACCACTGTTGGGCCCTTGAGCAAGGCCCTTAACCCTCAATTGCTCAGTTGTATAAAAATGATAATCTGGATAAGAGCGTTTGCCAAATGCTGCAAATGTAAACCAAGGAAACATTGTAGCAAGTTTTCTGCAAATAATATATAATGCACTTCCTATTAGTAAGTTATCTGTTCAGTTAACGCATCCACTTCACAGCTAGCACGTTCTGGGTTCGAGTCCTGGGCGTTTCTGTGTTGAGTTTGCATGTGCTACCTCTGGGTACTCCGGTTTCCTCCCACAATTGAAAGGCATGCACTTTAGGCTAATTGGCTGTTCCAAATTGTCCTTAGGTGTGAGTGGGAATGGTTGTGTATGTGATAGCCCTGTTATGGTCTGGCAAGCTGTTCAGGGTGTACCCTGCCTTCACCCAGTGTTGGCTGAGACTCCAGCCTCCCTGCGACCTTAATAGGATTAAGCAAATGTTTGCCAAATGAGTGAGTGAGTGATGTCTGTTCATTCCAAAAAATATTTTCATATTTAGTTACATCACTAGGGGCAGTGGTGGCCTGGTGGTAGAGTGCTGGATTACTGATCCCAAGGTCGGGGGTTCAAACCCCACTATCAACGGGTTCTCACTGCTGTCCCCCCCAGTGCAGCTAACTGGGTTATCAAATGCAGGCCATGTCTGTCACTGTCTGTGGTGAGAGGCATGTAAAAGAACCATTGCTGATTTTCGTCAAGAGTAGGCTGCATAGCTGTCAGCGTGTTTCTGCCCTGCGATGGCCTGGTGAGCTGTACAGGGTGTACTCTGCCCTCGCCCAGAGTCGGCTGAGATGGGCGCCAGCCTCCCCTTTAGGATTAACCGTTTCAGAAAATGAATGAATGAATGAGTTACATCACTAGTATGTATGGATCAATCATGCACTGGTAGGGATTGCATTTTGGACACTAGAGGGCATACTGAGAGTCACACAAAAACCCACTACAAGCAGAAACACAGCAGGTGGATAGCACCAAACAACACTGACCTTATAATTGCTTTCTTGACATTTAATCAGTAATTACAAAATCAACATGTGAAGCATACAAACAACAGATTTACAAACCAGATTCAGCAAACTCTGAACGGCAGTGCTTAACACATGACTTTCCCCTTAGCAAACACAACAAAGTGACACCTTCAGTGTTCAGCCCAGTGTACCCTGACTTCATTAGAGTCAGCTTGGATCAGGCACCTGTCTGATGAAGATTAACGCACAGAGGTAATTGGGTGATGTTTACCAAGCCGGGGACTTCACAAAGCACTTTCAGCTTTCCTAGTGGTCGATAGCATTTCATCTGAGCCCCCTAATGACAAAAATGAATGTTTGCCATGGAGGAAAGGTCAAGAACGTGAGCACTACATGTCAGCTGAACAGTACACTACAGCAGTCTCAGAGGGCAATCAGCACCAATCTGCAATTCTTCTGCAATATGTGATGCTGAGTAAAGCAGAATATAATTCAGCAGTGTAACATCAATAACTGTAGGTAGCTGTATAAAAAAGATAATAATACGGGAGTATTTTCATACTGTAGTCACAGTTTAAAATATTTTACCAGTCTTACTCACTCACTCACTCATTTTTCAAACTGCTTAATCCTATTAGGGTTGCAGGGAGTTTCATCTGACACTGGGCGAAGTCAGGGAACAGCTTGCCAGACCATCGCAGAACCAACATACACACACAACCATTCACACTCACAGGCAATCTGTAAAAGACAATTAGCCTTATGTGCCCCCTTCTATGGTCACGACTTTTGGGTAGTGACTGAAAGAACAAGATCGCGCGTACAAGTGGATGAAATGATCTTCCTTCGCAGGGTGGCAGGGCTCTTCCTCTGAAATCTGGGAGGAGCTCGGAGTAGAACCACTGCTCATTCGTGTTGAGAGGAGCCAGTTGAGGTGGCTCGGGCATTTGATTAGAATGCCTCCTGAAGGCCTTCCTGGTGTGGTGTTTCAAGCATGTCCAAATGGGAAGAGATGCCGGGATCAACCCAGAACACTCTGGAGGAACTATGTCTCTTGGAAGATCTGGAGGTAGTGGCAATAGAGAGACGTCTGGACCTCACTGCTTAGGCTGCTGCCCCGGATCATATGGAAGAAAAAGATAAAGATGATGATAATGATGATGATGATTATGATGATGACGATTCATGTCTTTGGATTGTGGGAGTAAACCGGAGTACCCAGCGGAAACCCATGCAAGCATAGGGAGAACATGCAAACTCTATACAGAAACACAACTGCTGAGCTCGAAACCAGGACCTTCTTGCTGTGAGGTGGACGTGAGGTGCCTCACAGCAAGAAGAACCTGGGTTCAAGTCCTGAGCTCCAGTGTGCCTGTTTGTAGTTTCTATGTTCTCTCAATGCTTGTGTGGGTTTCCTCCGGGTACTCCAGTTTCCTCTGACAGTCCAAAGACATGCACTTATTGGATGATTTACTGCTCCAAATTACCCCTAGGTGTGAATGGAAGTGTGAATGGTTGTGTATTTGTGTTGCCCGGCAGTGACCTTCACCCAGTGTCAGCTGAGATAGGCTGAGCCTTCCCGTGACCTTAGTAGGATTAAGTAGTTCAGCAAATTAGTGAGTTAGTGATTGAGAATTTAGTAAAGAGGGACAGCACAGTGATGTAGTGGTTAGAGCTTTTGCCTCACAGTAAGAAGGTCCTGGGTTCAAGCCGGAGAGTTTCTGTTTGGAGTTTGCATGTTCTCCCTGTACTTGAGTGAGATTCCTCTGGGTAGTCAGGTTTCCTCCTACAGTCCAAAGACATGCACATCAATCTAATGGTTGTGTATGTGATAGCCCTGAGCTTATTAAAGAGTCAACCATGTGCAGTGAGGTGGTCAGGATTACGAAGGTACCATATCATGTGACCTTACTTTACTTATACTTGGAGCTTTGGCTGCTCCATTATTGTTTTGGCTGAGGTAGATTTGAGTTGCTGTTTGAGGTTTTAATTTTTTTATTTTTACATACTTCTATTTATTGGTGGGATGTAGTGTTTCACTGTTGTGCTGCTGGCGATGTAATCTGGTTCTTTTATTTTCAGATAAGATACTTTGCATGCAGTTTTAAGGAGCTGAATCACATCTATATTTAAAAAAAAATACTTTTTTATCAGTTTAATTGCAGTTAATAACTTACAAGTAGGGGCAGTGGTGGCCCAGTGGTAGGGTGCTGGATTTCTGATTCCAAGGTCGGGGGTTCAAGCCCCACTATCAACAGGATGTCACTGCTGCCCATTGCTGTCTTTCGTCAAGAGTAGGCTGCATAGACGTCAGTGTGTTTCTGCCCTGCGATGGCCTGGCAATGATATACTCTGCCCTCGCCCAGAGTCGGCTGAGATGGGCGCCAGCCTCCCCGTGACCCCAATTAAGCGGTTCATAAAAAGGATGAATGAATGATGAACTTACAAGTAACTGGGTCAGGCTACATTTCCATCACCTCACAGACTCAATGTTAGAAAAATATTGACTAAAAACACTGTAAACTGATCAATACCAGCTAACTATAGAGACAGTCGTTACTGCAGAAGATAGGCAGTCCTGTATATTGACAAAAAGGCATGTGCATAGTAGAGCTAATGTGGCTGATAGTATTTGGCCATTGTATCTAATACTGAAATATCTATAAAGGTGTACAGGATCATTTTAAGACTATTTAAGGTTTACAGTAAATACTAATGTGCCCAATCAATCATACCTTGTTTTATAACCCTTTGTCTGTACACACCAGGCAAGACATAGAGCACTGAAGTGAAGGAGCGAGCAAGAGCAAAAGATACACCGAAAGTGTGAGTATGTGTGTGTCATGTGTGAGAGTGAGAGTAATTTCTAATTTTAGAGCCTGGTGATAAACCTTGCTACCCAGTGGGACAGGATGTGTTGCCATGGTGAGCATAACTCAGCTTGAATGTTTCCTAATTGGCCAAGATGACGTTGTACATATAAAATGGTTAAAAAAATGTTTTCCAACAATAGGGGGGATAGCTAGCTTTAAATACTAATTTCATGGCTCAGTAGGAAAAAAAGGCCAGACTGATTAGCTACCAAAGTTTCTCCCAAATGCCATTATACTGCTCTGATTGTGACCTAAAGCACTGTACACACTCACTTACTCACTCACTCATCACCCGCTTAATCCTACTAGGGTTGTGAGGAGGCTGGTGCCTATCTCAGCTGACACTGGCTGAAGGCAGGGTACACCCTGAACAGCTTTCCAGACCATCACAGGGCCAACACACACACACACACACACACACACACACACACACACACACACACACACACACAACCATTTCCACTCACACTTAAAGGCAATTTGGAACAGCCACTTAGCCTAATGTGCATGTCTTTGGACTGTTGGAGAAAACCCATGCAAGCACAGGGAGAACATGCAAACCGTACACAGAAGTGCCTGAGCCCTGAATTTGTTTTGTTGAAAATGCTACACTGTAGCCAAATTTCTTTTGATGGACATCGTAGAAAAGAGTTGATGAATCAATGAATCCAATTGATGCCTTGGATCAAGTTAAATTGTTAAGTTCACTCATTTATTCATTCATTTGCCGAACTGTTTAATCCTTCTAGGGTTGCGAGGAGGCTGGAGCCTGTCTCAGCCAGCTTTGGGCGAAGGAGGGGTACACCCTGAACAGCTCGCCAGGGCTGCATTGCAGTGCCAACACACACACAACCATTCACACTCACACTCACACCAAGGGGCAATTTAGACCACCCAATTAACCTAATTTACATGTCTTTAGACTGAGTAAGGAAACCATAGTTCCCAGATGAAAATCCACGCGAGCATGGGAAGAACATGTAAACGCCACACAGAAACACCTTTGTCAAATCTGGGACTCGAACCTACAACCTTCTTGCTGTGAGGCGGACATGCTAACCACTACTACTGTGCCACTTCTGTTAAATTCATTTGAGCTTAATTTATTTCACATTCATCTCTCTTTTGGTGTTCATGTGCTTATCTTTTTTTTCCCTCTTCTGCTTCTGCTCACAAATGCCTGTACCCCACATTTACCCTAACACAGAATGCATTTGCTCATTTTATTTCAGCTTGCAAAATTTTTGGCTAGCAATGTTATGAGTAGTTCAACCACCAATTCCTCTCATTAACATTCTTATATTTTCTCCCATAAACTTAAATACTTAAGCACCATAGCCATATCAGATGTTAGCCTATAATACTGTCATCTCTCACTCATCATGTGATTGCGTACTGTTCGATATGAAATTGAACTCCTACAGAATGAGCACATCATTATCCTCTCACACTCTCACTCACTCATTTACAGAGCTGTTTAATCCAACTAGGGTCGCAGGGAGGCTAAGGCCTATCTCATCCGACAATGGATCAAGGTGGGATAAACCATGAACAGATCACCAAACCATCACAGGGCAACACACACACAACCATTCACACTTACACCAAAAGTCAATTTAGAACAGCCAGCTAGGCTAATGCGTATGTCTTTGGACCATGGGAGGAAGTACCTGAAGGTAACCCATGTAAGCATGGTGTAAACATGCAAACTCCACACAGCCTGGTAATCGAACCCAGGACCTTCTTGCTATGAGGTGGACATGCTAACCACCCTGCTGCCCTTAAACTATAAGAGGTTTATTAATATTCCTGAATTCAAAAGGGTATTCCAGTGAGGTCCACTGCTGTTTTAACTCAGCCATCTCAAGGTTAATTGTGCGGTGTGTTCTGAGATACTTTTCTGCACACCACATTTGTGAAAAGTGGTCACAAAACTGTCAGCTTAAACCAGTCTAGCTATTCTCCTCTGACCTTTATTTGCCAGAAAGTGCTTTCAACTGCAAGCCTGGGTGCTTTTCGTGTTTCACATCATTCTGTGTAATTTCTAAAGATTGTACTGCGTGAAAATGCCAGGAGAGCAGGAGATCCTAAAATAGTCAAACCAGCCAGGTCCGAGTCACTAATGTAACATTTCCACCATGCTGATGTTTGGTATAAACATTAACTCAAGCTCTTAACCTTGATCTACATTATTCACACATTGTGCAGCTGCCATGTGATTGGTTAACTGCCATCTGATTGGTTAACTGGATAACGTAACGTGTAGAGAATTAAATACTACAGCAAAGCTAATATCCAGTGGGATAACAGTATATCACAGCTAGACTAGAGAACCAACCAGGTGCTAAAATAAAAAAAATTAAAAATAAGGAGCTGATAACAACAGTGGCATATAATAATACTGACACAGCAATCCCTAATCATGTTGCCATCCAGTGAAAGGTATGTAAAAAGCTGGAGAAATCTCCAAGACTGAATGAGGGAATAGAGACAGTGTGGAAGGTTAAGCCCAAGACTGTCCCACTTGGGAGAGAAGGTGTTAACCACTAATCTGGAAGCATGGCTTCCATATATTATATAGATGATCCTTCCACAGACTGGATACAGGATAATGATTGCTGCAGCACTGTCTTCTACCTGCTTATTTCTGTCACAACTCAATAATGTTTGTCATCTCTTAGAAGTGTAACATTTTGTTCCCTACTGTCTGCAATCCTGCCAGAAATGTATGTAGATAAGAAAGACAACTGCTCACAAGACAAATGAATTCTACAAATATTTTATGCAGGTAATCTAAACAGAACGAATATTCATCCATGCTGTATTATATGCACAATAAATCTTTGAAACATACTACACTCTTGCAAAAAAACACATCTGAAATGTTCACTGACTTCATGCACAACAAACAGTGAGGTGTGTCAAATAAGCACTAGTTAATTTATATAAATATGTATTTATATAATATATGTGTATACATACATGCACACACACACACACACACACACACTT
>JAQMYF010000001.1:52241787-52253437 GCA_030014195.1 Neosilurus mollespiculum
ACAACACGGAGAACGTCAGTTACCGGTTATAAGTCACTGCTCAATTGGCGTAGAGCATGGCGCCAGGGGTCGTTCTCATCGGTGGGAGAGATTTTCTAATCCCACTGGACAGCTACCGCCCGCCTCAAGCTGGGCAGCCCCCAGCTAATGCCAAAGTTGCTGTCCTGCCATGGTCTGCTTTCCTCATTGGGTGCATGGGGATTGGGAGAAATCCAACAGGCAGTTCGCAACCACCGCACAAGGCAACAAACCAAAGCATCAAGAGAGCCCAACTCTAAAACTGGGAAGCTGGAATGTACGGACAATGCTGACCAGCCTTTCTGACAACCTACAGGATATCAGCGACTCAAGAAAAAGAGCCGTCATCAGCGATGAGCTCAAAAGGATGAATGTGGACATCGCTGCACTCCAGAAAACGTGGCTAGCAGACTCAGGCTCGCTAAGGGAGAAAGACTACACTTTCTACTGGCAGGGGAAGACCTCCAGTGATCCACGGATACACGGAGTGGGCTTTGCAGTGAGAAACACATTGCTGACTATGGTAGAGCCAGGCAGCAACGGCTCAGAGCGACTTCTCACCCTCCGCCTGAACACCGCCACAGGCCCCGTCACCCTCATCAGCGCGTACGCTCCAACGCTGTCCTTGTCGTCCGATGCCAGGGATGAGTTCTACGAGAATCTCAAAGCCACCATCAGCAGTGTCCCCAGCAAGGAACAGATGGTCCTACTGGGCGACTTCAACGCCAGAGTGGGTGCAGATCACATCTTTTGGCCCTCCTTCCTTGGACAGTTTGGTGTGGGCAGGATGAACGAGAACGCCAACGACTGCTTGAGCTGTGTGCATACCACAACCTGTGAATCACCAATTCTTTCTTCAAGACCAAGTCCCAGCACAAAGTCTCCTGGAGACACCCACGCTCAAAGCACTGGCACCAGCTGGACCTCATCCTTGTCAGATGCTCTTCACACACACTCTTACCACAGCGCGGACTGCGACACAGACCACTCGCTGGTGTGCTGCAAGATCAAGATGCAGCCAAAGAGGTTCCACTGTGGCAAGAAGCAAGGGAATCCTCGCATGGATGTCAGCAAGATGCGTCAGCCAGACCTTGTGGAGCAGTTCACACAGAGCCTTGAGAGAGAGTTGGCAGCCCTGCAGCCCACAGGCTCTGCCACGGAGAGGTGGGAGACCCTACGGGACACCATACACCGCACTGCCTTTGCCACCTTCAGGAAAAGGACTTCAAAATCCCACGACTGGTTTGAGGCCAAGGCTGCCGTAATGACTCCCGTCATTGCAGCCAAGCGTGACGCTCTCATAGACTACAAGCATTCACCCAGCGAGCAGAACTTGCAGGTTCTAAGGGCCGCCAGAAATAAAGTCCAACAGACTGCCAGGCGCTGCACCAATGAGTACTGGACAGAGCTGAGTGAAGCCATCCAGACAGCAGCAATAACAGGGAACATCCGAGGGATGTACGATGGCATCAAGAAGGCCCTGGGACCAGTACAGAACAAGATGGCCCCCATCAAATTCTCCACCAGGGATATCATCACAGACAGAGGGCAGCAGATGGAGAGATGGGTGGAACACTACTCCGACCTCTACTCTGTTCAGAACACTGTCTCACCTGCAGCCCTCGATGCCATTGAATGCCTGCCTGTCATGGACGAAC
Organism: Neosilurus mollespiculum; assembly: GCA_030014195.1. NCBI lineage: Eukaryota > Metazoa > Chordata > Actinopteri > Siluriformes > Plotosidae > Neosilurus > Neosilurus mollespiculum. The sequence continues at coordinate 52,243,464 of JAQMYF010000001.1, forward strand.
TCGACGCAGAGCCCACTGTGGAGGAGCTGAGCAAGGCCATTGACAGCTAGGCTTCTGGCAGAGCCCCGGGCAGCGATGGGATTCCCCCCGACCTGGTCAAGCACTGTAAGACCACCCTAATGCTCCCGCTGCACGATGTCCTCTGCCAGTGCTGGCAGGAAGGGGCTGTACCACAGGACATGAGGGACGCCAAGATCATCACCCTCTACAAGAACAAAGGGGAGTGCAGCGACTGTAACAACTACAGAGGCATCTCCCAACTCAGCATTGTAGACAAAGTCTTCGCTCGGGTCATCTTTGCCCGCCTACAGAGACTAGCCGATCATGTCTACCCAGAGTCACAGTGTGGTTTCCAAGCTGAATGGTAGACATGGTCTTCTCCCTCCGCCAACTCCAGGCGAAATGCAGAGAACAGCAGATGCCCCTGTACGTCGCTTTCATAGATCTTACCAAGGCGTTCGACCATGTCAGCAGAGATCCTGCCAAAGATCGGCTGCCCACCAAGACTGCAGAGTATGATCGTGTCCTTCCACACCGACATGAAAGGCGTCGTACAATTCAACAGGAGCATCTCTGAGCCCATCAGCATCTGCAGCGGAGTCAAGCAAGGCTGCGTCCTTGCCCCCACCCTCATCGGGATCTTCTTCACACTGATGTTGAAGCACGCCTTCAGCCCCTCAACAGAAGGCATCTACCTGCGTACTCGGTCAGATGGCAGGCTTTTCAACCTTGCCCATCTCAGAGCCAAGACCAAGGTTCGTGAAGTGCTCATCAGAGACATGCTGTTCGCCGATGACGCTGCTGTAGCAACCCACACGCAGCGTGATCTCCAGTCCTTGATGGATCTTTTCTCCCAGGCCTGCAAGGACTTCGGGTTGACGATCAGCCTCAAGAAAACCAACGTCCTGGGACAAGGCACCGAGACACCACCGTCCATCACTGTAGATGACTACGAGCTCGATGTGGTCCATGAGTTCACCTACCTCGGCTCAACCATCACCGACAACCTCTCCCTAGATGCGGAAATCGACAAGAGGATCGGGAAGGCAGCCATGACTCTTGCTCGCCTCACGTCTCGTGTGTGGGAAAATCCCAAGCTGTCGGTGAAGACCAAGATGGCGGTGTACCATGCCTGCGTCATCAGCACGCTGCTATTCGGCAGCGAGACATGGACATACGCCAGGCAAGAGGGGAAACTGCATAGATTCCACATGAGCAGCCTCCACCGCATCCTGGGAATCTCCTGGCAGGACAAAGTGACCAACGCAGGGGTCTTGCCTTGCAGCGGCCTACCCAGCATGTACAGTCTGCTCTGACAGCGCTGACTCCAATGGCTAGGCCACGTCCACCGAATGCAAGATGGCCGCATCCCCAAAGACATCCTGTACGGCGAGCTGGCTGCTGGGGTGAGAGCTATAGGACGACCACAGTTACACTACCGCGATGTCGTCAAGAGGGACATTAAGGCCACCAACATGAACCCAGAGACCTGGGAGAGCCTGGCAGACGACCGCTCAAAGTGGAGAGAGGCCCTATCTCGGCACCTCAAAACGGGCGAAGCAAAGCTGATGGAGGCTGCCGCAGAGAAGCGAGCCCGCAGAAAGGGGCGCAGCAACTCTAACAGACCAGCGTTATCTTTCAAGTGCGACCTATGCCAAAGAGACTGTCACTCACGCATAGGTCTTTACAGCCACAGAAGACGCAGCTCCACAAACAACTAGGATGTCACCCCATGATCAACCCTGATCGATGGAGGCCTATGATGATAGAATGTCTAAACCCCTCAACCTGGATGCCTGAAGCGCAGGACAAACTTTATATGTTCAAGTTCACTGTATTTATATGTCCATGGTCACATATGAAAATTAGCTACCCCACACACAGGTTTAGGTCATAGGGGGTGCCTACACAAAATTTCAGAAAGCTGGCCTGTGCATGAGCCGAGCAATGGCCGGGACAAACTTATTTTCACGTCACCCACCCGCCTGTCCCCTGCCCGGCTGCCAAGCCAACGACATAACGCCATAACTGGCTGAGGAGTAAAAATTAGGTCCAAAGTGAACACACACACACACACCCACATGTAAACAGTGAGCACACACTTGGAGCAGTGTGCTGCCATACATTGGGGTGCCCAGAGAGCAGTTGGGGGGTTAGGTGTCTTTCTCAAGGGCACTTCACCATGAAGGTGGAGGAAGGAAAGATGAATCTCACTCCCCCTCCACCACCTATTTTTCCTGCTGGTTCAGGAATTGAACCAGCGACCTTTCGGTTCCAAAGCCGCTTCTCTAAACATTAGGCTACGGCTGCCCCATGTTCTCCATGTGCTTGTGTGGGTTTCCTCTGGGTTCTCCAGTTTCCTCCCGCAGTCCAATACCTGATTGCCCTTAGGTGTGAATGGATTAGGCTGGAATGGGCTTCAGTCTCCCTGTGATTTTAATGTAGGATAAATCGGTACAGAAAACGAGACTCTCTTATAGAGCTTTTAATTATATATGCATTCCATAGGAGTATGTAAAGGAACTGACCCTGACAAGAGCCAGAAAATAGCACCCTGATTCCTATCAAAGCATGACAGTCTGATGTGAATAAATGGAAAAAAGAATGAATAATTGATTTATTCATTAGAGAAACAGGACATCTGCTTTGAGCTTTATGACATTAATAAAATGGTACCGTTTCTAAAAATGGCCTTCATTTATTATAGCTTCCTTTTGAATGTGCTCTAATATGCCACCCCCCTTCAACCACCCCCCACCCCACGAAGGACCTGCTAGGTGTCTCTCTTCTACTGAGCATCTCACTCACAGCCCATTTTCAAAATCGTAGCACATGGAGCATTTACAGAAAGAAATTTAATTCAGCTTTTACACACTTTCAAATCACACCTAAACAATGATTCATATCTGAATGATCAGGCCCTTCTTCCCATATGGCTCCCTAATGGTGACATTGTGTGAGTATATTCTGATTCCAGTTTGATTTATTTGAGTGCATGAGGAACTGAATCACAATATTTCAAAAATATCCAGAATATCACTTAGACATTATGTAACCTATGATAGCCATCAAGCAATTATCCGAAAAGATTTGGGCGTCACGGTGGCGTAGTGGTTAGCACGTCCACCTTACAGCAAGAAGGTCCTGGGCTGAGTCCAATTCTTGGACATTTCTGTGTGGAGTTTGCATGTTCTCCCCATGCTTGCATAGATTTGAGTGGTGTGGGTGTGAGTGTGAATGGTTGTATGTGTTGCCCTGCGACGCTCTGGCGAGCTGTTAATTGTGAGCCCTGCCTTCCCCAGTAATGGCTGAGATAGGCTCCAGATCTCTGCAACCCATTTAGGATTAAGTGGATCGGCAAATGAGTAAGAGCGAGTGAAAACATATCTTTCCACATTCTTAAGCATAGAAGTAATACATCATTCTTTCATTCATTTAATTGCTGAGCCGTCGTGGAGAGGCTGGAGCCTATCTCAGTCAACACTGGGCAAAGACAGGGCACACCCTGAACAGTTTGGTGGTCCATTGCAGAGCCAACACACACACAACCATTCACACTCACACCTAGGGGAAATTTGGATCAGCTAGTTAGCCTAGTGTGCATTTATTTCTTTGGACTGTAGGAGGAAACTGGAGTACCCTGAAAAACCCACATATGCATGGGAAGAACATACAAAATCCAAACAAAAATGTCCTTGCCGAGCTCTGGACCTAAATCTAGGACCTTCTTGCTGGAAGGTGGACATGCTAACCACTACACCACCTTGCTGCCTGCAGTACATCATGCATGCTTATACAGTGCCTTGCATTACTATTTACCCCTAAACTTTAGCATTACAGAAATGAAATGGTCTTAATTGGAAGAATAAAAATAATAATAATAATTACAAAAATTATTTGCAATATAATACACAATATTATATTTGGAGATGCAAAATATTTTGTAGGGTCCCCTGGTGCCAATTACAGACACAGACCATCTGTGATTTGTATCTGCCAGCTTATGTTCTGATATTTGTTTCTATCCTACCTGGCAAAATTGGTCCACCTCTGCCAGACTGCATAGAGACCACTGATAAGCAGTGTCTTGCTACAGATTCATACAGAACACAGACAGACCGAGGTCTGCAGCTTTTCCAATATGCTTATGGTTGTTGTCATGTTGGAAGGTGAACATTGGGTCCATATTTCTTGCAGATCTCCCTCTCAACCAATTTTGCAGTCCCTTTTGATAAAAGAAAAACTTCCCCACAACACCACTACCATGCTTCACTGTGGGGATGGCATTCTCATGCTCATTCATTAATTCATCTTTAGAGATAGGGCAGATCTGAATTTGGGGCAGTGGTGGCGTAGTGGTTACGGTGATGGGTTACTGATCCGAAGGTCAGCAGTTCAATCCCCACTATCACCACTGTTGGGCCCTTGAGCAAGGCCCTTAACCCTCAATTGCTCAGTTGTATAAAAAAAATGATAATTGTAAGTCACTCTGGATAAGAGTGTCTGCCAAATACTGTAAATGTAAATGTAAATTTGAGGAATACTAAAATACTAAACATGAGGCAGGAATACACCTTGGAGCACCGTCGTTCACACCAATGAGGGTCTGTGCATAGCAAATCCACCTACCAAAAGTTTTTTTCAAATGTTAAAGGAAACCAGAGATTCCAGTTGATACCCACATAGACACAGGAAGACCATGTGAAGCTCCACACTGTCTTTAACCAGAGCTCAGGACTAAATCAGGGGCCCAGGTTTGTTCATTAAAATTACATACCTGTGACTAGTACCACACATGGTGGTTCATCTGTGTTAGCTCTGCCTCAGATTGAAACCTGTTTCCTGTATCTTGCCTGAAGTCAGCTGGGATTGGCTCCAGCTTCCCGTGCATCCCTGACAAAAAAGCGGAATAGATAATGGAGGAATGGAAGGATGTTTTAAATTTTATGTGAAATATGAACCTAGCACAACCAGCAGAGCCGGGTGCATCCCAAACCAAATATTATTGTTCTAATATCAAGCTAAGAAAGCTATGCTACACAGCGACAGCTATTTTCACACCCTATTTAGTAAATACAGGTCTCTCTGGTCTCTGTGTAATTAGCATGAGTGATAACAGCCTGGGGAAATGATCAGATCCATTCCTGCTGCAAAGGGGCAAATAAATGGCTTTATTTGTTCCCCAAACACAAACCTCTCCGTAATTTCTCTCTGAAAATATTAGCTTTATCCAAACTGCTGTTTCAACATCTGATCTGTAATGTCTTTGATAACACAGCTCAGGATGACTGTCTGATTATCTTGTGTTTTCATGGCATTAGATAATAAATCAGCAAATTAATGCTTAGGGTTAAAGCAGTAACAGGTAACAAAAGTCTGGTTTGAATGAGATCTGCTTGTATCGATATGCACAATTCCTCATCCTTTATTTCAGAAGGCTATTAGCAAGCTAATGAATAATAATGACTGTGAGTTGTTAGAGGCAGAAAACGACACTTTTCAGCAATTTATGGAAACAAATCACATAGACATGATTTTCTGATTTAAAACCATTTTCTATTTCTTTGATAATATTGCACAAGCTTTAGTGGGTTTTTTTTTTTTTTTCGTATTTGGGATTAAATGTATTTAGCATAAGCAGTGGTATTTATTGACAGGTCACTTGCTCACCCCAGGGACCTCATTACTCAGGGCCACTCCATTTTTTGTCTGAAACTGAGACAGTCTCACAGGGCCTAAACAAGGATCAAACTTTTATTGGAGCAAACATGATTCCGCCAATTGCGGCTTTTTAATGTTATCCTTCCATTAAAGGGTCCATCTCACTCTGGTTAGATGGCTTATTTTACTGAGTTAAATGTTTTGGTTTGCAAGACAGCTTAAATGACCTAACTTCAAAGCTAGGTCATTTAATAATATCCTTTGCACACATTTCTCCAAAAATCGCATCCCATCCCATCATTTCCTGAACTGCTTAATCCTCAATTAGGTTCATGGAGAGGCTGGAGCCCATCCCAGCTGAAGACAGGGTACACCCTGAAAAGCTCGCCAGACCATTGTAGGGCAGTACAGATGCACAACCACTCACATTCTCATTCACGGAACTCCAGTTTGCCTAATGTGCATGTCTTTGGACTGTGGGAGGAAACCAGAGTACCCAGAGGAAACCCACGCAAGTATTGGGAGAACATGCAGCCTCCATACTGAAATGCCCTCACAGGACACAGGGCTCGAACTCCGGACCTTCTTGCTGTGTGGTGGATGTGCTAACCACTACACCACCGTGCCATTTCTTAAAAAATATGGAACAGTGAATTGACTTTGCGTTAAAGAATCACATCGTATAAAATGCTCTTTATAAGAATATTTACTGTTTAATTTTTGTCTACTTACTGAAACCGGTCACTAGTCCTTACAGCTCACTTTCTTTAATTGTCCTTGCATATTTTTAAAATAATCATGGTAAGTTAATTTCATATTAAAAACATTAGAATAGAGATCTCCCCCTAATGTCTATTTAATCTATTGTTTTTATTGCACGTGCTTGCGTGGGTTTCCTTTGGGTACTCTGGTTTCCTCCTACAGTCAAAAGATATGCACATTAGGCTAACTGTCTCCTTCAAATTGCCCCTGTGTGTGTGTGTGTGTGTGTGTGTTGGCCAGGCAATGGTCTGCCATGCTGTTCAGGGTGTACCCCGCCTTCGCCCAGTATTGGTTGAGACAGGTACCAACCTCCTTGCAACTCTAGTAGGATTAAGCAGTTCGACAAATGAGTGAGTGAGTGAGTGAGTGTTTTATCTCATTATTGAAAATGATAGAACTGGAATGTTTGTAATTTTGTTACTTATAACCTATTTACATACAAATAATTTGTAAACATGCCCTTCGATGGCCTGATGAGCTGTCCAAGGTGTACTCCAGCCTACCTACGACCCTAATTAGGATTAAACAGTTCAGAAAATGAATGAATGAATGAATGAATGAATAAATGTAAACAAAATACAAAATGATTATTCCATTCTAAGTAAAAAATACTCAGTATAGTAATCAATAACCAACTGTGCACGTAACTGTGCAACTCTTCTAGTGTCCACCTAATATTATAGCAGCCAATGTTTTCATTACATCTTCTCATTTTAATTGGCTTAGAACTTATGTCCAAACTGGTACTGTATATGTGTGCAAACACAACCCCCGAAAGCCTTCCAAATCTAACAAGCTCCAGACATTGCCTTCCTCATACCTAATGACTGCTGTCTCAGCACATTTACCAAATAAATGAACAGGGCAAGAGAATCATTAGTACACAGTGCTGGACAGGCCCTAGCATTCCACCCTGACGGACACCGTAAGCAGTCATCTTTACATCTGAGACTGCCCTGTACATCTAGATCATGCCAGCAAGGTTTGTGTGGAATTCAATGCTGTTTAAAGATGTGTCACAAGATGATACTGTATATGGACACAACTTCACTATTTCCAGTGGAAGTAGCATGAAAAAACATTATCCAAAAAAAAACAAACAAACAAAAAAAAAAAAACCCCTGAAAAAAGAAGATGAAGTCCTGGGATATAATACTTTCACCTCATTAGTCATCCCCCAAGAATCCAAATTTCCAGCAGTTACCAGACACCACACCCAGTATAACAAATACACATATAAAAACATGACTGGTCAATGCAGGCAATCAAACTACTGCTTCATTTAACAAACCCAGTCCATTTTCATCAGACAAACTAAGGCCAAGGACCAGTGCACACAATGTGCTTAGTTTTTTTGAACCTTCCTGGTCTTCTCTTCTGAAATGAACCACCAAGTAAGAGCCATTCTTTATTTATCGATTACCACATTAACCTGCTTTATGTTCCTGTGGGCTTTGTATTCATTTAAATCCCTGCTTCATGAAAAACCATATTATGTGTTTAGATAAAAATTTTTAATAAACTAAATGGAGCAGCTAGTGACAGCTTGGGACAGCTAGTAGCTAAGATTATGACTAAGCGGTATCTAGCAGGATGCAGGAAATTGTATTTACAATCATCTGGTGATAAAAGGGTTGAGCCAGAGCTTGGGTTATTGTCTGTGCGGAGTTTCACATTCAACCTATTTCCTACAATTAGACTTCCCCAGGCTTTTTCCGGTTTCCTCCCACCTCCTAAAAACATGCTGTTAGGTGGATTGGCTACATTAAATTGCCAGAAATTATGAATGAGTGTGTGTCCATGGTGACCTGTGATTGACTGTTGTCCCATCCAAGGTATTTTTGTTCTCGGGATAGACTTGGGATGATTACTGAAGGAAAATGAATGTGGGCGGGAAGAAAGGAAGGGAAAAGACAGATAGTCTTGCAATCAGATGTTCAGTTTCAATTTTTATACTACTACCAATACTACTAATAATAAGTAATGGCTCGAAGCAGCTAAGGCCCACACTGATGCTGACAGTCATGCAGAGGGTTTGGCACTCACTGACAACTGAACATGAATCCTCTAAAATGGATGGTTTAATTCTACAGTGGATTTTGTTTTCAGCCGTTCCTGAATATATTTCTTGCAGTGCATTACCACCTGGTGTCTAAACCCTGAATTGCAAGTTCAGTGAAAAAACTTAGCAATTGCAACCCAGCTTTGCAGAAATGGTGCTCGCTGCTCAAGGATTAGGGAGCACGTGGTGCAGTGGTTTGCACATCTGCCTCACAGAAAGGTCTTGGGTTTGAGAGTCCTGGGCTCGGATGTTTCTGTGGGGAGTTTGCATCCCCGTCTAGTGTTTGCATAGGTTTACTCAGGGTACTCTGGTTTTCTCCTGCAGTCCAAAGGCATGCACATTAGCTGTTCTAAATTGCCCCTAGGTGTGATTGTGAGTGTGAATGGTTGTGTGGGGCTTACATGTAGGGATGTTAAGGATACTTCTTACTACTTTCGTAATGAAAATGAAAATACGTCCTTATTTTTGCCATAAGGTACATAAACCAATTTATTTATTTATTTATTTATTTTGGGCTTTTTCACATTTACCTTTTGGTATGCTTTCATTTCTTGGCCACTGATTTCTATTAAATACCTACTAGTAAATCAAACATTCATTAACAAAAATGTCTTATAATTACAAATGTTATAATTTAAATAGTAAATCACATTTGTAATTTTTTAAAAAATTTACTTCATTCATAATAATCAAGAACTAACCTAAATTTCACACACACACACACACACACACACACACACACACACACACACACACACACACACGCACTTAGTTATATTCCTTCACATTTGCTAGACTAATGAAAAAGTAAATGCAAATGTACAGTCATGTGAAAAATTAAGTACATGAAGTTAGTGGTACGTAGTGGTTAACATGTCCACTTCACAGCAAGATGATGTTTCTGTATGAGTCTGCATGTTCTGCCCATGCTTGTGTGGGTAATTCAGTTTCCTTCTACAGTCCAAAGACATGCACATTAGGCTAATTGGCTGTTCTAAAGTGCTCCTAGGTGTGTTGGCCCTACACTGGACTAGCGAGTTGTTTAGGGTGTACCCGCCCAGCATCCCTGTGACCCAAATAGGATAAAGCTCAGCAAATAACTAAATGAAGTAAACAGTTCACCTTTTTTTAAAAAAGCTTACAGATAAAGACTATAAACCTGAGCAATACCACAAGGAAAATTAGCCTTTTTAATAATTTATTCAACAAAAATATCAGTAGATTTTATATTCTTCTTTAGAGAAAATAAGTACAACCTTGGTCTCAGAAGCTAGTACTGCCCCATTTAGCAGTAATAACGTGCAACCATTTTGCATGATTGTGCATCAGTCTAGTAGTGGTCAGTAAAGCCCGGGGTTCGAGTCCCGGGCTCAGGCATTTATGTATGGAGTTTTCATGTTCTCCCCATGCTTTATATATATATATATATATATATATATAGACACACACACACACACACACACACACACACACACACACACACACACAC
>JAQMYF010000001.1:52264539-52277402 GCA_030014195.1 Neosilurus mollespiculum
AGAGCCTATCAAACTGGTAGCTCTTCGTATGACTCAGTACCCATGAAGTAGCCCTCAGTTTCAAAAAGGTTGGTGACTCCTGGTCTAAAGACATGCACATTAGGCTGATTGTCTGTTCCAAATTACCCCTGGGTGTGAATGGATCTCTATGTGTGTGGCCATGCGATGGTCTGGCAAACTGTTCAGGGTGTACCCCGCCTTCGCCCAGAGTTGTCTGAGATAGGCTTCAGCCTCCACGCAACCCTAATTGTAGGATTAAGTGGTTCAGTAAATGAGTGAGAGAGTTTGTGCCCACTATAACCTCATTTCCTGTACTTGGCTGAGTTGGAGTGGGTGTGGTATGATGCTCTTGTAGGCCATCTAAGGTTTGGCAAGTTCAGTGATGGTACTCTGCTCACCAGTGCTCTAAAGAGTGGTTACATGGATTACCCTTGCCTTTCTATGACCATTCTAATCGAGGTGTTTTTATCTAGGCTGGATGTTTTTTTTTTTTTCTCTCCCCATATCGTTTAAGAATATTCAAAACCACCTCATCTGGCACCCATACCCAAATCACAGACAAAGTCTTTGGGATCCAAAATTTTTTTCTTTATTTTGATGTGTCCTCTCACCTCTTTGATCTCATGGTACTGGCCCAGTAGAGCATATGGACAGTAGGAAATACTCATAGAGATGATACCCATGCTGCTGATCATCACCATGGAAACATAGACATTGGGAAAGATGGCCATGATGGCTGTCCCGACTGAGAAGCCCAGGGTACCAACAATATAGATGACCCTTATGCTGAGGTCAAAGTTGTCCAGGTACTGTTGGAGTACAACTTTACAGGAGAAAACAACCAGATTTGAAATCCAATATACAAAGATTTGTAGCTGATATACAGCTGTAGCCACATAGAAAAGTTTACATTAAAAAAATAAAAAAATAAAAAAATAAAAAATCGAAAAAATAAAACAATGCATCTACATATTTGCATGTATGTCTGAAATGACGTACACATTTTCTATGTGGAGTTTGAATATTCTCCCCATGCTTGTGTGGGTTTACTTGTGGTACTCCTGTTTCTTCCCACGGTCCAAAGACATGCACATTAGGCTAACTGGCTATTCCAAATTGCACCTAGGTGTGAGTGGGAATAGTTGTGAGTCTGTTGGCCCTGTGATGGTCTGGCGAAATGTTCAGGGTGTACCCTGCCTTTGCCCAGTGTCGGCTGTGATAGGTGCAAGCCTGCCCGTAATCTTTCAGCGAATGGGTGAATGAGTCAATAAGTGTATTTAACATACCTGAGCAGACTGCAGCAGTAGCAGCATAGATTACCAGTCCCCAGCAACCCATCTGCACTCCTTTATGATAGTTCTGCAGCTCAGTGGAGTTTGAAGGAGCCTAAGAGCACAATCGCAGAGATTCAGAACCATCAAGAATAGTCAGTCTTATTCCTATTGAGCCTCGTTGCTGAAATCAACAAGAACTTTTCAGAAACTGGAGAATTAAATTAAACAGTGAACAACTAATAAAGTAGCTTAAATTTTTGCTATTTCATTATGAAAGTCATTCCAGATGCATTTGTTATGGCTCCAGATATTTTTAATTAATGCTTGTCATCAAATGCTGGCCTAAATATTTGAGCAGGAACAATATGTTCTGTCATATTATTCGCTACGGGCTACTCAGTTTGATACATCTTGGTTGTATTTAACAGACTACATAATTTTGCTATTCACATATTCATCTGACACCCACTAGGGGGAGACATTTCATTATAACTATGCCAAGTTATAATAATCCATCTGTGCTTGGCGCAACTATGCAGCTTTTAAATTCACCTCACCCGAAGCTTTGTCAGTCTCTAAGCTAGGACTTTTGCTCTGTTAAACAAAAAAAAATTGCAGGTTGTTTGTGGGAGGTAGAAAAACTCAGAGGAAAAAAGTAATGTCTACATTTAGGCACTGCCTGAAATTGGAGATCGTGATAGAGGTCCCTGTCATCAGGTGTCCTAGGTTTGCTTTTCAGTGCCTTCACCGGCTGAGTTCTTCTTTCAGTTGTATCACCTGTCTTGTTATTTCACGTATCCATTTAACAAGTTCATGTTTTCTCAAGCTTCTGATTTTGGCATTTGCTTCATGAGCATTTACATAGATTGTGTTTTTTGTTATTCTGCAGACTCTGGTTATCTGTGGTGGGAACATGTGAACACTGGACTGACAGCACATAACTATCCAACCACATCCCATGACTACGGTGCTTTGCTTGTGAGCTCTGCTAGAAAGCATCTCCCATTTCCTCTTCTCAACCTCTCTGGAACTAGTTTGAGATCATTTTGACTGGATTACTGGTCAGAAGGTAAAGCTGCCTTTGTTGGTACCTTTAACAATGCCCTGAACCCCATGTTCCTCAAGGGTGAGTTATAGCTGACCCAGCTTCCTAACAAGCTGGGATATGTGAAAAAAAAGAATTTCATTGTGCTGTAATGTGGATACATGTGATAAAGGCTTCTTTTTGCTCTACTTGTTCTTCTTAATTTTGAGTTGTAGTCAGGGTGGCTGTTTGCAGAGACCTGACAACCCTGTACACATTCAAAAGCTTGGACAGAGTGCTAATGTTTAATTTGCCATGTGGAATGGTATCAACAATATTGAATGCACAGCTTTTGGTTTGTTATTTGCTGCTAAGAGATTGAACAGATTATGTAAACACTGTCATATCTAGGGTTTAACTGTTGTACTTCCATAATGTGGAATGCTTTAACTGAAATTGGAAACCCAAGGCAAATATACAGGCAATGTCTATTAAAAAAAAAAAGTATCATATCAAAACACTAACACATTACACTGCACTTTTAATTAGAAATTTTGCTCACTATTACACACCTTAAACTAAACTGTTATTAGTGCTGCCCTTTATTACTTACTGTGGGGTCACCCTCGTAGATGACTTGTCCCATAAAGTCAGTGTAGAACACGGCCTCTGCGATGATGGAGAACCACGTGATCAGGTGACAAACACAGAGCCGAAGTAATTCTTTGGGCATTTTTAGCATGGACATCCAGAGAAGACGAACAGTAGTCTCAATTTCACCCTCCTCACTTTCAGTGTCCCCACTGGATGTTGTGATACCGCTTTGGTGCCGAGCTCTGTGCCGATGTCCTCTCTTTTGGCGCTGCTGCATCTCGTAGATGTCATTCATGCTGCGTGATGGTTTTATAAGCACAGCGGCATTGGCACGCCTGTAGCGGTAACGGTGTGATCCCAGGCGTCCATAATAGGAGAAAGTACAGGATGACTGGCGGTAGAAAGTGTGGCGCCGGCGCCTGATAGCAGCTCCAACACTGGAGGATTTGAGTGCATGTGTTGGAAGTGGCTGGGAATGTCCGATGGTATGATGGTGCCTCGCTGGTTGGCCGTTGGGTGCTTTGGATTCTGCATGGAGTGGCACCTCTTCCCCCTCAGGCTCATGCACTAAGGATGATAGACGGCTGAGGCTGAAGCGCTCGTGTGGGAACTCTTGGCTGCCGTGATACGATGACAAGCGCTCGTGAAAAATTGAAGGCTCTATCTGGCGCAAGAAAAGTGCCTCATGCTCCAGTGCACCATCAGCCATGGCCAGCACCGAGTCGCTCTTACTGCGCACAAGCTCCACATCCAGGAAGTCCAGCTCTGGCTCAGCTGAGTGGACTTCCCGCTCATAGGGCTCATCCTCAGGAATCAGATCTAGCTGCTGTGATGTCGGAAGACCAAGCAGGACATTGGGTTTGACAGAGGCTGTGGCTTCAGCATCCTCATCCATTCGGTCTTGCTGCGGGTTGTACTGTTCCTCCTCAATGCTGAAAAGGTGCAGAGTTACTGAGACGATGAATATTGCAGCGGCAAACACAAACAGGATTTGTTCCTGGGACTTAAAAGCCTGGCCAAGGAAGGTGTTTGTCCAGTCAAGACCACCAAGTGCATAGCCCACAGCACCTCCCAGTCCTGAAGACACACACATGGGTTAGTAAAGCAGCTTGGTTTATAAAGACAGTGCACAAAGTTGGTATATAGAAGTTACTCATCTTCCTGATTACCCATTTGTTACCAAGGTCATGTTGAATTAACTATCATCAGTGCCATCAGACACAGACCGCCAGTTTCTGTACTCACTGGCAATGAAAACGCAACACAATTTTAGTTGTAATATTTTTCAATGACCTAAACACCTCAAGGACTCATTTCCAGTAGCAGCACTCACCGCATGGCTCTGGATCTAAACTCTTTTACAGCTCCAAGTTTGTTTGGGGGTCTCAATTATCAGAAATGGGTGCATTTAACGAGTGGTCATCTTGCCTACATAAAGCTCAGCGAAACTGCACAGCATTCTGTGGTGGAATCTTGACCGGGCCTGTGTATTCGCCTGATTTGTCACCCATCGAACACTTGTGGGATCAGCTTGAACTGAGCGTGGCACTGCAGGAGGAGTGGAGAAACATCCCAAAGGAACCAAAAGATTTTCGGTTGTTGATGATTAATGCTGTTCAAATAATATGTGAAATTGATTTTAATAATTTAATTGACCATTTTGAGACAAAGTATTAAACATATATAATTTATTCTGAGTGTTGCGTATTCATTGGCAGTGAGTATAGTTTTATGAAAAGATGGAAGCTTTGAAACTTGCTTCACTTACAATTTTCTTTTTTATTTTGAAAACTAAATCAATAATGGCATGCTCTTCTAAAAAAATAATCAATGCTGGCATACTCTTGTTAAAATTAATCAATGATGGCATTCTCGTTTAAAAAAAATAATCAGAGTGATTTGATCCCTTGATTATTTTCCTATTACAGTACGTCCATTGGTGCTCGATTACTTTAGACCATTACTTTATACTAACATGCTGGCCCTAACAATTATTTAATAACACCACAAAATGCTTTTGATCAGTTCATGGTGTTATTAAATAAATAATTGTTAGGGCCAGCATGTTAGTATAAAGTAATTAAAGGAAATTGGATGCCTTAAAGTGAAATAAAAGGCAAATCTTATCAAACTTTCCTGTTACATATGCACATATGTGTATTTTAATCATCAGGTGGTGTTTACTTACAATTTTGAAGTTACAATCTGCTAAAATGTATCCTATAGTTTGTATTAGCCAGTTTAAAAAGGCTGATGTTTCACTCATGTGAGTGCGTGGAATCATGAGAATAGGATGTGAATCTCACAGTTTATATAAGGCAAGGTAATAACAAATATAACAGTATACAGATATTATACTAATAAATCAGATATAAACTAAAACTAGGCACAAATAGAAATCATACACTTTTCCATTCAAATACATCAACAAGAATCCGATTGTACATATGAAATAAAAGAATACATCGCCATGTATTCACATGCAAATTAGTTCCATATTACAGGGCCTTTTTTTTTTTTTTTTTTTTTTAATAATTTTTGCATAACAATGGCACCCCATGTGTGTGAAGTTATTGCTGTTTTTTTTTTAAACCTTGCACAAGTGCTAAACACATTAAACCATGCCTTATACAACCGCAGAATGCACTTACTGCAGCGAAGTGGACTTCCCCAATTCCCACAGAAATCATGCATTGCAAATACATACCTCCCAGTGTAACAACACACACTTTTCAATTTTTCCTTATGGGGAAACACTCATTTAGTTAATTAAAGATATTGCTGACGTGGTGTTAAGGCACCCAAGTCGTAGAAAACACTTGGGGTATCATTTTAATTCAATTCACTAAAAAAGTTCAAATTTCAAAACCAACTGCCTTTAATTTTCTTAAAGTGCCTGTTATCACTTATGTTATAGCAGCTATAAACTCAATAGCAATTCGATTCTTCTGAAGCTGATACTGAAGTAACAGACCTGCAAGACTAGTTATGATTGGTAAGCAATTCTTGTCCACACTGTAGGCTACACATGGAAGAAGGTTTGTGCCAATGTGCATTTATTTATCTTTGCATGCGTACAGTGTACATTCAGATAAGAAGATGAAAGAGTTCAGCTATTAAGAACAGTGTTTACGTGTAAATGATATCCCTGAGGAAAAAGTGAGGCTGTGGAAGGCTGATAACATGGTTGGTTTAAATGTGTACATATATATATTGTACCTGCTGAGAAAGCGTGGATGTTAAGAGCCATATCCTGCTCCTCTGTGTCAGCCACATCCAGCAGATACGCTCTGATGGGCCCTTCGGCTGCATCAGCGCAAAAATCCAGCACCACCACTCCAAGCACAGTCAGAACAATGCCTATAGGCTGCCTGTTGGGTATATCTCCTATAGCCAAACCTGACACATGCACACACAAACATACAACATTAGAATTAGAGCACACAAGAGACCAATCATATCAGTAAGAACTACTGGCTTGAGTTACCCACTTAAGGAAGTGGACTGCAGTCATGAAAAGAAAAAAAAAAAAAAAAGAAAACATCCTGTTATGGCAAGAAAAGCATCTTATCGGTACACAAAAATATCCCATTATTAGGAGAAAAGCATCTTGCTTCTACAAGGAAACAGCTCCATATTATGAGGAAAAAAATTGTCTGGAAAAACTGAAAAAGCATCACATTTTTATTTCTTGAAAAACATCTCAATAGAAATAACTAAATTAAAAACAAAAATGTTTTATATTATTACAATAAAATATCTTGTTACTGTGAAAAAGCAACTCGTTAGAAAAAAATAATAATTATCATCATCTATATTTGGAGAAAAGTGTCTTGATACTTAACCAGTATGTTATGCTTGGCTAAAACCTAAAAGCTAAAATGTCCACGAGTTACAAAGGTCAGAAATGCCAAAGTTGCCAGCAAAATTCCAAAATCCAAACAGTCTGACATTGATATTATTAAAAAATAATAATAATAAAAACAAAACCAAGGAGAGAGTCAGTGCAATAGCCCATCAGAGGCAGACAGAACATTCAGAGAAGAATGACAAACGGTCTACTGTAACTGTAAGCAGCACACAGCAAGCTAATGCTGGAGACAGGAAGTTGTTCCAGATAGCCAATAAAAGGTAAAAAAAAGGCACAACAGGAAATATTTCCTTGTGAACTGGTTCCTAGTCCTTTCCCATGTAACCGAGACGGACACGGTTTACAGTCTCAAGAACACACACACACACACACACACACACACACACACACACACACACACACACACACACACACACACACACACACACAATATTATGAGTAGTGAGTGAGCAGATGGTTTACCCTATACTTCTCTTTCAATCACCAGATTGCTACAGGCTAACAAGAGGTCAACAAAGATGGCTTGCACTTGTGTCATAATTCAAATATTAATAAACGTTTATTTTAAGGTACTCTAAACTGAAAATGTAAAACAAACAAACAAACAAAAAAAAAAGCCGACATGGTAGCTTAGTGGTCAGAATGCCCAGCTCCAAGCAAGAAAGTCCTGGGTTTGAGTCCTGGGCTGGGAAAGGGTGTTTCTGTGTGGAGTTTTCTCTGTGCTTGCATGGGTTTCCTCCTGGTGAGCTGCTCAGGGTGTACCCCGTCTTCACCTAGTGCTGGCTGAGATCAGCTCCAGCCTCCCTGCAACTCTAGTAGGATTATCAGCCGTGACATTCATGTGCTTTACACTTGATGTAACTGGTGTTTATCAAATGTGAGCTCGATTTTAGATACCCCACCGTCACTCCAATATTACCTTACCACATCAAGCATGAGGCGAACACAGGCCACAGGCTTGCAGCCGACAATGTTTTCTCTTTATTTTATATTTCTTCAGACTTTTATACACATTCACTGGGGTAAGGCAACATAGGAATGGTCAGTTCAAAGTAAGTGCTACATGCAGTTACAAAGCATTATCTCTTTGCAGAGTCTCTGATTTGCTTCTTGTTTACAAAAATAATAGAAAACAAACGGTGTGTGCCCACTTTTACTTAACATGAAAACTTTTAAGAGTTTTAAGAGAATAAACAAGGTTTTCCATGAGCTGAAAGTGTAAATGGAATTATTCATTTATCTGTTGCTTGAAGCGATGCTTGTTTTCTACTGTGTTTAGCCATTTAAGTGTTGGTTCACGATATGCAGCTGTAGACAGTACTAATCAGGGTAGGGTCTCTAATACACGATTGGCTACTGAGTGGGAAATATTAGACGTGTGGAAGGATGGACATTCAAATTCTTTATTTGAATATTGCACAGCCCACTGCATGGGCTGTAAAACTACAATAATTGTGTTGTTCAGGCAATTAAGGAATCAGCTGTTTTTTTGCATGTCAGCAGAAACTGGCATTGTGAAAGGCACGACACAGTTTAACAGAAACAGGAAGTGTGCACTTCAAATATTTTTAATTGCTGTGCTTATACACATTTCTGTTTTGAACTAACACACAAAGATAAAGTTCTTTTCTCCTATATATTGACCCATTTATCCCTAATTAAATATAATGACCTTAGTAAGAACACAATAAAAAAGATCAGTGTTAGATCAACATCTCCAACATCCTCTTTATGTATTTAGTGTTGCTGAATATTTATGTGTTTTGAAGCTTGAGCAAGAAGTTTCACCCCATCTCAAAGCTCACCTATTAGTGATCCGTTGAGGAAGAGCGCAACCCCAAAGAGCACACCAACACACAGTGCCAGGATGAAGGGCCGGCGGCGACCCCAACGCAAAGTGCAGCGGTCACTGGCTGATCCGATCAACGGAGTGAATATGAGGCCCAGGATGGGGCTCAAGAACCACACCAGGCTGTAGTACTGTTCTGGAAGACCTACAAAAAGCACAGCACAGAGGTTAATGCAGGGATCAAATCAGATGTATGCTTTCAGAGTAGAACTTGAAAGAAGAGTGTGAATTGGTGGATTTAATCCATGCTACCAGGGAGAAAGCAGGATTAGATGTTAGACTAGTGTTGGTTAGTAGTCCTTCTCTATTTAACGAATTACAGAAATTTACAGATATATACTATACTGTATATATATACACACACACACACACACACAAGTTCACTGTAGAAATTAGGTTGAGGTTAATAACACATGCTAAGCCTCTTATCCTTGAACTGTTACTGAAAACGTGCACAGAGACACCCACATATATATGCATCCACTCACCCAGGGTGAACCTTATTATTCCCACCACATGTCACGTGTAGTTTGTAGAACCCATTCATGACCTCTTCCAATTAATTCAGTGAGCTCTCTGTGTGCAATGTTGGCATAGTAACAGGGATCCAGGAGGAGCGGTGTAAATGTGTGCATGTGCTGAGTTAGTGAGTTGATCCACTATAACCTCCACTATCTTAAATCAGAAAGCAGTTTTTAAAGCAAGAATAAATAAATTAAAAAAAAAAAAAAAAAAAAAAATCAAGGCTGACTAGGAAAACAAAAAAAGAAGCTTTGATGCAGGGTCAACATCCAGCATACATGTTCCTGACAGTGTGGACATACACCAATAAAGACAGCAGGAAGGCTGCCAAGGCTAGGAGGGGGTGTGATTATTATTACATGGGTTATGTATATGGGCTGGCAGTATGAGTGGTGAAGCCAAAATTGACTTTGGTATCTGCAGCCATAGACAGACAGAGAGAACTGTTGAGGGTGCCAGAGTGTGTGTAGCAGAGTAATAAAGAAACACAGTGATGTCCAGAGACTGATAAACACCCTTGAGAAGTGCATGGGTGTGTGTGTGTGTGTTTATGAGAATGTAACACATTAACAGAGATAAACTCAGTGTAGAACCTTAACCAGTCTTAATACATGCGAGAGAAGCCAACAGCCTTGATTATGGCACATATTCACTATGGCAATGTTTCGACAAACTTTAGGAACATCACGGCATTTATTTCTATCCAGTGTTGGGTTCATTTTTCACTGATGTCTTGAATTGATGATGGGAAAATTGAACCACTCTGTAAAGTCTTCTCCAGCACATCCTAAAAACTTTCAACAAGGTTAAAGTCAGGTGCCAATACATATGTGAAAATGATTCCTGAACCACTTTACCATTATTAGAGCCCCAAGTTTATATCTGTGCCATCAGAGAAGAAAAAAGTCCATTGATGTAATAACCTGCTCATTCAGGTCAGCTGCTGACTTCACTTTATTGGCAAATTAATGTTGCTGATCCTCGACCAGACCAACTGGAGGAACAATGCCATGGAGATTACATGCTGTGATCAATGTTGAAGGTGTTCAATCAAATAATAAGAGTCTGTTTTTGTTTTCTTGTTTTTAGCAGGGGGCGAAGTGCATTTTCTTTTCTTTTAACAGTGGTACATCATGCTGATATTCTTGTCACATGTGCTACAGATTTGGTAGATTGAAATTAGATTGCAAACTTCTGCAATGTACCTTTAAGCCTAGGAAGATGATGGATTAACATGGACTCAGTTAATGTACTGAAATGGATAACAAGGAAAGTTATTTATATACATGCAGGATCTAAGGTGTAATGAAGTTCAGGTTTATTGAGCTCATTAAAGGCATGTTTTCACTGTACAAGCTTTCTCAGAAACATGTTTACAATGGAAGAAGTGTGGCAAATCTTTTATTCGGGCTGTAGTTCCAGGGAACATTTTGGATCCTCCTGTACAATAAGTACCTGTTACCACCAACCTGGTTTTTAAAACCTGTAGCACCAAGACTTATGTACCTCTTCCTTTTCCACCGGTATGAGCAGATCTATACATAATTCTAGTAGAGTAGAAGCCAACAGTAGAAAAAGCATGAAACTAAAACAAAACAAAAAAAAACTTGAGGGGTACTCATCGAGAGTAAGGTACCGCTCATTAATATTGTAGCAAATATGGGTACTTTTTTCCCCTTTTCCCCAACCCATGTGCTTCCCATATGATATGTTCTACAGTATCTGGAGGTAACCACATTAACAGAAAAACGCTCCCATTTGAAGGTTTTATGAGATGACTGGAGTTTTACCTTTAAATATCAACAAATTCTTTTCACGTTTGAAAGTCTATCTATTGTTTCCTATTAGTGTTCCAGAGTAACAATGTGTCTATCAGCACTTGTTTCAAAATTTTAAGTGCTCTATTTCCAAAATGTTGTGACCTTGCCCTTTTAACCTGGATATTCCACAATCAAATCATCTCAGGGACTCAGGGAGGGTAATGTCCCCATCAAGTTTGATGAAATCTGTGCACTGGTATGGTCAGAATTTTGTTCACAGACAAAGTTTAACAATACCTCATTTGTTGGAATAGCACATATACAACCAGTTATAATATTAGACTCCATGCAGACAAAGGAATTTTCTAGTGCCAGGAATGTATCGTTGCATGTTTATATCTGGATATAACTTGGTGTGAACGCTCTTCAAGACCCTAAAAACATGCATGAGGATGATATTTTAATGTACAGGACAGATGTTCCTGTCCTGTGCTTACTTTTTAGGAAACTAGGACTAGAATATTGAGTCAAGCAGGAGATGGCTCTATGTTCCAACAGCCCTACTTGAATAAGATGAGCACCTTGGTTAAAGTATTTGGGCACTCTACTCAGTCCAATCCAGACCAATGGGCCGTCGCAATATAGGGCTGTTATGCAGACAGTTAAGAGAAATGTCTTGAATAGGAATTACAGGTTCATGGTTTTCTTTCTTACTACAGTGTAGCTGCAGGAATGTTGACAGCAGCACATTGGCACAATGAAGCTTGAACTTCTGACCACAGAAGCCCAGAACCTATACCCACTGAGCCATCACTGAATATTTATCCAGCGTGGTGGGCAAAAAAGAAAGAAAGAAAAAAAATCTATTCAGAAACTACATAACTTCTTAAGGAAAGCTCAAGAATGCCAGAGCCCTTGAAAGGTCATGGACACTCCTTGGTCAAACGTAATAACCTCAACAACATACGACTGTGTTTAACAGCTGAGTTTTTACAGTGCCTTAAAATCAGATCCAGCTTTACAAGCGCAGCAGAACAAAAGCACAGGTCTCACAGTCCATTCCAAAAGTCTGCTGGAAGAAAGCCAGTGCACCTGCCACAGACTTCCACCACAGAACATTATTTCTGCCCAAGTAGTGAGAGCTGGATGAGATGTTCAGTGTGTTTAGTTCTGAGATCAACAGACAAGTGAAGTGTATACTCAGCATCCATTAGAAGAACCTTCTGAAAGCTCTTCTCAGTGTTGGGTTGAAGGCACAGTGACGTGACGAGGTGCATGTACCACAGCAGAGGTACCTCAGGTCCTGCTTAGCTCTGTAGCCAAAGATTTCCTGCCCACAAGCACTAAAGCACCACCGTCTACCAAGTTACTTCCTGCTCAGTCCAAAAAAAAAAAATAAATAATAATAATAAA
The DNA here is from genome assembly GCA_030014195.1 of Neosilurus mollespiculum. Taxonomy (NCBI): domain Eukaryota; kingdom Metazoa; phylum Chordata; class Actinopteri; order Siluriformes; family Plotosidae; genus Neosilurus; species Neosilurus mollespiculum. The sequence continues at coordinate 52,276,847 of JAQMYF010000001.1, forward strand.
AAATATTTTTAATTCATGTGCTTGGTCTTTGTTCATGCTCCACAGAGATTATGAGATTGTTCATGTTCCAAGGATATTTTGAACAAACGGGATAGACTGAAATTAGCTGGTGAGCAAGTTGTTATTTCCTCGAAAACGGCACTGAGTAAACATCCAAACAGGAAGATCGCAGATCGTAGTAAATAATGACAGGAGAATTTTTTCCTGGCGGGTCAAAAATGGCTAACAATACTGAGAGCATGGTGAGTCGCAGGACTACAGGAAGTAGTGAGCGACACAGTGGCAGACGGAAAGAGGGAAAGAGAGAGAGAGGGGGAGAGAGAGAGAGAGAGAGAGAGAGAGAGAGAGAGATCGAGCTAACAATTCTGCAATTCACAAATATCCACAACAGAAATCGAATACACACACACGGAATTCCCCAGTTTATATATTACGTATACAGATATTTACACACATAAACCCCTTATGATTTAACTGTTGACTCGTTTGCAACCACATACACTTTTCAATTCACACCATGTTGAGGAAAAAAAATTATTTAGCTAGGATGTGTGTG
>JAQMYF010000001.1:52277502-52288299 GCA_030014195.1 Neosilurus mollespiculum
ATATAGTTAGACAGATAGAGAGAAAACGCAAGAAAAAGTGAGAGTAGTGAAGCTTGAAACACTCCTTCACCAGACCATTAGACACATTAGCAGCAGGAAACAGGTGCTTTCTCTTTTCCTTTCTCTCCATCTCGCAGTACACATGCTGTGTTGAGCACTTACACTAAAATGCCTGGAGGTTCATTCTAAACAAACCTCTGTTCCAGTCATGTATAATATCCTTATATATCTTCTCTGTGGAGTTTGTAATATGCTTCATTAGTTGGGAATACACACTGGTCTGAAGTAATTACAGGTTTCTGTTTGGTTTGAATAACCAATGGTTTACTCTCACTTTGCATCAAGAAAAGTTAGGTAACTGATTTCTTAGAGCTTTTGATTCTTTCTCTGCTATAGTTTTCAATTTATTTGAATTGTATCCATTTTTTAGAAACATTTCCAACATGTGCGCATCACTAAACGCATTAAGCAATTTCAGAACTGATATGCATGTCCGCGTTTTTGTTTAACATGTTTACTGAGATCACCAAACAGTTTTATTGTCATACATGACTTGACTATTTCATTTCCCTCTTCCTCAAACTTGAGTTTGACAGGCTTTACTCAAACGTTCCATAGTGTGTGTTTTGTTGGCAGTCCTGGGATTTGAATGCTAATCTTTTGCTCACTTATTATTTAGACCACTGAGCTACATTGTGGGAGGGAAAAAAAACATCCTCAAGGGTTCTTTTGATAAGAAAAAGGCACAAGTATTGCTGCCAACCATTCAACAAATGACACCACAGCCACTATCCATCATCTGGCCCATAGCCACCTGGACAAGGAAGACACATGCGTTTGAATGCAGTTCAAATGTTTTAGTTCAGGTTTCAACCCAACCATTTCTTAGCAGCTAAGTAGAAAGCTGAGCCTGCTAAACTTGAATACCTTGCTCTGCCACTGGAACTGGAAAGACCTCAGCCATTCTGGAATGGAAGCAGTATTTCAAGCACCACCACACTGAACACTGGGGTTCCCTAGGGCTGTATGCTCAGTCCACTGCTGTCCACTCTGCTGACTCAGGAATGCACGGTTCGACTCTCATCATGAAGTTTGCTGATGATATGACTGCGAAGGATCTCAACAGTAAGAACAATGGCTTAGCATCAAGCTATTCGACTGAGATCCACCCTTCCCGTGACCCTAATAGTAGGAATAAGCAGTTTGGGTAAATAAGCAAGCGAGTGAGTCTTGTCTACAGACAACAAAAATAGCTCACAGACAAAACCTGACCCCTGGAACTTTTCAGTTTCTCCAATAACACTGGTTTTTAGTTCAGCAGCAAGATTTCAAACAGCAGTGCCAAATTCACAAGCTAAGAACATTCTGGAGCGCTCCCAATCCTCTGGTCGGAGAAGTTCTCCTACAAGCCGTGACTGGTATCAACAAGAGAAAGGGGCAGGCGGTTAAGCTGGCAACAAGGGAGCTTAAAGGAATGTGATGTATTTGGGCAAGACACTTAGTGGGCAATGGTAGCCTGCAGGGTGAGACGGAAACACTCGGGTTACATGCTGCATTCGTCAGGAACTGAGCTCTGGATCCAGCAGACGGAGGAATTAAATATTAATATAGAGATGCCACAATAATGAATTCACAACAGAGAGAGTGTCTTCTGTGTCTAGTGTTGACAATGAATTATTATAATGAAGATTATAAATAGCAAGGGGGAATAGCAAGAGAGGGAAGGAGAAAGAATAGCAAAAAACAAAAACACACTCATATACCGGGACAATGTGTGTTAGGAGAGCACATTCCGCATGATGCGCTAAAGTACATGATGTCTCAGCATTACTGCAGTACACTCACAGCCTCGATCTGTTAAGTGTGTATGCAGCAGTGATCATGTCCTGCCTTTCAAAAGCACACACCTTTAAATAAAAAAAATATATATGTAAAACTGACCTGTCTACTACCTCCCGTAGGGCATGATTACAACTGAAGCACACACGCACACAGAAGACAGAGGAAATAAACAAAACTTACAAAAAATACTTTGTCATTCTGAGTCAGCTTTATATAACACTGCACCACTACATCAGGCATAAACAGGACAACCAGTGAACACCTCTCTTTCGCTCGCTCTCTCTCTCTCTTTCGCTCTCTCCCACACACACACTGCTGCAGAGCAAAAGGAATACACATTATAAAAACATACAGCGCAGTGGCTCAGTCGAGCTGTAATTCTCCTTCATTACTAACACAGGAGCTGCTTCACAGCACCTTGCGACTGATCACAGAGAAATACAATCTCACAGGTTCTCACAGAACCCGCTGCTTCCTGCCTTTGTGGTTCCAGATGGCTGAAGGTGACGGGGGCACTGGCTGTACTTGAAATTGAAAAAAAAAAAAAAAAAAGCATACGAACAGAGCCATTGTTTGAGTAAAACTGATGAAAATCCAGTCATCAAAAGTTCATGTGAACAGCAAACAGACGTGCTGTTTTTAATGACGCAACAGCCTCACTTTTCAGTAGTCTCACAGTAGCATGATCCTTGGATACACAGGCAGTACAGCTGATTGAGGACAGTAACACAAAGCGAGTGAAGTATATCTGTGTTGTGAAGCTGTGGTCATGGTTAAAGATTATCCTGCACCTGACAAATATGATTATTTTTCACCAGTGCAAACATTATTGTAGCATAGTAGTGGACAGAGCACAAAGCCCTGAGGAGCTCCAGTGTTCAGTATAGTAGTGCTGGAGATGCTGTTCCCGATCCGGACTGACTGGGGTCTCCCAGTCAGGGAATCCAGATTTGCAGAGAGAGGTGTTCAGGCCCAGAAGCTAAACTTCTTAAATCGGCTGCTGAAGGATGATTGTGTTGAATGCTGAACTGAAGTCTATGAACAGCATTCGTACATATGTGTCCTTACATTCCAGGTGTGTGAGGGCCAGATGGAGGGTTGTGACGATGGCATCGTCCGTAGAGCGGTTAGGATGATACCCAAACTGCAAGGGGTCCAATGAGGACGGTAGCTGTGACTTAATGTGCCTCATGACGAGCATCTTGAAGCATTTCATCACGATTGGTGAGTGCAATGTTCAGCTTCAAAACAGCAGGTTTTGTGAGGTGTCCTGGTATGCAGGGCTAAGTACCTAACAAAGATTGTCCAGTGAAGGACAAACCAGATAACTGGCAAGTGTTATGGGTGCCCAAGGCTCACTGATGCCCACGGGGTGCAAAGGATAGTATGCCTAGTCTAAAACTAATAATGCTGGCTATGATAGAGAGGAGTATGGGGGCTGATTAGACAAAGACCATTCAAACTGTTTCCAATGAATTCCAATCAATTATTGGGCATCACGGTAGTGTAGTGGTTAGCACATCTGCCTTATTGCAAGAAGGTCCTGGGTTCGAACCCCGGGCTCAGATGTTTCTTTCCTTCTTTTTTTTTTTTGAGATTTTTCCCCATTTCTTTCCCTAATTTAATCTTATCCAATTCCCACCCATCAGGTATTACCTTCCCTATCACACAACCACCAACAACTAGGGAGGGGTGTAAACATGCACATGCCTCTCTGTGACATGTAATGCCCACCACCCGCCTTTTTTTCGAGCTGCTGTGCATGCGGATTTTAGCGATGGTCTAACACACTTGGAGGGAAAGCGATACCTGCCCCCTCGTACGAATGAGCTCACAGATGCCCATGATTGGCTGGTGATCGCTGTGAGTGACAGGGAAGTGAGTGTATGCCATCCCTCCCTCCCGTGAGAGCTCGGCCAATTAGCTCCCATGGACTCCCGGTCATGGATGGCTGTGGCATCAATCCGGATTTGAACTTGCGATCTCCAGGTTGATAGTCGGGTACCTTGTTGATGCGGCACTCGGCAGCCCAGGCTCAGACGTTTCTGTGTGGATGTTCTTCCCGTGCTTGCGTGGGTTTCCTCTGGGTACTCTGCTTGTTTCCGCCCACAGTCCAAAGACATACACAGTAGGCTAACTGGCTGTTCCAAATTGCCTGTAGGTGTGAGTGCATGTGTGTCGGCCCTGCAATGATCTGGCAAACTGTTCAGGATGTACCCTGCCATCGCCAAGTGTTGGCTGAGATATGCTCCAGCCTCCCTGCGACTTTAACCCTGGGTTTACACTGGGGAATGATGTCCGCAATGTCCGCGATCTTCGCGATTTAAAAAAGCGCGCCACTCCACAATCCAGGTATAAAAAGAAGGCAGGGTGCATCCAAGAGATGATACGTGAAGTAATCATGTTTCCAAGTTCATTAAGATCCCCAATGATGATGCATCAAGGTCTGTTAAGCTCTACTACGATTCCCACGTTCTATCACGATTGATGTCAAATCATAATACAGCCTAATAATCACATAACATTTTTTGCCATGAAATGGCAAAAAGTTCCCTCGAGACCATCACGATTCCTCCAAGGTCCCTTGAGATGATCACGATGATCATCAGGATTCTCCCAAATCATGGACATCCAAGACATCATGCCCCAGTGTAAACCCAGGGTAAGAGGATTAAGCGGTTCAGCAAATGAGTGTGTAAATAAATCAAACATTAAAAATAAATGCCACATATAACAATTATGGCATGGCTTATTTATACTCCGTACCAGTTCAGTGCATTCCTAAGTCCAAGATTATCCTAATTAAAAAGCAATCCCTGGAACCTTAACTGACAGTCTAAACAGTGTACAATGTGATAAGGTTCAGATCGTTTAGCATACAAAGCCTTTATTCCTTTTACAGGAGAGAAAGAGAGTAGAAGGTTTCTAGCTTAGCACTCAGTACGTGCCATGTATAAAAAGGCTTAAAAAAATCTCTTCTGACAACAGGCCAGAAATGTTCCAAATAAGAGTCAGTCTGGAGCGCTAAACATAGCTAAAAATGGCAGTTATTGGTGTGGAATGCTTGAAACCAAAAGGCTATGAAGATGGATTGTGAATACCACTTGTTCCTTACTTAGAAGAAAAACACACAGGATGGGAAAACACATCATCTCAGCTACACATTCCCACCATAGCTATGTAGCAGACATTTTCCCTGGGTGTGAACCCACTGCTTTTTATTTTCATCTAATAAACACCTGGAGGTCATGGAAGGCTTCTGCCTAAAGCTGAAAACTATTCTCAGTGTCCGTTCATATTTCATACGGGAGAAGGACTAATGCGAAACCCTGGAACAATACAACAAAAGAATTGCTGATAACACACACCACTTTCTTCCAACAAATCAGCTCCTGTTACTACGAGTACAACATTCTTAATGATGGTGCATCACAACATCGCTTGTCTGTGAATAGTATGTTATTTCATATGCATGTAGAGGAAAATTACTACTGCGTGACATGAATTCACTTCTACAGTAAACAGTCAGCAAACTGCCTGCATCATTAAATCAGTCTAGCCACTTGTAGTTTCAGTTTCCTGGATAAAAACTAACATTGTGATGGACATCAGTTGTTGACGTCTTCAGTGTTAATCCAGTCACGGCCGTTATGCAACTCTCTAAAGAACTATACCAGCCAGACAGCTTATCATAACACCACCCTGATCATCCGTTATTTTGAAGACTTTTACTAAGAACGCAAATGTGCTTACCCAGGATGAATGTACAGTACCATTTCAAGCTTGGACACAACTTCTAATTTAAAGAGAATGGGTAGGGGTGCTCTAACTTAGGACAGGTACTTTAGTGGGTTTAAAAATCTGCGACCACACTGATTTATTATTCTTTGTTTTTTTTTTTTTACATTTCAAATCAGAAATAAATAAATGGTTCTAGAATTTTGATATAGGTGACATGGTGGTTAGCACGTCCGCCTCACAGAAGGAGGTCCTGGGTTTGTGTCCTGGGCTCTGCGAGGCCGTTTTGGTGTGAAGACTGCATGCGCCAGGGTGGGTTTTCTCTGAGTACTCCGGTTTCCTCCCACAATCCAAAGACAAGCACACCTTGAGCTTCTCTTGTTTTGATGAATATTGTACAGATACACACATTAAATGAAAAAAAGTTTATGGACACCACTCATGTGTTTCTTGATCCAGGTTCCATCCTCTTTGCTGTCATAATAAATTTCTCTCTTCTGGGAAGGCCGTCCACTAGATTTTGGAGTGAGGCTATAAGGATTTGTGATCATTCATCCACAAGAGCATTATTAAAGGGTAGCTGTGGTGAATTAGTGTTACTAGCTATTTAAATCGATCACGTATAACATCAGCGGTTCCTTCTGGCAACATCAGTCCATGTCTGATTTCAAAGTGTGAGCGAATGCACAGAGTCTTAATACATTATGGGCCAGTGCTGAGCTGCAAAAACAACACGCGCAGAAATCATGGAAGACATTTCTTTTTGTCCCTAAACCAGCTGATGACAGGAAAGCCGAACTGGCTAAAAGTTAGCTGCATAAGCCATTTTGAATCTACCGTCACGGCATCTCTGGCATCATTCTCAACCTCAGAGACACTAGAATGTAAGTTTCACTCCACAAAAGACGTCAATCCCGCCCAATGGGTTGACGTCACTTCCAGGGGAAAATAACTGCTAAGCAGCTTCTGCCCGCAGTTTAGCACACTGCTAGTAATCCAGGATAAATTACAATCCAGGATATATTACCCTTAATACAGGATAAAATGACCAGTTTTGTACCTTTTATGGTCATTTATGTTAAAATAAGCTCTGTATCGCTTAAACATATTACATACGAACAAATTATGCTCTAAGGATGACCAATACTGTCTTTAAGATCAGGCACTGATGTCAGACAGAGACACCTGGGGAAGCTGGCATTCTAGTTTACCCAAACGTGTTCAGTGGGGTTGATGTCGGTGCTCTGTGCAAGCGACTCACGTTCTCCGACTCCGTCTCGGCAAGGCATATCTTCATGGAGCTCACTGTGTGTGCAGGGGGACAAAGATATTTTGCACAATGTGTGCTTTCAACTACCAACTTCGGGAAGAAGCCACAAAGGGGTCTGATGGTCAAGTGACCACAAACATTTGTCTATATGGTGTATATTGGGTGCCATGTTGTTCCAATTATGAGGATAAGTCAGAAAAAGATACCAGGTGCCCTCACAAACAACTTGTACAAACAAGCAGTGCAGGTCGAATAACAGATTATAGGACAGTGACAAAAATAAAAACCCTTCACAAAACATTAGCACACATTCCCATGACTGTGTACTACAATACCATGCACCATTCGTCTACAAAGAAGTGTAGGAAATGTTGCCACCCTTGTATGAAAAAAGAAATCACAGAGAGAGAGAGCACAGAGGGCATCAGGCACTGGCAGTTGCCACGTTCTAGCCTCAGGTGTTAAAAGAAAGAAAGCAGTCAGTCCCTTGAGAAGTTGGGACTCTATCTCTCTTCAACAAAAATTTCAGTGAACATCGACAGATTGAGCAAAATAATAATCTCTCTTATAATTGTACAGTTGTTCTATAAATAAGCAGGTTTTGAGTGAAGTAGGTATAAAGTGTTACTCATTAAAAGCCTTGATAATCTTACTAATGTCTTTTTTGGCTGCAGAAAACCGTAAGAGTCAAACACAGTCTCTCTCACACAAACACAAACAAGTGTCAAAGCCAGCAGGGGTTGTCTTTTGCGTCAGAGTAACACTATCCATATCGTTCCAACTGGATTTCCACAAGCTCGCCTTACCCTGTGCCTTCCAAAGTGCCCCATTAAAACGCCTAGGGCAATACTCAGTGGACCAGCATGGATGATACACGGACAATACCCATACGGATGAAACTCAAGTCTCACATGGGCTTGGTCTAGACTCAAAGAAACTTTCACAAAAAAAAAAAGTTACTCTCTAAAATTAGACATCATATTGTGCTCGTTGATCTGTTCCCAGGCTTTCAAACTATCTATGTGCTAATAGCTCTGCATTCTAGTGGTGCCAGCTGTTTATAACTACGCAAATGAACACACCGAGAGAAGAACAGGTATGAGAACACCATTATAGCCACTAAAAAAACAAAACAAAAAACAAAACAAAAAAAAACCTTAATTTATTGGCAGGATCCCCATCTACTCAAAAACTAGTGCTGGGTACCTTTTTTTAATTATTATTATTATTTTTTAAATCCAGGAAAGCCTGGCAACACAATGCATGTAAAGTCTGGCTGTAAGAGACAGCGAGTGATGAACCTGTTGTTACTGATGTTCCGAGCCACTCACCAGGGATGCAGCACAACAGAATGAGCAGTTAGTTGTTCAAGCAGGCATTTTCATAAACGTTTCCACCTAGGTCATTATATTACCACAGTGACTTATGGATTATACTACCAGTTATAAACACAGCATATTGAATGTGGACTTGAGTACAGTTAGCAAACGTATTTTGTTGTGTTTAGCTCATGTGAACTGGGGCTCCTGGGATGTTTTTTGATGCTAACAGCCAGCGTGCTGGCTAGACGTCTATCGAGTTGCATCCTTGGTTAAGCAGTCCGAGGTTTTTGACTGTGGTTTTAAAAATAAATAAATAAAGAATAAATTGATGAAGCCCCAATTTCCGGATTCAGGTGCTGATGAGAAAGCCTGCCCATGTGCCTGCCCGTCTGGTGAACCCACGTTTTAAACATAGTCCATTTATTTTTGCTAGGTATGTGGTGTGGACTTTGAGAAGACCACTTCAAAAAGCCTAATGTTACCCTACCTTATCTATTGCACAGCAAGCTTTGATGTTTATGTGGGGTTACTGCTCAGTTAGAACATCTAATTGTGTCCAAGTTTGAACCCTGAACCATCCTTCAACACTAAACGCCATCACAGGGACATACAACTATTCACAACTAGGAGCAGTCAAGAATATCCAAATAGCTTAATGTGCATGTCTTTGGACTGTGGGAGGAAACCAGAGCGTCTGTAGGAAACCCATGCTAACACAGGAATAACATGCAAACTCCACATAGAATCACACCCAGAACTCAAACTCTTTTTGCTGTGAGGTGTCCATGTTAACCATATATCAGGCACCCATATCCATGGCAATTTCTTATTTCATTCATACAACTGAGCAGCTGAGGGTTAAGGGCCTTGCTCAAAGTACCTAAGAGTGATGCTTAGAGGGTTAAGGGCCCAAAAGTGGTACTTGGTGGTACTGAGGATTGAACCTCTGTCCTTGTGATCAGTAATGTAGAGCCTTAACCACTGCTCTTGGACACAAGCTTCTTGGACTTTCCCACTGTCCTGTCAATCCAAATGGGCTTCCAGGTTTAGTCTGTCATGATCACCAACAGGAAGTTAAGAGATCTTGGTAAGTTAAAAGACATTTGAGAGTTTAAGCACCATGCTGCATGTATATTTTAAACTCTGTATGCATAATTCTGACCCTGTATTTATTTCCAAAAACCCATGAAAAATTATAACACAATTACAACAAACATCTTTTGTTTTTCTATTAGCTGTACAATTCTATCTAGCTATGATTTATGCTAATTCTGACCCCCCCCCAAAAAAACAGCTGACATGACAGGATAAGTGCATGTAAACTTCTAACCTCAGCTGTTTAGGCAAGATGGATGTATGTGTGTGTGTGTATTGTGCACATGTACAGCTGCATTAACTAAATTTCGTTACACCTACACACAGAGAAAAAACAACAACAACAACAACAACAACAACAACAATAATAAAATGAACGGTGTGGACAGGACAGCTGACAAGAAAAGCAAGAACTTCTTTTGCATGGCCAATGAGTTGGATCTTACCAATTTGCAGCAGCACGGGAGTCACCAAGGCTGTCTCCATTGCGTAGCAGAACTCTCGTCCAAACATGATGGCTCCATTCATAACCCACTGACGCAAAGGGATGCTGTCTATAGAATCCTCGCTTGGCGACTCCTCCTGACTCTCCTGGTCCCGTCCAGTGGCTCCACCCCCTGCTTTAGCCCTGTCCCCTCCTCCACCATCATCAGAGCCTCTGCTGGCTGCCTTAGCAGGGACCACCACGGCCTCCTGCACCTGCATAGCATCTGCATCAGTGTTCTGGGGCGCCATCGTCGTCGGCATGCAATCGGTAAGGGAAGGACACCTCGCTCTTTACCGAAGTGCAAAACTGAAATAAAGCCAAATCAATTCAAAAGACGAATGGTGCACATTAAATCCCAAGCATCTCCTTTTGGTAACTGAAGTAACTGTTGAGAGGAATCACACGCTCAAGGTGCAGATTACATTCCTTTGGGGTTCCTTAAGGATGTGCCGTGAAGGTTTTTTGGTATGCACCCATGAAGGAGATATGGCTTTGTCATGAGGTCACTTTGGTGCGAGCAAATGTATCTGAATGTATGTATGTATGTATAAGTGTGTGTGTGTGTGTGTGTGTGTGTGTGTGTAAAAATTAGTATGTGTATGTCTGAGCTGTATATAAAGTGTAAGTGTGTGTTTACTGTCTATTGGAAACAGTAAAAATCCATATAATTTGCCATTCAGTTAATACTAGTTTCATGATTTTGGTGGAGGAGGTGTTGAAGAGAGAGGGCAGGCAGCAGGCTGCAGGGCAGGACACACAGCTGGGAGCTCGCCGGTGAATCCCCATCGAGTGGCTTATCAATCTGTCTCACACACAGAGAGAGAGAGAAAGAGAGAGAGAGAGAGAGAGAGAGAGAGAGAGAGAGAGAAAAGGTAGTCAAGATGTTAATGTTCTGTCGCACTCATTCATATTATAGTGATGGAAAAGCTGTTGCTATTCTTCACTCTTAAACTCTTTCTCTGCAAAACCTGTTTCAACCTCACGTACACACACACACACACACACACACACACACACACACACACACACACACACACACACAC
>JAQMYF010000001.1:52288399-52290899 GCA_030014195.1 Neosilurus mollespiculum
CACACACACACACACACACACACACACACACACACACACACACACAGAGAGAGAGAGAGAGAGAGAGAGAGAGAGATAGTGCATCTATTTGTTCTAGAGCCAACCAGCAACACCCCCCTCCTCCGCTTCTCTTTCATCATCTTTTTCCTTTTATTCTTCTATCAGTGGGATCTGAATCCATTCTGTTATTCAGTTGGGTAAACACTACAACTCAGATATCACTCCAAAGTCCCTTGGTGGGATTTAGAACAATCAGAGGCATTAGCATGTTTGGACGGATTGTGCACAGTCACAGCTCTGTGCTCAAGGGGAAAACAAAACATACAAAAAAAACCCCCACAACAACAACAACAACAACAACAACAAAATATGCAGAGGAACAATTTCTGCCAAAAAATTCTCAACACGTTAAAGCATGCACACATTAACACAATAAACCTCTTAACATGCTTGAAAACCTGGTAAACCAAATTACAAACATTCATAAACAAACACGTGCCTCCTTCTTCTCATACTTTGGCCAGGTTTCTCACATGCACTCATAATGGCGCATTAGAAGTGTGAGTTAAATATACTTGGCCTAAACACCACTAGAAAGGTCATTCACTCACTCACTGAAGCAGTTAATCCTACTAAGGTACTGGGAGAGGCTGGTACCTGCCTCAGCCAATACTGGGTGAAGGGAGGGTACACCATAAACAGCTTTCATACCTAGAAGCAATTTGGAACAGCCAATTAGCTTTATGTGCATGTCTCTGGACTATAAGAAGAAACCAGAGTATCCAGAGGAAGCCCATGCAATCAAGGGGAGAACATGCAAACTCCACTCGGAAAGCTTGTGACCTTCTTGCTTTGAGGTGGAAGTGCTAACAACTACGCCACCGTGACTCCCCGGGCCTCAAAGCTTCCTGAGCAAAAGCTTTAAATCCTTTTAAATACAAGTGCACTCTTGAAATCTCAATTTCTGGTCAGAATATATTGATGAATTTCACAGCAGCTCTAATGATGGTCCCAGTTGTATCTACAGTAAAAACTTGTTGGTCTTGTTTAGCAAAGTCTGCTAGTTGATGAAATAGTGCCTTCACAGCCTGAGTTACAAACAAATTATATCATTGTGCACAGAATGGATGAGCTCTACATGTAAAATGTGCTCAAATTACAAACACAGTATTAAAAAAGTTGATCTGTCAGCATGTGTGGCCTTAATATCTGAAACATGACACATTTCTCACTCCAGGGTCTTTTTCCATTCTCGACTATCTGGTGACAATAACGCAGCTCAATCACTGTCTAGCACATCAGCTACCTGTGCAGCGATAGCCTGAGCTTCACCTCCCAGTGGTGATGCAACCAATCTATCTATATATTGTTTTGTACTAAGAGACCCACTGGGGAGCCCCAGTATCCACCTACAGCTCCTATAACCAACATCCCACTGGGTTTGCTTTTATTACACAGAATTTACTAGACACTTTGTTAATAGCAAGACATTTCCCAGATGTAAAAAAGAAAATGTAATGATCCAAGCAACCCCAGACGTACAGTAAAATTACTGTATCATGTTACCTACATGTGGCTTTCAAGAGTTGCAGGTTATTTTATCTTCTGTAAAATATTGCAGGACTCCAACATCAAGATGTGAAATTCATGGTGACGTGTTAAAATGTTAAACGTAAAAAAATGTTAAACTGTAGCCCTATTTGACTTGGATTAGTTTTTCATGGGGACGTCTGTAATGCATATTATATTTAGCCACATACACTGGCCAAAACATTTTAATATTTTGTTGGACCGCCCTTAACCTTGATAATACCATGCAAACACCATTTGTACACTATGGTGTTGTATCGACAAACTCAAGCAACATCACTTCATTTATTTTCATTCAGAGGTGGGTTCATTTCTCACCTACATCTTAAATTGACGACAGAAAAATCAAACCACTTAATAAAGTCATCTTCAGCACATCCCAAACATGTTTACAATACTACCTGCTCTTGTACAAATGAGCTTGCAGATGCCCATGGCTGTTGTGAGTGACAGGGAGGTGAGCGTATACGATCCCTCCCTCCCTCCCTCCCATGAAAGCTGGATGAATAGATGGATTTCTTAGAATCCAACCTGCGATCTCCAGGTTGATAGTTGTGAACTTTGTTGATGCGCCACTCAGGGGCCCCAAAGACTTTCAACAGGTTTGAGGTCAAGACTCTGTGGTGCCAGTTCATGCCTGAAAGTGATTCCCCATGCTCCCAGAAAGACCGTGCCATCAGGGAAGAAAATTGCACTGAAGGGATAACCGGGTTTACAGTACATTCAGGTCATCAGCTGCCTTCATTTTATTTCCACATAATGTTGCTGAGACTCGACCTGACCAATTGAAGCAACAAGTCATGGTGATTACATGCTGTAATCAAGGTTAAAGGCACTTCAACAAAATATTACAGCCCGTGACTTTTTTTTAGTATTTTATAAAGGAGGAAATGATGATTCAGATAAGGAA
>JAQMYF010000001.1:52295899-52303791 GCA_030014195.1 Neosilurus mollespiculum
AGGGTCTTGGCTGTTATATCAGAAAAAGACCAGCTCAGGCACAGTGCTGTCTCAGCCTTCTCTCCTGTGTCATTCAAAGGGCAGGCAGCATCTAATAATAGATCGTGTCATTGAGGGGCTTTTGGCAAGCTGAGAGCCTGCAAGGGAGAGAGAGGGTGAGAGACAAATACTTACTCTGGAGACATACAGCTTTTCACAGAACATCAAATTGTGAGGTTGGGGCACTAAAGAAAGGTATGGAATAAGTACAATAAGTGTTTTTTTTTTTTAATTTAGTAACATTATTTATAAATAAATAAATAAATAAATACATTAAAAAATATATATATATAAAAAATAAAAACACTCCCATACATATACACATGAAAAGATGAAACCCAGAAAAGAAAAGAAAAGGAAAAAAATAAAATAAAAGGGAACTCTGGATTGAAATGGAGATCAGTATGAAATGCAGCACAATGCACTCACTCGTAAAAGCCTGCAGTTCCAAGAAATGGTCCTGAGCATATGCTAAATTTATGTGATACTATTTCATGGCTGTAAATAGCACAGCAAGACTTTCTACAGACATTTAGGATACTAGCACTGACATTTCCAGACGCAAAGAGATTCTGAACTTTAGAACTAGCATAGCATAAATAAAAACACACCCAGCAAAATTAAACAGCAAGTGTGAAGTCAGTGTGGTGATATATGCACAATAGAAGTATAATATAAAACTGTAGTTCCCCCCCATAATTCCTATAATTACTACTAAGATGCCATGGTTTTAGAAAAGATAAATATTTATGTATAGTTGCACACTCGAGGCAGCATGGTGGCGTAGTAATTAGCATGTGTGCCTCACAGCAAGATGACACTGGGTTCGAGTCCCAGCCTCAGGCTAGCGTGGGTTAGCTCCGGGTACTCTGGTTTCCTCTCACAGTCCAAAGACATGCACGTTAGGTTAATTGGTTGTTCCAAATTACCCCTAGGTGTGAGTGTGAATTGTTGGGTGTATGCGTGTGTTGGCCTTGCGATGGTCTGGCAAGCTGTTTACAGTGTACGCTGCCTTTGCCCAGTATTGACGGATAGGCTCCAACCTCCTCGCCACACTAGTAGGGGTAAGCGGTTTGAGTGAGAGTTAGTGAGTGAATGAGTTGCACACTCCAGTCTGAAAGTTTATTATTAAAGCCAGCATGACAGAAAGCCTGCAACATGGTTTTCCATTATATGCACACTGACAAATTAAAAGGGGATTTCAAAATTCATTTCTAGGAAAATTGCTTTACATCTTTCAGAGCTTTACACATTTTTTTAAAGCTCAATAATGCAGGCTTTCAGCAAGTTGAGTTGTATGAAGGCTTGCAGAGAAAGAATTTACTTCATGCTTAGAAGGGATTACAAGTTCTTTACAGTCCAAAAAATTTAATGCTGTAATCACGCATTTATGTTCTACATCAAAAAAGCCAACCAGTTACATTGGCGCATAAGGGACAAAGCATAAACAAGCTTTATTGTCATTGTAGTATCTACAACTAAATTTGTTTTGCCATTCTTATGGAACAGCAAGACTTAAAAAAAACAAACCTACACAAATTTATGCAAACAAAAAGTAATATACAGTATCTAAACAAGGTGGCACAGTGCTATAGTGGTTAGCATGTCTGCTTTACAGCAAGAAGATCCTAAGTTCGAGTATCAGGCTTGGCGAGGGCATTCCTGTGGGGCGTTTTTATGTTCTTCCTGTGCATGTGTAGACTTCCTCTGGGAACTCCAGTTTCCTCCCACAGTCCAAAGACATGCACTTTAAGCTAATTGGCTGCTTCAAATTGCCCCCAGGTGTGAGTAAGTGTGTATTGTTGAGTGTTGACTGTTCAGGGTGTACTCTGCCTGCACCCATGAGTCGTCCAAGACTCCAAGCAACCATAGTAGTATAAAGCAGTTCGGCAAATAAATACACAAATAAATGAAGTAATAAACAGGACCTACGCAATAAATAACAAGGACAAACAAATAACAAGGAAATAATAAATGCATGGAGGTAGAATGGAGAAAAATATAGTATGTGTTCAATTATAGCAAAATTACCACACACTTCATTATTACCAAGATTTGGTATAACGTCCTTAATATTAAGCTAGTACCTCAAAACGTGGCGAATGCTGACGAACATAGCAAAATTTGGGTTGCCTCAAAACATATTAAATTTTTTTTTTTTGTAACAAGAAAAACTGTATATATTTGAAAAACTGGGGGAAAAAAAATCTATATATTTTTCTGCAAACAGGTGTAAAACGGGTTGCTAAAGTTATTTTTGGTTCTTCAAGTAGTGAACACAATGTAGGGAAGCAGTTAGAATATTACTAAGCAAAACCAGAGGGATTCAGGATCTTTTATTAGTGCCCTCAACTTCATCTGAAATTACAGGAAGATTCTCAAAGCTGTTCTCTCGAGAAGAGGCTACAACAGGTAAAGATGAGACGTCAATAAATTCAGATAGAGGTGTTTTAAAGTATTTTAGACAGTGTTGTCTTTGGAGGGTTTGCTCAC
Organism: Neosilurus mollespiculum; assembly: GCA_030014195.1. Lineage (NCBI taxonomy): Eukaryota > Metazoa > Chordata > Actinopteri > Siluriformes > Plotosidae > Neosilurus > Neosilurus mollespiculum. Next base: position 52,298,432 of record JAQMYF010000001.1, read on the forward strand.
TGTTTTTTAAAGGGTTGGGTCTACTAAAAGGGAAAAGAAGTTTAAATTCCAAGATTCGCCGGAAATTTTACCAGGAGCTGGAAAAAAAGTTTTAAATGTTCCCAAACAGTGGGAAGTAGTTGCTAATCATCACAAACACTGTCACTTACATTTGCTACCAGTCGCTAATGCTTGCCAACTGTTTTCTGAACCCTGCTTTTCTCCAACATTCGTCAGAAACAAAACAAAGAAAACCCTACAAACTTCCTCAGCATTCGCTGTTCCGTGAGATTCTAGCTTAAAGCATCGCACCAATAACCTTTTTAAAAAACTCCAGTGAGAAAATGCTTCTCAAGAAGTGAAAGAAAAAAAAATGTAAAAAAAAATCATGATGAAACAAATACGACATGAGGAGAACCTGTGAAATTCCACACAGATAGTAACCTGAGATCGGAATCAAACGGAGGACACTGGAGCCATCGAGGCGACAATGCTATTTGCTGTACCACTCATTTACACACAACACAAACACGACTATTTTTATATGGCAAGGGGTGTACAGTGACAACAGGATTGAAACATTAAAATAATCACATTTAAAAAAATTTTTTTGTATCATATGATCTTCTGATGTCCCACAGGTGTTCTGTTCAGCCCCTGCAGTTGTTTAAAAATTATGGATCCCATCCTGATGTGCTGGCAGGTAAAAGTGCAATTTGCTCGGAATTCATTTGAAACCCATCCCAATACTTCAAACATCAAATCCCAAAGACAGGAGACTTTCTATTGCTGAACTTCAGAACTAACTATATAAGTTCCTCTGCCAAGTCAAACAATGTAAAGAATACAAAAAAAAAAAAGCAGTAGCAGTGAGTCATTCTTTGGTATTTATCTCCTTTGAAAGGTATAAGGCAGCTTACTGTGCTAAAATAAGCCCATCATCCCTGGCCCAACCGTCCTAATTCCACCCGAGCCATCTTTTCTTTTTCCGCTCTCAGCAATCATCAGAGAGGCTGAAGGTTTTCTCCACAATTGCTTTGCACTAGAACCAGCGTTCAGATTGATGCGGTTTGTTTAATTTTATTCCATGCACCTATATGAGCCTTTGACATGCACCAAAAACAAAACCTGATCAATGCTACTCAGAAATTGATCTCCTGACAAATACCAGTCATTATTTTCAATATAGAGTGTATTCAGGATGCCAATTTGTCAGATGATTGAATGCTACTGGACACATGAGAGGTGGCACTGAAGGATTTAACCTTGCTAGTCTGTGGCAGTCAATGGCAGGAGGCCCGCTGAAGTGCCGTCACATGAGAAGTCAGGTGTTGGGGCAGATGAAGCAGAGAAAGTGTTGATGGTGAGTGTGGAAGACAGAGTGTTTGGTTACAAACAGCTCCAAACTTGTAAATGTGGAATCTAAACTGCTCCATGTGGGAGGGGGATAATCGCAGATGTGGACCCTGCAAATGTGGCATCACTAACATTGACAACTGCAACTCAAACTCGGTTTACATGTCTCAAAGGTTGACTGATTGTACTGGGCAAAAATAGAATTTATCAAATGGATCGATGCTAGTGTAAAAGCAACTGTAAGGATGGAGTGCAAAAGTCTGTGCCCCCAGATTGTTTGAGGTGTGTCTTATATACTTACATTTTGTTTAAAACTCCAAGAAGCTCAAAGTAAAATGCGGGTGTTTTCTGGAAATAGTCAATAATTTTAAAACACTGTCCATCCATTCATCCATCTATCTATCCATCCTCCCAATCCCTCAGCCATTTATTCATTGCCCCAACCATCCATCTGCTGATTCATCCAATCCCTCATCAATCCAATCCCAAAGCCATCTCATCCCTCCATCCATCCATCCCCTCATTCAACCAATCCCTCAGCCATAAATCCCCTCATCCATTCATCATCATCCATCCCCTCAGCCATAAATCCCCTCATCCATCCAATCCCTCAGCCATCTCAATCCTCCATCCATCCAATTCCTTAGCCATCTATTCATCCCCATCCATCCATCCATCCATCCAATCCCTCAGCCATAAACCCCCTCTCCATCCATTCATCTCCATTCATCCCCTCATCTATCCAATCCCTCCATCCATCCAATCCCTCAGCCATCTATTCATCCCCATATCCATCCATCCCCATCCCCCCATCCATTCAATCCCTCAGCCATCTGTTCATCCCCATATCCATTCAATCCCTCAGCCATCTTTTCATCCCCATCCCCCCACCCATCCAATCCATCCATCCAATCCCTCAGCCATAAATCCCCTCATCCATCCATCCCCTATCCATCAGGAGTGAGATATATATATATATATATATATATAATATATATATATATAGCACAAGATTGATTATACATGTCTTTTCCTCCCATCCTACACTATAGCTATCCTATTCTAACTGCCCTACCGTTGTCTTTGATCCTTCAGCCTGTGACCTGAAAAGCAAAGCCCACTTTTTAGGACCTGCCAATTCTTAATAGGTGCTAGAAGGATTCAAGGAGGTTTTTAGCTTGTGTGTGTAATTAAACTTTAATTTCGATTTAGTGTGTGGGTCTATTTACTGCATGGACAGAATACAGTTAATGCAACAAGGCAGCAAAGTTGCTTTCAGATTACACTTAAGTCAGCAAAAATCTCATGACAGGAAAAAAAGTATTTTCCTTGTTTGTTTTCTTTGCACCTTCACTCACTCAGAAGGGGCTGAGAAGTGACGAAACAAGATTATTTCATTAAATGTAAATATTATCTTACCTTGGCAATGTGTGAACTTTCCCACTTATCCCTATATTTCTTAAAGTGCTGTTACTGTAATGGACTTGGGAACTGTAGGGTCAAATTATTTAGTCATACTAAGAGAAACAATAATGAGCCAGCAGGCCAAGCAAAACCATGAACAAGTGCAAAAACATTCCTGTTGCATCACCTGGAGCTGGATTTATCAGATGCAACTCTTTCTGACAGTTCTGAATTCCAGCTGCAGCTGTGAAACAAGGTGCTGACGAAGCATGCAGGAAAAAAAAAAATTACAAACAACACTGCCAGCAAAAGCACTACTATACAAATAAGGATTAAATATGACAATAGGATATTAATTTCTATGTCTGCATTAGCTTTAAATCCCTCTGATTAAGATTTTTAAGAGATGAGAAAGCCACTCACACTACCTTGAACAACACCTTTCACGCTGCTCAACCCAGAGCCTGTGAAACTTGCTGGAAAATTCCAGTGTTTGTGTGTCAGTGCAATCTGTGGTAGAGCTGGAATCTTCTCAACCAATGCCCAATGGGTGGATAAAATTCTACCTTATCAACATCGAATTGAGGTATTTCCAGTTCTTCTTACTTTTTCAGTCCCCTGCTCTGCCAAGCTACAGAGACAGAAATGGTATTATGGAGCCAGTATCACATCCACACAACCTCCCACAGTATACATAGAGTTGTGGGACTTTTATACAGAATGGGGGGGCCTTCCTCCCTGTACACTTTCTGTACACAAAGCGCCCTTTATGAGTTCGGGCTACAAGCATGTACTCCAGAGACAGCTAACCATTTCCATTTCTGCCAAACAAAACTCTGAGTGTTTGGTTTGTTAGAAATTACTCAAAAATGAGCGGAACATTTTCTTTACATTGGACCAGATACCCAGCGCTTGGACAGGGTGTTTCTGTGTGGAGTTTGCATGTACTTCCTGTTTTTCTGTAGGTTTCTTCCGGGTTACTCCCCACAGTCAAAGACATGCACATTACACCATCTGGCCATTCCTATATGCCCCTAGGTCTAAGTGTGAGTGTTGTCCTGTGATAGACTGGTGAGGTGTTCAGGGTGTCCTCTGCCTTCACCCAGAGTCGGCTGAGATAGACTCCAGCCTCTCTGTGACCCTAATATGACTAAAGCCATTCAGCAAATAAATAAATGAATGGATGGATAAATGGAGCAGGGGCAGTGGTGGCTCAGCAGTTAAGGCTCTGGGTAACTGATCCCACGGTTGAGCGATCAAGCTGCATTGCCATGAAGTTCCGGGGCCCAAGTCCCAGCAGCACTAAGCTTGGGCATGGCCCTTAACCCTCATTTTTATATTATATATAAATACATAAATAAGTCCTTCTGGATAAGGAGTATAAAATTAGATAGATAGATGTGCATTGCCTTGACTTATTGTATTTTAAATAAATAAAAAAGTAAATGACACCTATCTTGCCCTGCGATGGCCTGGCGAGCTGTCCTGTCACTCTGCTCTCGCCCAAAGTCGGCTGAGATGGGCGCCAGCCTCCCCCGCAACCCTAATTATGATTAAGCAGTTCAGAAAATGAATGAATCCTATCTTTAAGTTGAGTTTTCTTGCACTTTTAAGGCAGCTTTTTTGTTTCCAAGTTTATTCCATCAATGGACTTTTTCCTTTCCCTGAAAAAACAGAGATGCATGTCTTTTTGTCTGGCCAGGTAGTGTGTATATAGTCAACCTACTTTTTGTAAATAGAGCATTCAGGAATACAAAAAGTGCTAGAGCTATAATAAATAGACAAATCATAATTGGCGTAATAAAATAACGCCTCCCAGTTAAGGTGCTAATTAGTTATCTCAGTTTTACTTAAGAAGGAAGAACCAGCAAGATAGACCTATAATAAATAACATTTATGGAAATAACCATACATAGCATGACATATTGCATGTACACTGTGTGCACAATTATTAGGCAAGTTGTATTTTTGAGGATTAATTGTCATTGTACAACTATACAGTGCTCTTGGTCAATCCAAAATGTTAAACCCTCAAACCTGAACATTTAAGTAGTAAAAGTGAAGTTTTGGCTTTCTTAAGAGAATATCTATATGTACACCTTTATTAGGCAACTATTAGTGTGCAGGATTATTATGCAACTAAATGAAATACAAAGATTTTCCATCTCACTTGTTTCATTTTCACCTGTTAAAGTGAGAATAATAAACAAACTCAGAATTTACAAATAAACATTTCTGAAAGTTAAAAAAACAAAACAAAACAAAACAAAACAAAACAAAACAAAAAAAAACCTCAGTGACCAATATAGCCCCCCTTCTTTTCGATAACAGTCACAAGCCTTCCATTCACGTCAGTCAGTTTCTTGATCTGGTCAGAATCAACTTTTTGTGCAGCTACAATCACAGACTCCCAGATACTGTTCAGAGAGGTGCACTGTTTACCTTTACTGTACATTTCCTGCTTAAGAAGGGCCCAGAAGTTCTCAATAGGGTTTAAGTCGGGTGAAGAAGGGGGCCATGTTGTTAGTTTTTCATCTTTAAGGTCTTTACTGGCCAGCCACGCAGTTGAGTACTTTGATGCATGTGATGGAGCGTTGTGTCTTGCATAAAAATCAAAGTCT
>JAQMYF010000001.1:52334883-52350517 GCA_030014195.1 Neosilurus mollespiculum
AATACAATAGGCACCCTATTTTTTAGTATAAACTTGTACATTAGAGTGCCAAGGTGACGTAGTGGTTAGCACGTTTGCCTTACAGAAAGAAGGTCCTGGTTTCGTTCCTCTGGCTCGCCGTTTCTGTGTCGAGTTTGCATGTTCTCGTCATGCTTGCCTGAGGTTTCCTCCGGGTACTCTGGTTTTCTTTGCACAGTCCAAAGACCTGCACATTAGGCTAATTGACTGTTCCATATTGCCTTTAGTTGTGGATGTGAGTGTGAATGGTTTTGTGTGTGTGTGTGTGTGTGTGTGTGTGTGCGTTTGTTGGTTCTGCAATGGTCTGGTGAGCAGTTTAGGGTATACCTCACCTTTGCTCAATGTCAGCACCAGCCTCCCCGTGATCGGATTAAGTGGTTCAGCAAATGAGTGAGTGAGAGTGAGAACTACATCAGTGATTCAGAACAACCAAACCAGATTTCCAAATATTAGTTTTCCAGCACAAAATAGTCCTTACAAACTGCAGGCTAAACTGGAACTAGTGTGCTAAGTCCTATGCAGACAGGATAAGATTCCAGACATTTATCTATGAAGTACTGAGAACATCTGTTGTAACTATGATAGTCACTGACCTCAAATCTGTGCATGTGTCTCTTTCTTTAAAAGTCCTTACAAATATCAGCATTTTGTATTTTATTTGACTGCTTTTTATACTTTTTTCAGGACATAAAAAACAGTGGCCCTTGGTGTGTCCTTATGCTAAAGAAAAAGTGCACCATCTGTCCCCCCAGGGTGTACTATTTACTTGGGGTTATATCTAATAGACATTTTGAACAGGGTAAACCATGGCATAAAATGTGTTCATGCACAGCCTGTAGAAATATCTGACCTTCAGGGATTTGCATGAAAGTAGAATCCCAGTGATACTCTGGAATAATTATATTACTCCATTTCCCCATATAAAACTAACTCAATCCAAACTGGGCTTTATTTGCACTTATAGCAATTGTAAGTTAAATGATAGGATTTTAAATCTGGTTACCTCCAGGAAGGAAATAGCAAAGTGCCTTTAAAGATTTTATTTCATTGTTAATGAGATAATTTTTCATTACAAAAAAAATCAATTTGGCCATGTTTTTCTGAATTAATGAGATAATTTTTCATTACAAAAAAAACCCAACTCAACTTTGTTTTATTTCTCAGAATTAATGAAATACTTTTTCAGAGAAAAGTAAAAAATATGAAAAATGATGTTAAAATCTTAAGGAAGCAGAGACAAAGCGGACACAATAACATTAAATCTGTAAAAAACTAAAATAAATGATAATAAAGAGAAATAATCATTCTTTCATTCTTTCACCATACCGCTTAATCCTACTATGGACACAGAGAGGCTGAAGCCTCTCTCAGCCAACTGGTCAAAGGCAGAGTACACCCTGATCAGCTCGCCAGTCCGCTGCAAACCCACACAAGCATGGCAGAGACTCAAACCCAGGACCTTCTTGCTGTGAGGTGAATGTGCTTACCATTATGCTAACAATCCAACCCTCAAAATAAATATTTTGATAAGTGAAAGGTAGAGTATTATTTTATTTAAAAAAAAAATCAGCCAAAGTTAGGCAAATAAAAACAATGACAGGTCTGTTTTAAGGTAAAAATGGAGCTGTTTGAGATCCTTGAGAGCTGCAGGTGAACTGAACCAAGTCTGATTCTGATCTGATCCGATTCAGTTACCTACATACATACACAGAACAATGTAATATACAATGTAAAAAAAAATGTGTAAATTTACATAGTTAAGAAGTTCTACCTTACAGAAACCGATGAGCTATTTGTCTAAGGTAGAACTCCTTAACTATGTAAATTTACACATTTTTTTTTACATTGTATATTACATTTCACCCTCAAACCTCTCAAATGTCTCGGCTGTTATATCATTATGCTGTTAAATATTTGTCCCACCACTTTGTGAGATCGGTGAAGTGCATACTAGGAAGTGTAATGTGAGTTCTGAGTGTGCCATGAGAAAGCTGTTGACAGCTATTAAGAAATTCTGGTCAGAAGGTGTATTTCTTAAATTTTTGTAAGAAGTACATTTATGTCCTTCTTGTAATGTATTATTGTTTTTATAATAACAACTTACACAGGCGTATGTACATTGGCTTTGTTATATAAATAAATTAAAATGTATCTAACTATATGGTGCTGTCTCTGGGTGAAAGACATGGTACACCGTGGTCAGATCACTGATTTATCACATGGCAGAGACAAACAGACATTAACACTTAAATTAACACATATGGGCAACTTATAGTAGCCAGCTGACATAATCTGCATGTCTCTGGACTGTGAGAGGAAACCAGATCACTCAGAGGAAACCCTTACAAGTAAAAGAAAAGAAAAGCCCTAATCAGGCATAAGGATCAAACCCAGAACCTTCTTGCTGTTGGAGGACATTGCTAACCATTGCACCACCTTGTTGCTTCAGACTAGCTAATTAGATTTTATTTTTGATGTATAAAGTTTTTTAATTTTAAAATAAAGTATAAGTTGAGTGAGTGAGTTCTGATCAGTGAGCTGGAAAGAGGCAGAATTCCCGTCACTACTTTCTCATTCACGCGTGCAATTTCAGGGCACGCGAAAATGTACTTTAGTGTTTTTCGCTCACATGATCCCATGGGAACAGCATACAGTTGCGTGTAAACTGTTTGTGTTTTTTCGTAAGGGAACCGTTTGGTCAGCACTGTCAAAGCTGGCCCCCCTTCCAAAAAACATGCACTGTTGTGCTGGGTGTGAAAGTGAGTGAGGTGAAATGGACCCTCTAGATAATGGACCACTTCACACAGAGGAACAATAGTGGTCTGGAGCCAGGCCAGGGCAGAGGCCAGCTGAACACTCCATGTTCCTCCATTCTACACTATATCAACACAATGGTTTCCTGACTGGCCACTCTGTAAGCTGCGGCTGGGGGAAGATCCCAGTGACCCATGCTCTAAACAGCCTTGTTTTGGATCTGGCCTCCCATGACCTAGCTTCCTTTTGGCCTCTCCATCACTCTTTAAGCGCTGAAATACTCGTAGACATATGATTTCTCCCTTGAGCCTTTATATCCTGATTATATGAATGAAAGCCTATTACTCAATATTATTACATCTGTAGGAAGCCCTGTTTAGGACTTCACACTCACTTCACGTTATTGTTGTAAAAAAAAAAAAAAAATTGTACTTTGTCAAAGAAATTGTGGATGTTTGACTTAAAATTGGCAAGTGTATCTGCATTGTGGACAATTTTTGGAGCAACCTTGACCATCATTTACACTGAGACCGCTAAACTACACATTACCATACATCACTAAACTCCCATTGCCTGTCCACCTCTCTATATCATGGGTACTACCACCGAACAACACACAACACACTGTATTTACTAATGCAGAAATATATTGTGCACTCGGTCATGTTATCAATCTGATGCCTGTGAGCTGGAGATCGCGTGATAGCATTTAGCGTCATGATACAGTGCAGCAGGAAGCCTTCTGGGAGATTTCCCACTGTTTGTTATTCCTACGTGTGTATTAAACCAGGAAACCTGTACCCTTTGACTCATTTTGTGTTAGTTTCCCTATGACCACCAAAATATTATACTAATCCCCCCCTGTTCCCAGAGTACATACACACAGGTCAGAGATATGGTAAGCACCCAGCTCTAATAATCTCACAGACTGGGCATTGTTTTTACATTGTTGATATTTAGGTTGGAACTTCCTTACAGTTGTTGGTCTTAAATCAGTTTTCCAAATTGACTGAGATAGGCTCCAGCCCCCCTGCAAACCTAATAGGTTCGGTAAATGAGTGAGTGGTGAGAGTGGCATGTTTAACAATATACACTTTCAGAAAGCAGTTTTATAGATGTCTGGACAGAGACTGAGGTCTGTTATGACCAAAATTACTGGTGACACTTTTGAGGCAAGACTTCATAGGACATGAGGGAGAAAATGTGAAAAGAAGCAGACATAAACTAGAACTATCCTCTTCTGGATGAATCCGGATAGTGTGATTATCAATCAGTACACGTGTATTCAAACAGTACTATGTTTTGAAAGGATGTTCAGAATGAGCAGATTGCGAAAAATGAGGTGAGCACAGTTTTCATGATTAAATCAGCAGTTCAAATCTACAGTGTCCGGTACCCCAAAGTATTTTTGGGAAGAGTAAATCTTAAGGGTATCCATGTAAAAATATCCACAGGAGCAATAAAAAAAACAAACAAAAAAAAACATAATTTGTCTTTTGTTTTCTTTTGGCACAGTGTGCTGGGTCTAGGCATATGTGACCTATAGCAGAGAAACCAGAATCTAACTAAAGAGCTGGAAAGTTATTTGCTTTGAAAAGCTTTAAATTATTGACTGATTATAAGCTTAAATAAGAAGGTCATGGATGCCTGCTGTGTTTCTCAGTGGTGCTGTAGACACACACCTGATAAAACCACTACTCCTTGTACTACTACCACTACGACAGCAAAACCTACTAGAACTATTGGAACACCAACTATTACTACTAGCTATTGCAAGAAGAACAATTACTACTATTGCAACAACTACTACTATTACTACTACTACTACTGCTAAGATTCTCAGTAAGTATGTGGACAAAAATAAATATGAATGTGTGAGTTGTTGTAAATGCTGATGTGGGCAGATGCTGGGAGCGTGAGATTGTGTCCTCAGAAGAATGAGTCTTTACACACTGCCTTCTCAGTCACAGAGCTCTTACATGGCATAGGAGGAAGTTATTGCATTATTCAATATCTGAAGTGGGTGAGAGCAAATTTAAATCAAACCTTCAAATCCTGGAACAGCATGTCTCACAGATTACCTAAACCACAATGACACATTCCAAGATCAACTACAAGGCAGTGAGGCAGAATGTCTCAGTACATACCTACAGGTAACATACTGAAATAAAAACAAAAAAAACAAAACAAAACAAAACAAAAAAAGTGCTTTAGTAAAATGTTGGACGACCCAGTATTCAGAACAATGATTCTCCACCTACTGAGCATACATGTCTCTGCAGTTGAAACAGGATAAACACCGTTCTTCCAAAGATTTTTCCCCAGTTGCTGTCTTATTGTTGTTGAGCACTGGTAAAAAAAACCCATCTAAAATCTCATCACATTTAATTTTCCGAATCGCTTTATCCTTTATTAGGGTGGCGAGAAGGCTGGAGCAAATCCTAGCTGACTTTAGGCGAAGGTGGAGTACACCCTATACAGCTTGCCAGAACATTGCAGGGGCAACACAGACAAACAACCATTCACCCTCACCTTCACATCAAGGGACAATTGAGAATATCCATTTAGCCTAATGTGCATGTCTCTGGACTGTGGGAGAAAACCAGCGTAGCCGGAGGAAAATAAGTATTGGGCGAACATGCAAACTCCACACAGAAAAGCCCTCACTGGGCTAGAACCTAGGACCTTCTTGTTGTGAGGTGGAAGTACTAACCACTATGCCTCCGTGCCCCCTTAATATTTCATTAGAGGATAACTAACAAGTATTCACTCAAGACGAGGTATATATTAGCAAATAGTCCTAGACAATGAAGAGGAGACTATTCAGCGATAATCATTGGGCCTAAGGCGAATAGGTGTAATGGTATATACTACATGGGAACATAAGAAAAGCAAGAGATTAAAAAGATTTTAATGGTTTATTTATTTTTAATGTAACCATGGTTACATGCTCTTTGGCATCTTTTGAAACTAATCAAAAGCTTTAGTATATGCTACATGGAAACATTAATAAAGCATGCTCCACTTCACCCTTTTGTTGGGGGAAAAATCACCTAATTTTTTAATATAAACTACAGTGGGACAGAAAAAAACCCCTCTAAACTGAAGTAAGATTTTATTTAATTAATTAATGTTTTTAAAGCATGACAATGATCACGCACACACCATGATGCATAGCAGTATCACACATACCATTATACCATTTTGATTAGCATTCCTAGTATTTGTTGGAATGGCATTTTGCTGAATTTCTAGGCTTTCAGAATCAGTGACCGATTTCAAAATGCAAGAAATTTTAAATAAGTAATATGTTTTTGTTTGTTTTTTTTGTTTGCTTGAAAAAGTTCATCTTTTTTGCTGCATTATGTACCATGCAATCTTTAATACTGATTATCGGTTTGATTTGTCCATTAATATGACATTATACTTTAAATACTTGTTCAGCGTCGTGGGCTGGTTTGACCTGGAGGATGTCTTGTTTGACCTGAAGGTTGTCTTGTGCTGCCCTCTTGTGGAAAAATTAATGAAAACCTAAAAAGTAAAAAATCCTAAAAAGTATTAAATTTCATTGATATAAAAAACATGGGCAACATGGTGTTGAAGTGATTAACATGTCCACCTCACAGCAGGAAGGTCCTGGGTTTGAGTCCTGGGCTCAGGCATCTCTGTAAGGCTCTCCCCATGCCTGGGTGGGTTTCCTCCAGGTACTTCAGTTTCCACCCAATGACATACCTATTAGGCTAACCGGCTGTTTCAAATTGCCCCAGGTGTGAATAGTTTTGTGTGTGGGTCCTGCAGTGGTCTGGTGTGCTCTTCAGGGTGTACCCTGCCTTCACCAAGTATCAGCTGTGAGTGGGGAATATGAAATGTACCCTGTAACTATTTTGCAAAACTGAATAACTATTTCAGGAATGGAAATTTGTTTGGTTTGTATATGTGATTAAAAATTTCTCAGTCCTGAGAAATGTTGTAATCATAAATACAAAGAATGAAAGTAAAATACAGAATTATTTGACTGAATCATTGCAGTGTGCTGAAATCCCTCATGCTCAAACAACTCAATTAATGTTAGAGCAAAGTTAAATGGTCTTTTTATTTTATCTTTAAAATAGATTAAGGTGAATTCAAACAGCTGTGGGTGGCAGGCTGTTTTCTATTAACTGTAATGGAACAATCATTTAAAAAACAATTTACTGTTTTGGGATTTAAGCTTTTTAGTGCTGGGTCCTTTTCAGGCCAGGCCAACTGCTGTATACCTTTATACAGAAATTAATTGCATACAATATGTCCAAGTGTGCCTTTGCTTTAAATATTCAGTAAGAGATGCGAAGTACATCTTTTCATAGAAACAAGATGAGTTAACTAAAACATTGCTCATATTGACCTTGAAAGTACAAAGTGCAAATTATTCCAGAACAAACATGGAGGAGTTCAGACACCTAAGGGGCTGAGCACACTAAAGGTTGGATTTACTTCAGAACAAGTCATGTTGTCTTATACTATACTACTACTACTACTACTACTACTACTACTACTACTAAATATTATTATTGGATTGTCAGTAATTCAGCACCCTACCACCAGGCCACCTCTGCCCAATAATAATAATAACAACAACAATAATACTACTACTAATAATAATTATTATTATTGGGCAGTGGTGGCCCGGTAGTAGGGTGCTGCATTGCTGATCCCAAGGTCGGGGGTTCAAGCCCCACTATCAACAGGTTGTCACTGCTGTCCCCCAGTGCAGCTAACTGGGTTATCAAAGGCCGGCCATGTCTCTCATTGTCTGTGATGAGAGGCACATAAAAGAACCATTGCTGACTTTCATCAACAGTATTGCCGTCAGCGTGTATCTGCCCTGTGATGGCCTGGCGAGCTGTCCAGGGTGTACCCTACCTTTGCCCAGTGTTGACTGAGGTAGACTCCAGCCTCACTGTGACCCTAGTAGGATTAAGCAGTTCTGACAAACGAATGAATGATTATCATGTCATATACTGTATACAGTATGTATTATACATTTGTTTTGTTATAACCCCATAACAAGACATATTCAAAAACCTTTCGTCTAATCAATAGATTTTAACTTGTCTATAACATAGACGATATGCTTTTAGTTTACATAAATCCAACACATCTGTTAGAAAATTGAACGTGACTTTGGGCATCTGACTGTTTAGATGGACTTAATGATGCCCACAAATGTCTAGCTGTGCTCTGTTATACAGTGTGAAAGTCTATCCCTCCCACCTGGCTATGGTTTCTTCAAGATTCCTGTGAACACTTTACAGGGTGAACACTTTACACCACATCTTTTGATCATGTTCAGTCTCCACATATGAAACTGTCAGCACTGTTTACAAGACAGTCTTCTCAGGCAGAGAGAGAGAGAGAGAGAGAGAGAGAGAGAGAGAGAGAGAGAGAGAGAGAGAGAGAATTTTACCACAAAACCTAAAACATATATTGGTTGACGAAACAGCTTTAGGGCCGCAGTGGTAGTGGTTAGCACATCCACCTCACAGCAAGAAGGTCCTGGGTTTGAGTCCCAGGCTCTAGCATTTCATTGTGAAGTTTACATGTTCTCCCTGTGGATGTGAGTGTGAATGATTATGTGTGCTGGCCATGTGACAGTCTGGTGAGTTGTTCAGGGTGTACCTCGCCTTTGACCAGTGTGAGATAGACACCAGCCTCCCCACGACCCTAGTAGTTGGATTAAGCGGTTTGGCAATTGAGTAAATGAGTGAGTGAAAATAGTTTTATACTAACATGATAAATGACAGCTAGCATGTGACAAACAGCACATTCTACTACTGTGCGTTTCCTCACTAGACACCACAGTTAGATACCAGAAGTACATAAGCATGTCATCCTTTTCCCTTTCAGTGACTGATCCTCTCATGTTCATTTTCCAAACTGTTTTATCCTTTGTTAGGGTTGTGGAGAGGCTGGAGCCTATCCCAGCCAACTCAGGGCGAGGGTGGGGTACAACCTGAACAGCTCGCCAACATACACAACCTTTCACACTCCCATTTGCACCTATAGGCAATCAAGAATCTTCACATAGCCTAATGTGCATGTCTTTGGACTGTGGAAGGAAACCAGAGTACCCAGAGGAAACCCAGACACATGCAAGCTCCACACAGAAATGACCTTCTTGATTTGAGGCAAAGGCGCAAACCACTGCGCCACTGTGCCGCCCTTCTGTCATTCAAAAAATTGGAAATGCTATGGCTAAGTCAAAGATGTTAGCACCTCCGTGTACTACCTCCTTGTAGTGATCTTTGGGCAATTTATTTGTATTTCCTTAACCACTCAGGTCCCTTCTGTTATAATAGATTTGGCAAAGCATGCTCCTCCACAGCAGTTGTTTAACCAGCTAGTACACAATTTGTAACAAGTGAATACATAGTATGTCTTGGCTGAGTAAGAAGAACAGTAAAACTTATGATCATGCATTAACACTGATAAAAGAGGGACACTGTTTGCATGTTGGATGGTTGTACTGTATGCACACTATAAGGGACAGGCCACCCAATTAATTAAGGACATGGAAAATTCATAAAATCTTTGTCCTCAAGCAAAATTTGAAAAAAAAAAAGGAAAGAAATTGACTGTATATACAATCATTGGTACTTGGACTGTACTGTGTAATAATAAATCTTCTCAGGTCCTTGGGCAGGAAAAGGCAAAGTGGGTTTTAATCCGTAGTTCCTGTCCAATAAAGTGTAAGAGATAATCCAAGATTCAAACTTCTGTCACAGTTTTAGTGTATATCAGGAGTTTCTTTGGCCTGTTCTGTTTCTCCTCCTCTTCTCTTTTTCCCTGTCATGCAGGCAGCTCTGCAGATGGGAGGGTGCAGGGACTGAGTGTAAAAGTAGCTACGCTGTAAACTAGAGCCATGGCAGCGCCAGACCCTTTAGAACTTTGGCGAGGGCCAGTCACCTCCCCTGCACTGGAATGCAGATTCTCCCTTCTCCTGTAAGCACGACGCAGGGCAGAGCGGAAGTTATCGGGTACAAAGCAGTAGACCACAGGGTCTAGACAGCTGTTAAGGCTACTGAGGGTTACAGTGGTGTGATAGGCAACCACATGCTGTTCTCTGCTTCCTCCTAGGCGGAAGTAAGCAAGGGCCTCACGCACATGAAAAGGCGTGAAGCAGATGACAAAGACGACAAGCACAGCTAGTAACAGCCGCACAGCCCTTGCCCTTCGACCCCGACTCTGTGTCATGAGACGGTCATTGACAAGAGCTAGGGCAACTCGTGCTGTAAAAATCACAATGACCAGCAGGGGGATCACAAACTCCAGCACGGTAATGGCAAACAGCACAGGCAGGTGGCAGCAGGACGATTCAGCAAATTCCAAAGCTGTGGTCTGAAATGAGTAGGTGACCACCACAGCGAAGAGCCACACCCCTGCACTTACTCCTTTAGCCATGCCAGGGCTTCTGCAGCGGTCTGCTGTGCCTGCCGCCCAAACCACTGCCATGTAACGGTCCACACAGATACTTGTGAGGAACAAGATGCTGCAGTACATGTTAACAAAATAGCTAAATGTATGCACATATGAACAGGCCACACAGCCACCCCCACTATAATAGAGAGCAATCCTTGCCGGGAGAGACAACGCCACCAAAAGATCCGCTACAGCTAAGTTAATGGTGTAGATGAGCGGTGCGGTCCGAGACCTTGTCCCAACACAGAAAACGTAGAGAGCCAAGCTGTTTAGCACGAGCCCTACCAAAAACATGATGCTGTTGACCACTATAAGGGTGATCCACAGACTGTAGAAGTCCTCATAGAGAGCCTTGTCCAGATGCCCTAATCTCTTTAAATATGGCACTCCCCAGTGGCGATGGGAGATGTTGACAGGAGGATCAGGAGTGATGTTGAAAAACTCTCTGAGGAGGGTCTCCATGATTGGCTGTGAAAAATGAGATATGAAGATAAAACATGTGACTGCTTTGTTTCTGAGTTACTGAGACACATTCATCAGACAAGTGCTCCCTGAACCATTCATTTATTTAATTAATTTTTTAAGATACTTATTCCTAATTACCAGCGATGGCCTGGTGAGCTGTCCAGGATGTATTCTGCCCTTGGCCAGAGTCGGCTGAGATTGGCGCCAGCCTCCCCGTGACCCTAATTAGGATTAAGCGGCTTAGAAAATGATGATGATGATAATCCTAATTAGGGTCATGGGGAGGCTGGCACCCATCTCAGCTAAATCTGGGTGACCATTCACACTCACACTCACACCTAGGGTCAACTTGGAACAGCCTTCTTGCTGTGGGAGGAAACCGGAGTACCCAGAGGAAATCCACGCAAGCACAGGGAGAACATGTAAAGTTCACACAGAAACGCCCGAGCCCAGGAATCAAATCCAGGCCTTCTTGCTGTTAGGCGGACGTGATTTTATACCCAATTTTATATCTGTGCCATCAGGGAAGGAAAAGTCCATTGATGTGATAACTTGTTCAGTCAATACATTCAGGATACCAGCTGAATTCATTTTATTGCCATATTAATGTTGCTGAGCCTTGACCTGACCACCTAGAAAAACAATACCATGGAGATTACTCGCTGAAATCAAGGCTAAAGGCTCTCCAAGAAAATATTACAGCGTGTGACTTTTTTTTTTTTTTGCCGGGCAGTGTATGAGGGTTCTAAGGCAATTATAGGTATGACTCCAACTGTTTTATGGGAATATCGATTCCTGACACGTTTCTTAACCTCAGCCGTTTTTTTCAGTAGCTTACATTATGATTATTTAGATGAAGAAGACTTACTGCATTTAACGTGCAAGAACAGAGCTGTGCAATACCATGTATTTCATTTACTTTTGCAAATTGATTTATCCTTTATTCGGGGCGCGGGGAGGCTGAAGCCCATCTCAGCCGAGCCTGGGTAAAGGCGGGGTACACCCTGAACAGCTGGCCAGATAATTGCAGGGCCAACATACTCACAACCATTCACATTCACACTCAGACCTAGGGGCAAATATAGATTAACAGCCTGCATTGTGCACCTTTATGAGCTGTAGAATTTTTTTTTTTTATCTTAGACTTACTTTATTTATTTGTGAACAAAGTGCAGTATTCTTAAGACTACTTTTACTTTTGTATACAAATTATGCATATTTAAATCAGACCCGGCGGCATGGTGGCATAGTAATTAGCACTCACACACATAGGGTCAATTTGGAGCATCC
The DNA here is from genome assembly GCA_030014195.1 of Neosilurus mollespiculum. Classification (NCBI taxonomy): domain Eukaryota; kingdom Metazoa; phylum Chordata; class Actinopteri; order Siluriformes; family Plotosidae; genus Neosilurus; species Neosilurus mollespiculum. The sequence goes on from JAQMYF010000001.1 coordinate 52,346,869, forward strand.
AGTTAGCCTAATGTGCATGTCTTTGGATGGTGTGAGGAAACTGAAGTGCCCAGAAGAAACTCACACAAGCACTGGGAGAACAAGCAGAGTCCACATAGAAATGCCTAAGCCCGGGAATTGAACCAAGGGGAATTGACCTTACTGTGAGGCAGACATACTAACCACTATGCCACCATCACTAATAATAATATATAATTTATAATCTAAAAAAGGAGACATGAATATTGAAAAGATGAGGTCTTCTTGAACAGAATCTTACCTTAGGAATCTTGGTCCAATGAGTCTCCGATTATTTTTTTTCCTTAACCAAGCTGGTGAGTCCTTTACGGTCTGTCAGTAAAAGTCATAGAATCCAGTCTGTTCAGAACACAATGCATGCAGACCAGGTGCTGGAGAAGATTTAATGTGGTTGCAATCCAGACCGGTCCTAACCTGACGACCCCCTACTTTCTCTAAAAATGTGTATTCTATCTTTTAACCACTGATTATTTTTAATTAAATCTGAACTTTTCCTATTGTTGGTGTTTTAGTTCTGGCCCTCCATAATATTTTGCTCAGGTCTCTGCTGTCTCTTATCGAGTGCTTCGTCATGTTTGCATGTGTGCATACTTCAGTGTCTCGGATTATTTCTTCTCTCCTTCTCGCTCTCTTTCTCTCTCAATCTTCCTTCCTCCTGAGCTCTGCCTGTGAAACTTTCCTGAATTTCCTCCTGCTCTGACATCACCACCTGTTTATCAGCGGATCAGACTTCTTCGCACAATAAAGTCTATGACGATGCCTTTTAGGGATGTAACTCTGAAATTTAATATAAACAGGAATGATCAAACACTGTGGTGTTTTCAGGACTTTTAACCTTGTGTTAAATCCATTTAATCCAAACTATAAATGATGTTCAAGTCTAAACCCTGGTTTCAAGCATGAGTTGAACATTTCAAGTATACAAAGCAGGCAGACAAAAATGAACACTTACATCATATGTACTATATTACAGAGTATGAACATTTAAACATGTTATAATAAACTTACTGAACTGCACAGCATCCAGTTGGCCAGAAGTTGTTAACTGATGTTCTAGAACAGCATTTCCGCCAGTAGCGGTGAGTTAAAATCACAGTTTATATTAATGTACTCACTGTTATATGCTGTTGTTTCTATAGCAACAACTCACACAGAGACTTGTATAGTAAACTATACAAATAATCTAAACCTAATAATAAATAAATGTTTTATTAGGAGAAATTTATTGAACGTAAATGGAAGACAGCTCCAGTGTACGAGGTTTTGGACAGGCAGTACTTTTTCTGTTGCAGAGGAATTTCCAGGACTGAGAACTTTATGGTCCTATTCTGTGAATTTGGTAGCTTTTGTTCCTCTACATAATAATCAGTCCTATATTTGCTATAATAAGAAATGAATTGGGGCACCCATGGCCTAATGGTTAGAGAAGTTGGTTTGGGATCAAAAGGCTGCTGGTTCGATTTCTGGACCGGCAGGAAAAATGTGTAGTGGCAAGAGGAGGACCTCCCCCTTCCATTTACGTCTAAAGATCAAGGTACCTATCCTCCGACTGCTCTTCGGGTGCCGCAGTGTGAAAGGATAAAGCTGCCTAGTGTGTGTGTGTGTGTGTGTGTGTGTGTGTGTGTGTGTTCATTTTGGATGGGTTAGATGCAGAGCCAAATTGCTCTTGTGGGATTAATACAGAATATCCAAAAATGTATAATTTTTTTTTAACATAATACTACTATGCATCCTTTCATCAATGTAACATTGATGAAAGGATGCATAGTAGTATTATGTTAAAATTATATTTTATTTGACATGGAGAAGGATTTTGGTACCACACTTTGGGCAGATCTACTAAGATCCCAATTTGCGTGTACTAATTTGCGTGGGCAATCTAGAATTTTGCGTGTGGGGTGAAAACGTGGTTTGCAGTTGATTTACTAAGCGTGATTACGTAAATGACAAGAAGTGCAAACGTGTTGGAGACACGCCTATTTAAATGAGGGTTTTGCGTGTTTCATGTTTTGCACCATGGCGAGTTTGGAGCGCAAAATGAAATTCGACCCTACAGAATTCGAGGTGTTGGTAGATGAAGCCAATAAACACTTAAAGGACATGTCTTAAGCTTTTTATTTACCACGATTACAAGCATAAAGTCATAACAATGCTAGTACTAGAGTGCACCCAGGTTGTCCTGCACTCACATTGGCCCCCTTAATGAACCAGGCCACTTTAAACTTCCCGCTATCCGAATGCTTCTGAAAACGCTCTTGTTGGCATTTTCCGCCGAAACCTACTGCTGACATCACTTCAAGAGAACACTTTAGTGCGGAAGAGATTCATTCGAAATGGTGACAACTTGCGTTGTTGGCTGGTGTAGCAATAACTACTCGGAGAACAGTTACAACCACGAGGAAAGGATGGTCGAGCCCAAAAACAACGATTTGTGGTGACCATTTCAGGAAGCGCGACAATTTCATCGGTTACCTACAACAGCAAATTGCTATTAAAAAAAAAACTAGACTTGGTGCCTAATGCAGTACCCAGTATTCGCCCCGTGAAGACCGACCCACACGCAGCCCGAGGTGCCTGTAGTGAGCCAACCGCCAAGAGACGGAGAACGACCATGACTAAGCTGAATTTTACAAGGGTACGTTTACTTTTAATTATGATAATTCCATAGCAGAAATTTGTTTATGTACAGGTCTACATATCATATAACATACATAGATCTATAATGAATGGTATGTAGGCCCTGGGTTCGACATGTGCACCTGTATTATAAATATTTACAATGTTTTTATTATTTAAAAATAAATGTATATATTTATATATATGATATAAACAGGTCTACTGGGCTCATGTTTATGGTAATCATTCCTACTGCATTTTGTTGTAGGTCCTAAATATTATACAAATACATGTGATAATTTGATTATGGGAATGACAAGGTTATAAAATTTTGCTAATATTGGCCTGTGTTTCATATAGGATATCTTAGCCATGAAGCAGATGGAAGAGGCTTCAGAGTCACAACAACTGTGTGATGGAGCTACAACTCATGAGATGGAACCCAGTTTAGACACAGTCACTGTTTGTCCAACATGCAGTGCATGTACTACAGCTCCAACCCCACAAGTTTACACTGCACATACTTTCACCACTAGAAGTGTACAGCTCCAGCAGAAAAAAAGAAAAAAAACCTAAGTGCCGAAGCAAGGGTAAATTTTATTTATTAATTTTATTTTAAAAATATTAATTAGATTTCCAATAAATATTATTATCAAATACACTTATTTGTAATTTAAGTAAAATTAATATTATGGTAAAATCATGACTAGCCCAACTTACAGTAAGTGCACAATATCATAAGACACATTCACGTTTATAATAAATTTTTTATTGATGGCTGTATCACTTGAAAACTTTGTACTTCTTTGAAGGAAAACTGTAAAACACAGATTCATTATCAATACAATACAAGTTATACAACATAGCTACATACAGTAACTTGAATGGGCAATTTTGTGTTATGAAAATATTCTTTCAAATTCTCCCAAAAAGGCTAATAATAATAATATTCATTAAAAACTATATACATTTATTTACAGATTATGTACACAGCCTTCTAGAACACCTCATCCTT
>JAQMYF010000001.1:52399913-52415115 GCA_030014195.1 Neosilurus mollespiculum
TCCACTTCCAAAACATCCCTATCCCCACCACATACCCAGCATTCCTTGGATAGGCTCCGGGTCCCCCACAACCCTGGCCCTCAAGATGATGAAGTTAGTAATATTTTTTAAACTTTATTTTTGCCTACATTTTTCACCTCTTACATCAGTGTAGATAATGTGACGTTATAGCTAATGCAATGTCATAACATATTATTTATCTTCTGTAACACATAAACCATTTTATCTTAGACCTATTACTGGCTGAAAAATAGGTTGATTTGGATGAACCCAACCACCCCCAACCCACCACCCCCACACACATAATGAATGACTGTCAAATCAACCATCCACTTTCACTTTGGTCTTTTTCTCATTTTTCCTTTCTCTCTCTGACATCTTCTCCTTGTTTATAAAGTCACAGCATGTTTGTGTGTGTGTGTGTGTGTGTGTGTGTGTGTGTGTGTGTGTGTGTGTGTGTGTGTGTGTGTGTGTGTGAGTAAACTGTCAAGGCCTTGGCTGGGTGTGTCTCTGAGGCCTGCTAATGGCTGAAGTCGCCGCTTTCGTGCACTCTGATGGATGGCGGGCCGGGACGCCCTCTCTTTCATCCCGACAGGCCTGACTCGTCTGATTTATTAATGACAATAATTAGGAATAAACCTCTTCACGACCAAACCCTCCATGATTAGTGCACTAATGATGGAGGGGAGGGCCGTGGATCTGGCGATCTGATTAATGTCGGCCATTTTGACCTTTTAAAGCTGCACTACTCTCAGTGTCTGGGGAGGGAGAGAGAGAGAGAGAGTGAGGGTGACTGTCTGTGATGTCCACTTACAATTAGTCGATGACTGAATTAAAGTGTGAGATGCGCCATTTTTCAGTATTTTTGTCCTTTGTTAGTAATTCTGGAATTGAATAGTTTTTGCAGATTGAGGTTGATCTCTTTTAAAAGAAGAAAACAAAACATGATTTACAATGTGGGATTTTAACTCTGCTTTTTCAGAGGTTCCATGAATCAGTGTTTAACCTTCAGGAAACTCTAGACGTTGCACATTTGAATAGGTCTAGCTCAAATTGAAAAAAAAAAAAAAAAAAAGAATCATAGTGAAACTTTATCTGCAGCAGCTCATCCGCTTCCTGAGACCATTTGACTCAGTGACATTTGATTATTAAATGCAAATGACAGTCAGGAACCAGTTCGACTGACCATATTTTCTCCATTGCTCGTAGACAGGGAATGCAGCACGGACATTGACACCCATCTACATCTCTTTAATGACCGGGCTAACTCCTGCTGTTTGAAGGCCTACACGTAATGGAGAACAGGGGGGTGAAGGTTAGTGTTTTTACTGGGGTCAGACAGGAGTCAGTGAATTTGGAGACATGTGAGATCAAAGGAAAGCCATGTTGAGTGATTGGTGATGGGTTTGGTACATCTGGAGGGTCCATGTTAGATTTTTGAGAACTTTTATACCACAATGAAGTTGAATTCTAAATATTAATATACTGAAGAGACCTGGGTTCAATTCCAAGCTCGGGCATTTGTGTGTGGAGTTTGCATGTTCTCCCCTTGATTGCGTGGGCCAAATCCCTGATAGGTGTGAGTGTGAGTGCGAATGGTTGTGTGAGTGTTGGCCCCGTGATGGCCTACGAGCTGTCTAGAGTGTACCCCGCCTTCACCCAGAGACGGCTGAGATCGCCACTAGCCTTTCCGTGAGCCTAATTAGGATTAAGTGGCTTAGAAAATGAAAGAATGAATGAATGAATATACTAAAGCCATCTTTAATAGAGTAAGATGGTCTTGTATTTGTAGAAACTCACAGAAATGTGTAAACATTGATAAGGTTGAAGTTTTAAGTTTTCTATGGGGAAAGAATTATTTAGCATCTTTGTATGGAGTGCCCAGTGTGAGCGGACTGTAACAGTCAAAACAGGTAAAGCTGGAACTATTTTTCTACCAAAGAAAAGTCATCAGATCTTTGTGCTCCCTTGTGCTTCATCTGTAACATGAGAACTCAATTTCTCTTTACTTCAAGACATTATTTAATTTATTCATTCATTCATTTGTCTTAGCAGGGAAAGCTATAGCCTATATCAGCCGACTCTGTGTAAAAGTGAGGTGCACACTGAACAGCTCGCCAGTCCATCACAGGGCCAACACCCCCACACAACCTTTCACACTCACACATAGGGGTAAACTGGAACAGCCAATTAGCCTAGTGTGCATGTCATTGGACTGTGCAAGGAAACCGGAGTACCCAGAGGAAACCCATGCAAGCACAGGGAGAACAAGCAAATTCCACACAGAAACAACATCGCCGAGCCTGGGACTCGAACCCAGGACTAGTTCCAGACAAAAGAAAGTAAAACTTTTTATAGCTGCTGTTATTAAAATGATAATGACTCAACCAAACAGAAACCCAGTGTCCAGGTAATGTTAAAAAAAAGAGCTTATTAGCATTCTGGGATCCAGGAAACACTGCTTCAAGATAGAAAAGTCTCTACACACATATATATGCATAGGAGTTACTCAACCATAATAACCCTCAAGGTCAGAAGATAAAGAGATACATACAGTATACAATCAAAACAGTTTCAGATATTATGAAGAATGATAGCTCTGAAACATATGCCCAACTTACCTAAAACATGTATATTAAATAATATATAATATACTTACATGAAACATATCAATATTAGGTGTATTAAAAGTAAAAATCAATCGTAAATTTTAATAATGTAAAATTTTGCGATGCGGGGAGGTTGAAGTCTAGCTTAGCCTTCTCTGGACAAAGGCAGGGTACACCCTGAAAAGTCCACGAGTCCATTACAGGGCAACGCACACAACCATTCACACCCACACCTAGGGGCAATTTGGAACAGCCAGTTAGCCTAATGAACATTTAGACTGTGGGAGGAAACCGGAGTACCTTAGAAAACCCACACATACACAGGGAGAACATGCAAACTTCATACAGAAACAACCTCGTCGAGCCCAGGACTTGAACTCAGACCTGCTTGCTGTGAGGCAGACGTCCTAACCTTTACACCACGGTTTATCATTTACAAGTTTCTGTGGTTCATGAGTTGCAGTTATTTGGGGATAATCAAGTTCACTAAGGCCTCAGCTCGCTTAGTTGAATTTTTTTTTTTGTCTTGCTGGAGTCAACCGGCATTATCCCGCAAGTGTGCTGCACACATTCATCAGGATATGTGAGAGTCAGTGAGCTACGTGGCAAATCAAGAGGGCATGGCTTTCATTCATGGAAAGCTTGATTGTGGTGGGTCAGGTGCAGGATCAATTTAACCACTGCAACCATGATGCCTTCCATGAGGCATACATGGCCTGCCAGATGTTAATGAAGATTCCTATCATGGTACATGAGTTACATGGAACAGCCACTGCCAAATACAGTATGCATCACACTTACTGCTAGACATGCTGGCTGTGACGTGTGCATTACAGATGCTCATGCCCATATTTTTGCAAGCGACCGCTCTAAAGTCTGCCAGAATGTTCACGTAATGGCCACGGTAGTCCCAGCCATGGTTTTCATGTATCAACTGGCTAAGTGAGACCTTAGCATAACTCTACCTTTTGTTTAGGTGTCTGACATCATTGATTATTTTCCTGGAACAACGTGCCCTGTTGCTTTTTACCCCTTAGCAGTGTGTTTTTTTTTTTTGACTCTTGCTATATGCTGTTTTGTGATTCTCCAACTGTCAAGAGGTGAACTAGCCATCAAGACTTTGCTGCCATATTTGACAACTTCACCCACCATGCAACAAAGCCGCTTGGCTTCCTTGAGCGCTACGCTGCCTCCCTGAACCTAATTTTTCCTCATTAAAAGTCCCCCTGCCTTGTGTTGTTATAATTTCCCCGCTCTGTCTCCTAAAACAGAGGGCCGTTGATTGAACACGGGTAAAGTCGGTCATCATAACATGACCTGCAGATACAGCAGAAACGGTGCGACGGCTGACCCCGGCAAACTGCCTCTCTGCACATATTGCGCAATTCTTCATATTTAATGGGGAAACATGAGGCGGTGATTTTGTGGGCGCTTTCTCTCTGGTGTCTGCTGCTCGGGGTGGAGTGAAGCCACTTAATGAGAATCCCCTCTTCTCCTCCATCATTTTAAAGCAGGCAGTGCACTCAGCAGCCTCTGCTTCCCTCTAAGGACCCCCACCAACCCCCCCACTATGTTGTGCTCGTTTTTGTACCCACTAAATTATGCATGAGCTCCTTAAACGTCGTGAAACATTGGTTTAATATGGAACAAACTTGTTTTCTAGCTTTCCCAGCTCAAATTAGGGCAGGATACTTAAACTTTATTCAATGTTTTCCCCCCCCTCCTCCTTCGCCTCTGCTGGATGTAGTTGATGGCTTTCTTTTTTATCGGTCATTTTTTTCTGACTTCTATATGCAGACGATAAATACTGCATGGATCTGCTGGGTGTACTGAGTTCAACTATTGTGCTTGTTTCTCGTTGATGCGATAAAGTTGGATCAAGTTTGAAAAAGTGCATGCTTTTAATGTCCAAGGAGGCATGACTCAAGGCTGTTTTTAGATTATTCACTTTGCTTTTTCCCATTAAGATTAAAGTCTGACATCAGTAATACTTCACCATCGGCTAGCGTGTGAGTATGTGTGTGCGGCTTTTTTCCCTGACAGCGAGTCAAAATCATCGTGACTCCTTCCTCATCCCACAGCAGCCCTCTTAACTCCACTCTATTGTTAAACATCATCCTCGCTGTAATTTTTTATAATCCTCGAATAGAATTCCGTTAAAACTACAACGCTAACTATTTTTACTTGCATTACTAGCTGCAGCAGATGAGAGGGGATATGTAGATGATTATATTGTCATTTGCCGAGCTTCACTGCTAGAGTAATTGTAAATCATTGCCTCATGACATGTCAAAGGATGTCGGTAGTGGGCAATTAAATGGCACAATATAATAGAGCAAATTATTGCCTGTCAGATTTTGAACAACACAGTTGGTATTTGAATTACACTTAATCATTATGTGCATTAGAAAGCTCTTTCGAATCCTGCATAAGACCGAGCATGAGCCACTACATTATTTAAACCTCTAATTGTGAAAGCCATTTATTTGTGGTTAGAGTACAACAAGTAGAGTCTTACAAAGTGCCGTGGACTTAAAAGCTCAATACATCCAAATCAAAGTCTTCAGGGGCACAAACCAAATTGGCCAAAATGGGCAATTTTCACAGACAAGTGTACTATAATTTCAGAGTGCAAGGATGAATATTAAATATTTACTTTTAACCAACGAGAAGCCGGGATCCCACTTTGCATAATTCATTTAACAAAATAGATGAGGTTATATTTTGTCTAGACAACACTCTTCTGTTTCACAACACTACTCACGCTCGCTTGCTTTTCCAGTGAAGTTATCTGTTACAAAATGCTGTTAAAATCTCATACAAATTACAGTACAGTTTTTTGTGTTTTTTTTTTCATTTTCTCATACCAAGTCCTAGATTTGCACACTTAAACATTTGGATTTCAGGTTGAAGGTAGATTTCAGGTTATTTCCAAAAACTGGAGTGAAAAAGTAAGATTTGATTAAGATTAATAGATGTGTTTAGCATAGTACCAAAGACTCGGTCCACATTGTATTATTTATAATTGCAGGTACAGTCAATAAACCAGCACACGGAAAGTGATTGTTAATATTATTACTTATACTATTTATAAGAGTAGGAATCATCGCACAGGTGGCACAGTGGCGTAGTGGTTAGCATGTCCATCTCAAAGCAAGAAGGTCCTGGGTACGAGTCCTGGGCTCTGTGTGGAGTTTGTATGTTCTCCTCGTGCTTGTGTGGGTTTTGTCAAGGTGCTCTGGTTTCTTTACACAGTCCAAAGACATGCACATTAGGCTAATTGGCTGTTCCAAATTGCACCTAGGTGTGGATGTGATTGTGAATGTGTGTGTGTGTGTGTATGTGTTTCCCTGGAATGGATTGGTGAGCTGATCAGGTTGTACCCTGCCTTTTCCCAGAGTCAGCTGAGATAGGCTCTAGCTTCTTCGTGACCCCAGTAGGATGAAATGGATAGGTGGCTGGAATCATCATTAGTTTAGCAATATTTATTACCAATATCTTCAGTGAGCGAAATTTGTGTATGTAATTCTAGGTACACGTAGCTACACACACACACACACACACACACACACACACACGCACACACACACACACACACAGGGTGTATATATTTAGTAAGGCAACACAGCGCTTTCATATCAGCATGACTAAAGTACTGTTGTCATAGCAAGTCAGCAAACTGGCTGATTATAATTACATGTTTGAAGGGAGTTAGAAAAATATCGACTGCTTGGAAAAAAAACAACTGTGTGACTGCTTCATTACTGTACAGTAACACAATTAACAGTTACAGAGTATGTAAAAGTCTGAGTACAGGTTGTGTTGAAGGAATATACTACAATAATGAATGTTGCAGTAGAGATTCGAGTTTGTGTAAGAATTATACAGTTTCAGCTGGAGGTCTATCTGTGCGTTACTTTTTGTATTGTGGGTGAGCGTAAGACAAATAGTTTTAATAAAGTACATGCCCCTTCCCCCAACACTTCCACACTTTTACGTGATATTGACATTATTTTGCACTAATGTTAGCTTCATCCTTTAATGCTTGCTTCATTACTGTATGAACACTTGAGTTCTACAGACCTTTTAAATATTTTCCACAATGAATTGATAAAAAAAAACCCCAAACATTTAACATATGTTAAATATCACAGTGTCTAAATAAATCGTGTAATCGCCATCGGATTGCTTTGACAAAATTAAGCAACATCACAACACTTACTTCCACCCAGAGTTTTGTTTACTTTGCAATGACATCTTGAATTTATGACAAGAAAATCAAACCACTCCATAAAGTCTTCTCCAGCACATCCTAATGACTTTCAATAGAGTTAAGGTCAGGACTCTGTGTTGCCAGTTCATGTGTGAAAATGATTCCTCGTGATCCCTGAACCACTCTTTCACTACTTCAGCTCCAATTTTATATCTGTGCCATCCGAGAAGAAAAAGTCCATTGATGTGAAAACCTGGTGATTCAGTACATTCAGTTCGTCAGCTGATTCATTTTATTGACACATAATATTGCTGAACCTCGACCTGAGCAACTGAAGCAATAGAGTGTGTAAGTCTTTTTTGGCCAGGCAGTGTATATTACTGGTGTATAAATGTCTATTGATACTTATTTTATAAAAACAAACATATAAAAAATATGTATTTAAAAATGTAATACATTTCCCGTTAAAAGTTGTAGAACACCCCCATTTTTCAGTTTTATTGAAATTTAAGCAGTTGAAGGCCACTGAATTGTCTAAAAAGGAACTAAGGTAAGAGCTGTATGTCAGGACTGCCTTAGAAGAAAAGAACACGATGGTAGGTTTTAAATCACAGAATAGCCAGCACTGTCTTCAGACCTAAACCCCATCGAGCTAGTGAGGGATGAATTGGGCAGAAGGGTGTAGGCAAAGCAACCAACTGTGAGATCCCGTCAGAAGTATTGAGTCATGCCTGTCTCATGTTCTGTTCTGGCTCTTTCCCCTTTCAGGTCACCTGACTTCCTCCGGCATGGGCAGTGTTTGCCTGCTCCGCCCTAATCATCCCCACCTGTTCCCCATCATTGCTTCAGGATAAAGCTCCGCGTCTCCCCCTGGCCCATCGCCAGATCGTCTTGTGCCGTCGTAGAGAAGACGTATCTCATAGTACGCACCACGAGCCAGCCGACCATTCCCATACGGTTCATGCACCTCGTTTACCTTCTGCTAAGAAATAAAGGATCCCCGTTTTCACCCTATCTTGTCGTGTCTGTCCTGCATTTGGGTCTGTCAGTTCTTGGTACCAGCGTGACACCAATCAGTGCAACACATTAGTGGGAACTTCTGCAACAGTGTCGAAAATAACTTCTACAAGAACATTTGATTTTCCATTGTCTGAAGAATGACATGAATGTGTTCATCTGTGGTATCTGCAAAAGGTGACCACTCTGTTGAGTGATTATAACTCTAATAAATTATATAAAATGGTGGGGGCATGGTGGTGCAGTGGTTAGCACATTTACCTCACACCAAGAAAGTCCTGGGTTCGATTCCCTAGCTTGGGTGTCTCTGTGTGGAGTTTGCATCTTCCCCCTGTGCTTGTGTGGTTTTCCTCAGGCTACTTTGGTTTCCTCTGACAGTCCTTTGGCTGTTCCAAATTGCCCAAAGGTGTGAGTGTGAATGGTTATATGTTGGCCTATGTAAGTGATGAGTGTCAAGATAATTTTTTTTTGTTTTGTTTTACCTCCATCTGCAATTTTTGTTCTATGCTTTAATATCAGAGTACACTGAGACATTAATCCGCATACATTTCAAACAAAGCTGAAAAAATAGGGCTGTTCTAAAACTTATGACTGGTAGTATATTTGTGGGACACAAAGACCACCATGGTCATGTTTAACTAGTGATTCTAGGGGTGTTAACTAGTTAACTAGTGATGCTCAACTGGGATGTTTTTGGAATATAGAGACCTATAAATATTTGTGTCGTTTGGTACATACGTATCCTGATTTAACCCCTAATATTGGTGAAACTGAAGATTTCTCTTTAGCTGCCTTCTTTTTGTGGTGCATGGGTGGAGTATTAGGTTATTCTGAGGCTGTAAAAAGAACCATCATGGAGACAGTGCGGGCTGAGACCTTTTCTTTTTGTTGTCAACGGGCCCCATCCCTGTCTGTCATATCATATCAGTACAGCCCTCCCACTAAGCCATGGGCTTGTTCAAAGCAGTGCTTTGGCTCATGTTGCTCCTAGTCAGCTTCTCCAGAACATCTGTTTCCTTTCGGGAGGAGGAGAGACAAATAGGCCCATTGTCAGTGCTGTATCTGTACTTGTATGGAGATCCTTTGGCTTCTAGGACAGGTTGGAATTATCCAGGGAGGGTGAAAAGCAAATAGCCCTATAGCTCAATCACCATTGTTTGGAATCAGTCAGCGGTAATATTAGTGTTGTGCAGAACACAATTACTCAATAGCAGCGTCTTAGTGTCGTCTTGAATTTATCCCCCTGACAGATCCGGAGACGGATAATTTAATGCAAGTTATGATTAAAATCCCCTTACTGTCAACCCCCCTTAGAACAAATAACAAATACCTCTGTTTGGAAAAATGACAGTTTTAAAAATAAATGAAATTACACGTTAGAGCGCACACAAGCAGTGGAGCGATGGAATTTATGGTGCTGAGATGCGCTGCGGGTTGATTTAGGATTCGTGCTCGGGAGGGGGGCGGCAGAAGTTAATGACTGATTAACAACAGCAATTAAAAGATGAGGAAAAGGTATATAATTAAAATGGAAGTTCTTGCTTGTCAAGAGCATGCATGTCATCCATTGTGAGCTTGTTAAAAAAGCCAGAGGAAAAAGAAACCGGCACTTAATTTGCAGCTTGGCAGAGAGTAAGGGGGTTGATCGTTTGCCCGTGGACGCTTTTCTGAAGGCTGTAACTCAGCTGCGAGTGAGGCCATGTCATTAGAAGTTCAAAGCCATGCATTTTGTGTTGACAGTCATCGGCAGAGGATATTTGGCAGTCAAGAGTAATTTAACTTAATTAATGGGATGCATATTTGATGGGAGGAATAAAATATTCAGGCTCAGCAAAGTGGAAAAAAGGAAAGATTTAGTGGGAGTGAAAGGTGGAGGGATGTAATTTGTGCATTCAATTCAAGGGCTGCTGAGGAGAGCAAGAGTGAGAGAAAGATGAAAAGATAGAGAGAGAGAGAGAGAGAGAGAGGACAAACCAGGAGAAAAATGGCAAAGGGAAGAGAGAGAACCTGAAAAATGGACAGGAAATGGGGATTAAGCAAGGTGAAAGAGGAAAGAGTGTTTATGACAGTACGGAAGAGTTGGAGAGAGAGCAAAGGGAAGGTAGATGAAGGGCTATATAAAGCTTGAGAGAAAATCCTGCTTAGCCAGAGATGGAGATACATCCTCATTTTGCAATGAGATTAATCTGAGAAGCGGCTTCAGCTTTAATGATCACTCCACTCGGTTTGGATTGGAGTTGTACTCTCTGATGTCACTGTGTTTTCTTTCTTTACAAAGTGTCCTTGGGCACAGGAAAAGTGCTATGCTAATAAAAGTTAATATTATTACACTTTCCTACCATATATATATATCTGGCTCAGAGTGAGTTTTGTGCATACAGATGCTGTTGAGCTATCACTATATAGTAGGGGCACATTATTTTGCACATAATTACATTTCCACTCAGGTCATATAGAAATAATATTTCTAGCAAGGAATTGTGTCCCATATGACCCAAATTCTCTGTATACAATATATTATATCTCAGTTAATGTATCAGCGTTACATCACCAAGGAAAAAAACCCAACATAACTTTAACGCAATTCAGGACAGTTCAGTACTATACATGCATTTCCAACAATGGTTGGCATATGCATACCTAATGTTGCAGAATAGTGTCTGATACGGAATGTCCAGTAGTCTTTACCGTTCAGAGTCATCCACTGAGTCTGAGGGGCATAATTGTTTTAGTATATAAGGTGGCATGGTGACGTACTGGTGAGCATATGCGCCTCACAGCAAGAAGGTCTGGGGTTTGAGTCCCGGGCTTGGACATCTCTGTGGAGATTGCATGTTCTCCCTGTGCTTGTGTGGGTTTTTCTCCAGCTACTCTGATTTCCCCATGACAGAGACAGGTCAGGTGAGTCCCACATACCCCAAACACAACTGACCAACATTGGAACTAACTCTGAGGCTAATGACACCTTTTTGGGCTCATTCAGAATTTTAGTGTGTACTACATGTAAACATAAGTAAACTCTCTGTATCGTTGTGTTTGTAAATCTATTCATAATTTTTGTATATACTACACTAAAACAGAAAAAAGCAAACTAAAACAATAATTTAATGCTTCTTTTTTTATTTCAAAAACTTAACAATGATTACTTCACATGCTCAAATTGACCATGACAAACTGTGAGTGTACATCATTTTGACCAGTCCGATTGTGCAATTCCTGTGTATATATTAAAGAGCGACTGTGAAATTCCTGTGTATATACTTAAGACCGTTGTACACATTATATTAATTAATTACTACTTATAAAAATACAACACGCTTTATATAAGATACAATAAATTTGTAACCCATTGCATTATAAGCAGTGGTTAAAAATACATTATATAATGATAAACTAACTCAATGTAAATGCCTGTCAATATTTTATCATTATATATCAAAAGTATATACATTGCGTTTCTTATTCTTTGGTATAATGTGAAATGAACTCTGTTAGAAATTCATAATACATTATAAGCACTGTAAAGGGAAATGCATTTTATATATACCAGAACATTTTATTACATGCTATGAATACACATCAAACAGCTTATAAAGCATTTTAAACATGCTATAAGGGATTGATATGGTAACATCACATCTAACTGGGATTTAAAGATAAATGTGTGTTAATGTGCAATGTTACACAATGAAGCTAATGATGTATAAATTGTTGTGCATTAGTAAGCATTTATACTGGTGTGATAAGGTATTATGCATGCTATAAAATGCATTATAATGCACCATTAATACTGAATATATACCAAATGTCTCCAGAAATTCTTCAATGTGTTTGTCAGAGTTTTTTTAATCATAGGTTATTTACTGTTTATATTTACATGTGAACTAGTTCCCAGAAATCTATCAGATGGAGATCCTGGCCTTTTTACCTAAGGTGTACTATTTTGTATATTGTCCGCTTGCAGGTAAGGTGTGTGAATAACTGTTTAATTCTTCTCACTATTTTAGCCTCTGCTGTTATCTAATCACAAAAGATCACAATTAGGACAACACCTGCTGCCTTGAACTCAGGTCCCGCTGGCATGAAGATGCGCTCCTGAGCAAATAAAGACTGAAACAAAGCGTTTGCGGTTTACGTTCAGCACACTGACCACACCAGGATGTTCTCATTGAGCGGCATGAAGAGATGAATCACAGGCGTGGGCTCACAGTGCATGGTGCCTGCTGAGGTCTACATTCTGTGTTAATGGCAATCAATAATGTCTGAGTTATTATAAGTGTAAAGCTGGTAATGTCTGCTGGGACGCTGGGAAAGTTTAGCTTTGTTGCTGTATCTGATTTGGAAAATATCATGATAATTTTTTTAATTTCTACAGCATTATATTTTGATGTAACACAAAATGGGATTTCAGAAATATATTACATGGTATGATAGCAAAATATTTCTTGACACATGACTTACCAGAGGGAAAAAACAGGAATCCAGAATGTAAAAAAGTGCTGCTACCTGATTTATCTTTTTTTCGACTGATTGTGTTCGTTTTTGTTCAAGAGTGAAAAGCAGCTGAAATGTTACAGGTACGAATCCTCACAGCTGGAACTCTTTCCTGTAAAAGTGGCAGTAACAAAGAAAGTGTCACTTGGCTTTGTGCGCTGTGAAAATACAGATAGATAGGAATACAGATCAGATAGGCTGCTTTCCTGAATTCCTAGAGCTTTCTTTTTCGGAGATAATTGAAACTAGGAAAATGCACACACAAAAGGCTGAGAAGTCTGGAGAAGATCACAATCCTGTTTGATTGCCCACTCTAATAGCTGCTTATTGATGTCCTCCTCTACCCTGTAACACCCACTGGGCCAGGTAGACACGATGTCTGTGGACTGCAATCTCACAAATACATGCCTTTCTCACTCCCAGCACTGTGAAGAAGTACAAGCTTAAGGCATACACTCATCTAATGCATTCAGTCTGTGAAATATATGGGAGCATCTTCAGAATTAGAAGTACACTCATAGAAATAAAGGTATCAAATTGTACTTTTCCTTCATCCTTGGAGCACCTTTACCATCTGTATTTATTTTTATTTTTGAACTTTTTTTTTTTTTTTTTTTACCTGAAAGATAATTATGTCCATAAGGACTACTGATGTACTTTTTAAACATTGTTCTAAAAGCTAATAAAGTACAATGCTTCCACCATTTCAAGAAAAAGTACACAACATGTACACTTAATGGCACCTTCCAAGCAAGAAAATACCACTGACACCAGCATACTTTTATTTCTGAGGGTAGGACTAGTCTGGAAGAAAGGTTGGCAATATTATACCATACTATAATATACATAATATAATATAATATAATATAATATAATATAATATACATAATATAATATAATATAATATAATATTTATTGTTATTTATTTGCTTTTACTCATTTTGTTATGTATTTTTATTTAGTTAATTATTTACGTATCAATTAAACTGCCTTTAAGATTTATTTATGTTTTTCCTTTTCATTAGAAAATTCTTAGAAGGTATTAAATTAGCATCACAATCAATTATTTGTAAAGCTTTGTTTGTTTATCTTGCAGCCTATACATCATGATCCGTATGATGTATTGCACAAATGTCTTCGACTATCGTGACATATTTTTGTCATTACCCTCCCCAGAGGCAATCCACACTAGATGCTTGTTATATAATATAACTTTTTTTTAAACCATAGATTTAATGCTTAATTATCGGACTGATCCTATTACACAATCAAAAACCACAACATTAAGAAGTGTCAGCTATGTGAAAACCATGCAATTTTAATTGGGGCGTTTCCCAGAGCAGCCATTTCCGAACACTAGCCTGCATATTTAGTGTGGTTTTGCACGTTTTGCGTGGACAGCTCAGGAGGAAAACGGAGAGAGCATCCTGGTAATGACTTGAGGGCTTTCTGCTTATTGTGCGTTCAAAAGGCAAGGAACCAGCCTTCAGCTCACCGCCACAGCAACCCAAGAGACTCAGCAGCCTGAGATAATTGGCTAAGGCTTGTCTCTCTTGCTTTTTTTTGGGGGGTGCCTAATTGAGATTCGTTATTTACATGAATTTAAGTTCTTTGCCTAAACCACGAGGAAGAAGAACATCTTTCAGGAATATCGGCTAATTGAAGTCCTTCACCCCCTCGACTCTCTTTGTGTCATGCCGGAAAGGAAGGCTGAAATAAATGATAAGGCAATGAGATGAAAATGTCTTTTTTTTAAAAAGGAAAAAAAAAGCAATTATTTCCCAATTAAGGCAACCTTCCCTTAGAGATGTTGGGGGTTGAACTGAACAGGAGGAAAACTTGTGTGGTGGCGCTTGCTCTTAGTCAGTAGATGGCGTCAGCTTGCTTTTTGATGTTCTCTGTGGATATAAATGATGTTTTGAATTTTGGAACATTTTCTTTCACTGTATGTATAAGTGAGAATCTTTAATGTTGGATATAAAAAGGCAAATCCAGCTGATGAAAAAAAAGTAACATTCACTGTGTCAACTAGTCAGTTGTGGCTAATTGTATAAAGGTCACTGTAAAGAAGAAGCAATTATTTCAGTATTTAAGTGTTACACACTGTTGATCTACCTGGGTTTGGAGAAGCTGTGTCCCAGTAGACCAGTGACCAGTTCTCTAGTGAGTTCCTTAGTATGTGAGAGAGAGAGAGAGAGAGAAAGAGAGAGAGAGAGAGCCGAGAGGGCAATTACTGCAAGGACGAAAGCCCGTGTAGTGTGAACTATCCTACAGCTTCTCCTTAATGAAGAGAAGACCTGCACTTAGAGAGCAAGACTTCTGAAATTAACAAGCAGTGATAATAATGAGGGAGTAGGTGCCGTCTCTCTCTCTCTCTCTCTCTCTCTCTCTCTCTTTCTCATTTTCTCTGTCTTTGTTTCTCTCTTTCCTGAACGGTGAGTCTGAATTCATTTATTAATTTGATTAGATATAAATCCAGGGATGTAGTGCTCGAAATTCTGCATCGCTGATTCAAACTAAAGAGGTCACGCGAGAATAGATGTGTGAAGCCTGGTCAAAAACCTTGCCGCAGCAATGTGGAAAGAAGTGTGTAATATTCTAATACTATAATGAACATTCATGCAGAAAGCTGTAATTCTGTGTTAGAGCCTCCTGTTTCATGGTAATACCACCCAAGCTCACCTTCTCACTAAAAAACATGACACATTTCCAGATGTGCAACTTTATATATATATATATATGGGTGTGTGTGTGTGTGTGTGTGTGTGTGTGTGTGTTTCTGTGTGTGTTTCTGTGTGTGTGTGTGTGTGTGTGTGTGTGTGTGTTTCTGTGTGTGTGTGTGTGTGTGTGTGTGTGTGTGTGTGTGTGT
>JAQMYF010000001.1:52426158-52443344 GCA_030014195.1 Neosilurus mollespiculum
GTGTGTGTGTGTGTGTGTGTGTGTGTGTGTGTGTGCTCACTTTGGATGGGTTAAATGCAGAGGCAATAATTTCCCTTCTGGGCTTAATAGAGTATATATATAAAAAAAAAAACTTTCTTCAGTGGATAGTGGATATCACCCAGACACTGTATATAAGAACTGCTGCTGTAATCATTTAGAATATCCTATGCTCATCCTAGGACTCATACTGAACATCTTATAAATATACTTACTACTCTGTCTTTTTTCTTCTACACTTGTACACACGAATTATTTGTAATGCCACTGTCTTCTACCACACAGATGAGGATGGGTTCCCTTTCTGAGTCTGGTTTCTCACAAGGTTTCTTTCATATATCCTCTCAGAGAGTTATTCTGTCACCCCTGGCTTTCTCATTGTGGATCAAAATCGACATGAATCCAGATTACTGTCAAGCTGCTTTCTGACAATATTTGTTCTTAAAAGCACTAAACAAATAAAAACAAGAGCACTTAGAGCAATTGTCCTCCAAGCCTATCTATCCCCCAAATGAACAAAAAATGTCAAAAAATTGTTACATAATCACACAGTGTCAAAGAATAATAATAATAATAATAATAAAAAAAAGATGGATTTGTGGATGGAAATGATTGATCTGTATGATGACCAAATTCTAATGGAGACTTCCTTGCCCAAAGCCCAAACTTTGGTAGAAGTTTCATGAATATGCGCACATTACTTTTTGCTTAATCCTGCTAACAACAAACACAAAAGCCATGGCTAAAACATGCTTAATTGTTCCTGGCAACAGTAAAAATGTAATTTGGCTTTCAGATTACCTGATTCAGATCTGACTCAATTTCCTTGGATTTCCATAAAGCTGGTGCAAATATACAATCAATCTAAATTTAAAGACAATAAGATACAATAAGCTAAAGAATTGGAACACTCACTCCCTCACTTATTTGCCGAACCGTTTACTCCAATTAGGGTCGCGGGGAAGCTGGAGCCTATACCAGCCAACTCTGGGCAAAGGCAGGGTACACCCTGAAGAACTTGCCAAACCATTGCAGGGCCAACACACACAACCATTCACATTCACATTCACACAGTCATTTAACCTAATGTGCATGCTTTTGGATTGTGTGAGGAAACCGGATTACCCAAAGGAAGCTCACACAAGCACAATGAAGACGTGCAAACTCCACACAGAAACTCCTGAGCCCACGACTCGAAGCCAGAACCTTTTTGCCGTGAGATGAGTGTGCTAACCCCTACGCAACCGTGCTGCCCAGAATTGGAAGAGTGGCATA
Source organism: Neosilurus mollespiculum (assembly GCA_030014195.1). Taxonomy (NCBI): domain Eukaryota; kingdom Metazoa; phylum Chordata; class Actinopteri; order Siluriformes; family Plotosidae; genus Neosilurus; species Neosilurus mollespiculum. Next base: position 52,427,452 of record JAQMYF010000001.1, read on the forward strand.
AAAGTTATGCAAATCTACTTAAAGAAAGTTTTTGCATGCATCATTAACCCTGAATATTTTGTGTACGCACTTGCAGTCTATACCGATATTTTGTGACGGAGTACAGATACATAACAGGAAGGGCTTTTTCTTCCCAGCATAGTTCGACTCTAAGCATCCAGTGAGCCAGCAGAGATGCACCTAAGCGCCCAGCCAGCTGAATTTGTTTGACTCGGGTAATTGAAAGTGTTTTAAACTATTATAGCAACTTGGCGGCTTGTTTAAGTGCCAAGCTGTCTGTCAAGTGTATGAGGGTGGAAAGCACCGGCCTGTCACCCTGTCAGTCAATGGAAACAAGAAGTGTCGGCCTAATGGATTTCTTCACGCGCACGTCGGCTCGGCAGCAGAAGTAAAATCAATGTGTTGTCATGTGTGAGAGCAGGGCATCAAACAGGCAGGTGAATTGGAACTGTAGTTTAGTTGTAACATCTACATTTACTGGCCGGGAGACAGACAGATGCTCAGGCTGCCGGGCTTGCAATGTCGTGCAGGGCCTTTTGTTATGATTGCCAGTGTGAGAGGGGTGCCTGCCCTTTAATTTCTCCTTGTTGTGTAGCGTTGGTTTTGTCCTATAGTGTGCCAGTAAATGATTGTGCAACAACTGTACCAGCCATCAAATTTCTTTCCACTGGCTGGACGTATATGTTTTAAGAGCAAATAAAGTGTAGGAAAAAAGACTGTAATACTCTGATTAATGGTTGTAAGTCTAAAACTTGTATATGAAGTGAGCAGCTTGAAAGCCTATACGTCAGCTTCTCTACTGTTACACTCAGATTATTCTCCAGCCTGTTTTAAATAGAAACAGAAAGCTCTTGGAGTTAACCCCATGAAATGTCATGTCACATTTTCATGTTCTGAGATGTTCCTGATGTTGTTCTTTCTCAGAGATGTCAACAATTTGGATTTTATGAAGGCAAAGCTACACTGAATGGATTTTGTACACTGGTTCATTCCTACACTGACATCCATGGCTACACTTAATTGTCCATAGTTGTGTGAATGTGAGTGAGAATTGTAGTTGGTGTTTGTGTTGTTCTGAGATTAACTGAGGACTTTTCAGCGTGTACCCGGTCTTTTGTCCGAAGTCACCTGGGATCGACTCCATACTTCCTTGCGACCCTGATGGTCAACAGTATAGGTAATGGATAAGTGGATGGATGGACGAACATTTTAGTTACAGTGGATAAGACTGTGAAATTTAATACTCTAAATGTCTTGTTGGGGAAAATTAAATTGATCCATCTTTTGTATTTCTCCGGCTATTTATTTCACTGTATTTTCATAAAAACCACAGAGTAGTAATGTTCTATCCATTTTTTCCATGTTTAGTGTTACTGCCTGGGTCACTGCTTCTCCCTTACATCTGTAAAACGGACCTGAAATTACTCTAGTTTGGATGTGAAAGTGATATTAAACAGTCCTACAGTCCCACGCTGAGTTGTTTGGTTGTTCAGGCAATAGAAGCTTCCTGTGTCATCCTAAACAGCTCATTAGCAGGTCACTTTTTTTCTGGTCAATGACCGGTGTTCTTAAGTGCACAGTTCTCTATTTGATTTTTCCACTTGAAGGGATCTTAAAACTTTGATTGACGTTGGACTTTAAATGACTCCTCAGAGAGCAACAAGCTCCAAGCCTACATGGACACATACAGTGTTTTGTGGCAAACCCTATGCTCTCTTCCTTTTCTCTGCTACATACTCAGATTTAAACTGAAGCTGTCGATCCAGCTTCTGCTCATGGAAATGGCCGTCTCTCTCTCTCTCTCTCTCTCTCTCTCTCTCTCTCTCTCGCTCTCTCCTCCTTGTGTTCTCCGCTGCTTTATTTACTTTATCTCCCTAATGTGGGTCACACCGTACCGCCATTTGCCTCACTGCCTCACCATTTTCTCCCGTTGCAACTGTAACATGATTTATGGCTGACGGGTCTGTTCCCCACGGTGAGAGATCCACCATGTTGTCCCATGTGCTACGCTAGCTAACTGCCTACAGACGGAGGCTGTCTCTTCTGAGCTAAGCCAGGCCTGTCTGAAAACCAATCAAATTATTTCATCGTGTTGAAAATGAAAAGCTGTAATTATTCATAATTGAGCTTCAGATATTTTTTCCCCCTCCTCTGATTTTCACCCACTTGTTTTAGAAGTTCATTTGGTAACATACTTCGGAAAAGAGAGAACAATTTTGGGTTCATTTTGAAATAAATTACACTTGACATTTGACAGGCTTTTTTTCACTCTTTTCGCTTTGATATCTTGGAGCTAGCACACCACGATTATATGCTGTACTGTTTCTTTTTAAAGTTCGATTGCGTTCTATTTTTTCGAGCACTTCTGTAACATCTCCAGATAAAAAGTAAAGGATTCTGACATTGAATACCCAGAGCTTTATTTTGACTGGTCTTGCTACTCACAACTTTTGATCCAAGCAAATTATTTGTCCAACATGGCTACCCCTTTTTTCCTCTCTGTCTTTTATTGTAAACTTTCTCAGGGTAGCAGTGTGTTCAGTGACATTGCTTATGACTAATAGTGGCCTGAGACATTTCAGATTTTCACTCAACCAAAATACTGTAAATAAGTACCGCAATATTTGTTGGAGGGTAATTTAATTTTTTTGGTTTGCTAAATTCCAATATGGGACTTTATAATTTTTCTCAGTTAGTGTATTGATAGCAACAGTTTTCCTAACATATTACTATATTTTAATTTAGGCCACAAAATACAGCCTGATATTTCACGCTGACCCAAAAAATCTTCCACATTATAAAAGATAAATAAAAAATAATTAAATTATTATTTGCACACACAAATTTTTATTCAATACAGTTTTTATTTATTAATATTTGCACACATGAAGCCTAGTGAGGCAGGAGAGGTGGTGCTACACTAGTTGAACATCTAAGAACTCGATGTGTGGTTTCAGTAAGATGGAGCAACATTCACATTCACACTCACACCTAGGGTCAATCTGGAACAGCCAATTAGCCTAATGTCCATGTCTTTGGACAGTTGGAGGAAACCAGAGTATCTGGAGGAACCCCACCCAAGCACGGAGAGAGCAGCAAACTTCACACAGAAACACTCTTATCAAGCCCAGGACCTTCTTTCTTTCAGGCAGTCATGCTAACCACTAAGCCACCGTGCCGCCTGTGGTTTTGCAATATTTAATCTAATTATGAATGGGTGTAAAAAAAAAAAAAAAAAAAATGTGGTGATATGGTGTAATATAAGAGGCATTGGATATTTAGTAACATGTTATAGGAGGAGATTTGCTTTATGGAGGTAATCAAAGAAGAAACCGTTACTGAGCTTGCCTTACTTTTGACTTAGTTTTACTGAACCGTGCATCAGCATGGGAAATTTATTGTGTTCCAAAGTCTGGGCTTATATACTTGAGTTCATCCTTTCACTATACCACCAGAAATGGTCATGAAATTGACACATGCAAACAGAACACAGCACACTGCATGTCCTTAAGACGGCCAGAGGAGCTAAACAGAGAGCTAGGAAGCCACGACGACATGAGATGTGGTAAATGTGACAGTGTGCTGCGGGTGTTTTTGCAGCTCTTCTCCTGCCTGTCTGGCCACATCATGCTGCTGGTGGCTGCATTGCTGAAGCAGGGGGCTAGCTGGTGCTGTCTCTCTACTATCTGGATAGCAATGATGGATCAGATCCTGATTTCGTTTTCAGAGTGAAAATAATAATCAAGTTTGAGACATTTTCAGTTGAACTTGCTCTTAGATCAAAGATCGAGACAGAATGTGGGAATCATTTTAAAGAGAAGCTTTGCTCTGAACTAATCTGATCTTTAGGGGAGTAAAATCACACAGCGCTAACTGTCTGGCCTCTCTCAACATGCTCCCATGGCGCTGACGCCGTGCAGCAGCGGTTTAGGTATTATTAACATGCGTATCAGTGTCACATTCACAGCACTGGCCTTGAAGAGAAAATGAGGTGTTTTTGGAATGCCTGGACAGATTAAATTTAGTGAGGAATAGATTTCACAGCACAAATACTGTATGAGCTAAGCAATGTAGAGTAAATAATATTATTATTGGGCAGCCTCATTGTCCCCTGGTTGATCCAGGGCTCAAACTGCCTGTGTGGGGTTTCGCATGTTTTCCTGATGTCCACAGGGGCTTCATCTGGGGTCTTTGGTTTCCTCCAACCACAGAAAACCATGACAGCAGGTAATTAATTACTCTAAATTTACCTTAGGGGCAAATATGCATTTCATCTAGATTGTATTCTTAAAATAAACCGTGACAAGGGGCTCAGGACCCTGACTTGGGTCTTGCATCCCCCTGAAGGTGTTTATTTCATAATAATGACCAGCTTATTGTACAATATTTCACCTATTACACAACTACCCATAAAATATGGATTTGAAGGCGATTACATTTATTTAAAATTTATTTTATTGCTTAATTGTTCATTGTTAATGACACACTCCATAGTGATTGTGTATTTATACTTAGAAACAGTCTGTTGTCAAGAAATAACTCACTGCTCAATCCAGTAATCGACCAAGCAGGAATGAGTATCGAAATGAGCCAGGTTTAATACCCTGTAAACTATTTTCTGAATGCATGAGATTTGAAGCTTGATGTGTGAGGCACTTTTTTTTTTTTACCTGTTCTGTTTCTTCTCACTACAATTATATATTATATAATAAAATAACCCCTTCCCTAACCGTTATCATTGGATTGAATGTCAGCATCAGGGCATACAGAGTACATGATTGCCAGTTTTCCAAGACCTTGTCTTTTCAGCTGTTCAGACCTTTAAACACCTAAATCATAATCTATTTATCTAGTATGACAAGATTTGCTTTAGGGAGGGAAGTGTCCATGTTGAGCGCAGGCATGCTCGTGGCTGAGTCGACCAATTTGAGACAGGCAGACATGGCTGCAGAGGCTGCAGGGGAAAGTTTGTTTGTCTGGCTTAGGGGCTGCTGGTTTGGCATTCTGCTTTTGTCGTTAGTCCCTCAAGCCAGTCCTGCGAGCTTCCTTGAATGATGAGGTGTCTGAGCAAACAGCACGTTGCCAGGCATCACAGTTGGCCGCAAGAGTGGACCACTGGTGGTGGTCAAAGTGGCAGGCACCCAGTGATTTTTTGAGAGTGTTTTCTTTGGTGCCCCTCTGTAGTGGTGACCAGTGGAGAGCTCACTGTATAGTACAATTTTGGCCAGGCAATGATCCTCCATTCTGGAGACATGCCCTGCCCAACTCAGCTGTGTCTTTAGCAGAGCTGCCTCGATGCTGGTGACACCTGCCAGTTCAAGGACCTCCATGTTGGATATGTAGTCGTTCCAGTGGATGTTGAGAATGGAGTGGAGACAGCACTGATGGGAGTGCTCAAGGACACGGATGTGGTGCTGGTAGGTGACCCAGGACTCGGAGCCATACAGGAGAGTTGTCAGGACAACAGCTTTGTAGATGTTGATCTTTCGTTGGTCTCCTTTCTCAGGTGGTTGCAGTTCCAGACTCTCTTGGCCAGTCTGCCAAAGGCAGCATTTGCCTTGGCAAGTGTTGTCAACTTTATTGTCAACTTCCTTGTCAATCTTTGCATCAGAAGATATGATGCATCCGAAGTAAGTGAATTAGCAAATGTAGATGCCGTCTTCTTTGTCTAAGTCTTGTATGGATTTCTGGAGCATCATGCTGAAGAAGATGGTGAAGAGGGTCAGGGCCAAGACAAGGCAGCCTTGTTTTACACTGTTTTAATGGGAAAGGGTTCAAAGAGGTCATTGTTTTATATCTAACCTGGCCCATATGGTCTTTGTGCAGCTGAATGATCATGTTGAGGATTTTAGGGGGACACCCAAGATGTTTCAAGATCTGCCATAAGTCTTCCCTGCTGACGGTGCCGAAGGCCTTGGTGAGGTCAACGAAAGTAACATAGAGCCCCTTATTCTGCACTCTGCATTTCTCTTGTATCTGACAAAGGACAAAGGTCAAGTCAGTAGTCCTGCGGTTTGGTCTAAAACTGCACTGTTTCTAAGAGAACCTCCTCAGCGATGGTGGGCATGATTCTTTTGAGGAGGATTCTGGCCAGAATTTTTCCTGCAATGGAGAGCAAGGTGATCCCCGGTAGTTTGAGCAGTCTGATTTCTCCTCTTTGTTCTTGTAGAGGGTAATGACGACTGCATCCCAGAGGTCATGTCAGAGTTTTCCTTGCTCCCAGCAGCAGACAAGAAACTCGTGGAGCTTGACATGCAGTGTGGCACCACCAGCCTTCTAAAGCTCAGGCAGACCATCCACTCCAGCAGCCTTGACAGTTTTTGTTGTTCAATGGCTTTGGAGGTCTCTGCAGAGGAGGGGATGTCATCCAACTTAGGCCTCAGAGGCTGCTCTTGGTCGTTTTTATCAAACCAGTCCTTGTTCTTCTTAGTGGCATAGCCCAGAACTTCTTCAGATGATTTCATAATGGCCATTTTCAGGTGTTCCCAGAGAACAACTGTGAAAGGGTCAGAGGGGCAACTGCCATCCTCAAGCTTTGACTGGAGGTTAGCCTGGAACTGGGCTTTCACTTCCACTGACTGCTCCCCCCCTTTCTGTTGGGCTTGGGTTTGAAGAGAGTTTCAATTTGCAATGAATGAGACAGTGGTCAGTATGACACTCAGCACTGGGCATCACTCTGGTGTGAAGGACATCACTGTGATCTCGTTGGCGGACTAGGATATAATTATTGAGGTGCCAGTGTTTGGATCGGGGGTGCATCCAGGTGGCTTTCAGACTGTCTTTCTGCTGGAAGAGATGCAAAGCTCCAGCAGAAGTTGCCCGTTGTCATTGCAGTTTCCAACTCCATGCTTACCAAGTGCTCTTTTCCACATTTCTGGATCTCTGGCCACTCTGGCATTAGAATCACTGAGGACAATAAACTTGTCCTCTGCAGGTGTGCTTTGCAGGAGATTATGAAGATCTGAGTAGAATTTTTTTTTTCTGCAGGGTCAGCTTGCAGCATTGGTGCATACACGCTAAAAAGTGTGACATGCTTCTTGTCATGGAGGGGAATTTGCATAGCGATGATGCGGTCAGAGTGACCGGTGGGGAGGGTTTCTAGTTTTTTACCATGAAACCAACACCTGACAGTCGGCGGTACACTTGAGGTTTGCTGGATCTGTAAAGAGTGTAGCCAGTGCCGTGTTCTTGAAGACTGCCTTCCTTGGCGAAGCGGACCTCACTGAGTCGAGTTCTGTTGAGTAGGGTTCTTACATTCCAGCATGCTACTGTGCGTCCATGTGCACCTTTATGGGCAGGGCAGGCCCATGCTTCAATTTTGTCGATCGGCTGCATTTGAAGATGCCCGTTGGTCACGGCAAGCCAACTGGGTCATTGGGGATGAACATTGTTCAGGCCACCTTTTCTAGGCCTCTCTCTGAGTGAAGGAACAGTGATCTCCCTAAATAGGGCTGCTCCGTTGTGCCAAGTGATGCTGTCATCCCTGAGGTTAACATCAGGCGACCAATATCCTGGACCGCCTGCATGCAGGATTGGACTTGGAAGATGTGGACATGTCCTCGGGCCTGTGCAATGGAGCTTTAAGGTGGAGTGCAGTGTGCACAATACTGACTCCACCCTTTACACCCTTGGTTCAACTGTCATGGCCTAGCTAGCTGGGACAGTGGCATCGAGGTCCTCGGGTCATAGTTACTATATCAGAGTTTCCCTCTCCTAGGTAGATTGCTGAACTAGGCTAAAGAGGTCTACTTCCCCGATGTTGTCGCTAGATGGCCGTTGTTGGCTCTACTAAGCCGGCGCCCTTTGATAGATCTTGTTTTTAATTCTATTAGGGTGTCTAGCCACCCTCCTCACCTGTCCCATGCGGGAACTGGTGGTTATGTCAGTTTAGTCACCAACAACCCGACCCTGAGACAGGTACAGGGGTTACAGGTTACTAGTACCAGTAGCAGATCCAGCAGGCCTGACCTGACTATATGACTATGATTATATATGATAAATGTATGATTAGTAAACCTAGACAAAGCTTGAAACAGTCCTCTTCTGTATATAGTACATACACTGCCAGGCCAAAAAAAAAAAGTTGCACACACTATTGTTGTTGTTCAGCCTTTAGCCTTGCTTACAGCAATCAACTGTCATTGTTATTTTAACATATATTTCTGTCCAGTGTTGGGTTCATTTCTCACCGATATCTTGAACTAATATCCAAAAAGTCTTCTCCAGCATATCCCCAAAAAAATTCAATAGGGTTAAGGTCAGGACTCTGGGGTGCCAATACATATGTGAAAATTATTCCTTGTGCTCTCTGAACCACTCTTTCATTATTTCAGTCCCCATTTTATATCTGTGCCATCATGAAAGAAAAAGTACATTGATTTGATATTTTCTTGCCACATTAATAATGCTGAGCCTCGACCTGACCAAGTGGAGTAACAATGCCATGAAGATTACATGCTGTAATCAAGGCTAAATATAAATATTAGAGTGTACAATTTTTTTTGGCCGGCAGTGTATATTACTTATTATCATTATTACTATTATTATTATTATTATTATTATTATTATTATTATTATTATTATTATTATTATTATTAATAATAACAACAACAATAATAATAATAACAGTAATATTATATTATTAATAATGATATTATTAGTAATAATAATTTTTAAGTACAAATCATTCATTTCTAAAAATAAGCTATTGAGAGAACTGAAATTATCTGTAAATAGAATAAGAATATTTACATAAAAGCTTAGAAGAAAGGCTGAATTGTCTAATATTTATATATAAAAAATATTTTATTACATTTTATTTTATTGGAATTATTAGGTACATTATATGAAACTTGTCTCTTCTTTTGAAGTGTCATGATTAAAAGGTTAAAATAAAGTCTTTTGACTCTATATGTATGTATAGATCTATACTCTATAAACATTCATTCATTAATTTTCTAAGCCACTTTATTCTTATTAGGGTCACGGGGAGGCTGGCGCCTATCTCAGCCAACTCTGGGCGAGGGCAGGGTACACTCTTAACAGCTCGCCAGGCATTGCAGGGTGCTCTATATTATATACATGATATTTATTAGTTTTATGTAGGATTTGAGCAGATAAAACATCTGTTCAGATCTGATCGTCTTTTCTTAGTGTGCCACCCTTGGTGTATTCACACACAGAGTTGAATCCTCTAGAGAGTTTACATGTGCCACATAAGTTCTATGTGTGGAGCGAAGGTGTGGGTAGATACATTAAGACAACAGTTCTTCAACTTACCGTGACTGGGCCAGCTGTGTGTGTCGGCTCGGCAGCGAATCGTCCTGATGGGTGTGTTCTGCTCACCTCTACTTTTATTTATTCATCTGTTTATTGCTCACTACCTAGTCGGGGCTGAAAGGATGCCGCCTGTCACTTCAGCTGTGTCATGCTTGCTGCATCTTGGAGCCTCATCCAATCACATGCCACCCTGCTGATCTTCCCCTGAGAAGCGAGCATTATGGGAGGTGAAGGCTTGAACTGGTAGCCAAGGAGGGTGGAGAGAGATCAGATAAACAAGAACAAAGGTCTTGCCCTAATATGGCACCAGGTTCAAACCTGCATGGTGCTCTTTTTGGACATCACCCTGACCCCCACCCTTTGACCTCTTATTCTATCCTGGTTATGTGTGCCATTGTGGGTTTTTGGGCTAGTCATAGATTTGCATGCCTGTTAATTAGAGTGGAAGAAGTGATTGGCTGTTGGCTGCATCGAAGTAAAGAGCACGCAGATGCAGCTGTGTTGGCGAGAGTAATGTAGGCCGGCATGGTGCATCAGCCCACGTCACGCCGCTGCAGCTCAGGCTGGCCTGCTCCTGTCCAACACGATTTACTAAGTGTCACCACATAAATGCACGCACACCCACACCCACACACACACACCCCTCCTTCCTACACCTCTGTCCTTCTACCCCTCAAACCCTCTGTTCCTTACTTCCCTGCTGCTTTTCCCATAACTTCTCATCTCTCTCTAATTTCTCTTTTCCTCTTTCTTTTGCTGAGACAGCACTTTCCATATCATACATATGAGGATTTTAAATCCTTCATTTAACAAAGCATTCAGCTGCTACTTTAAACACTTCTTAAACAGCTTTCAAATACACAGAAGAGCAGACCATATCACTTTACTCCCAGGAATAGTATTAGGATCAATATTGGTCTAGAAATGTGTGTGTACATGTTTCCTTTAGTTCCTCTTGTGCAGGCACTGTTTTTTGTTTGTACCTGCTCACAATATATGTTTTTGTGTTTGCGGTGTGCTCAAGCTGCCTGTGTGGGGTTTCACATGTTCTCCTAATGTCCGCAGGGGGTTCATCTGGACATGTAGGTTAATTAATAACTCTAAGTTGACTTTAGGTGCAAATGTTTATCTCATTCAGATTGTATTCTCAAACTAAATTGTGACAAGAGGCTCAGGATCCTGAATTGGATCTTGCATCCCACCTAAAGTGTTTATTTCATAATAATGACCAGCTTAGTGTACATTATCTCACTACTACCCATAAAATATTGATGTAAAGGCAATTATATGGATTTAAAATGTATTTTATTGCTTCTGGTTATTGACACACTTCATAGCGACTGCGTGTTTATACTTAGCAACAGTCTCTTATAAAGAAAAAACTCACTGCTGAGTCAAAATGAGCTATGCAATAATACCCTGTAAACAATTTTTTAAATATATGAGGTGTAAAACTTTTTTCCATAAATGAGTATGGACGATAGAAAAAATATGGATTGGATAATAGTGCTATGACCTGCTTTGTTTCTTCTCACTGCAACTATATAATAAATAATAATAATAATAATAATAATAATAATAATAATAATAATAATAATAATTATTATTATTATTATTATTATAAACCCTTTCCTAATTGTTATCATGGGATTGGATGTCAGCATCACGGCATACAAAGTATATGTTGAACATCTTTCCAAGAACTTCTGTAAGTCGTCTTTTTGCCCACATTATATAATTTTATAATTATTATAATGGTGCCCATTAAAGGCCCTCCATCCATTCATGTGTTGTGCATATGGAGTGCTGCATTCACCAAAGCAAGAGTTTTTCACAGGTATCTATTTGTGTCAATAAGATTGTATTAAACATACTGTGGGTGGCATGGTGGCATAGTGGTTAGCACTTTCACCTCACAGCATTAAAGGTTCTGTGCCCAGCAAGGGCATTTCAGTGTGGAGTTTACATGTTCTCTCTGTGCTTGCACTGGTTTCCTGTAGGTACTCCGGTTTTCTTCAAAGACATTAGGCTAATTGGCTTTTCCAAATTACCACTAGATGCGAATGTGAGTGTGAATGGTTGTATGCATGTGTGTGTGTGTGTGTGTGTGTTGAACCCGTGTTGGTCTAGTGAGTTGTTCAGGGTGTGAAAATGTTCAGAAATTGACATACCATGATATGAACAAACTGTTTGTGGTTGTTGAAATGGGTTTAGCGCAGAGAATTCACTAATAGGGCCATTTCATCTCTCACTTCCAATTTTACAGGTGTTTAAACCCTTGTTAAAAAATTTCAGTGCACCACAGGCTGATGTTCCCTTTTTTTTTAACTTAATCTAAATGTATTTGTCAGAATATAATATAATGTAAACAAACTAGCAGCCTATTTTAAACCACTTTAGACCTGACCAGGCAGTTCCTAAGGGTAGGGCAGTAGCTGCTTAGTATTTAAGGCTCTGGCTTACTGATCCGAAGGTTGGGTATCTGCCACTGCCACTGTTGGGCCCTTAAGCAAGGCCCCTAACCCTCAATTACTTAGTTGTACTACAATGATAAAATTGAACTCGCTCTGGATAAGGGCATCTGCCAAATGCCATAAATGTAAATGCAATAAATGAATTATGTAAATGCATCATGCAGCATCACATGCTCATGTTAATGAACATGGACTTTCTTTATCTTAATCATCATATCTCGCTGCACACAACTGCTACCAGCTTCATATTTGACCACTTGCTCAGGTACATGCTTTATATGTCAGCTCATTTGCCCATGTAACATTCTTGTTGCGTCAATGTCCTGTGGGGAAAACTAGGCCTTGTGAACATTCACATCTATATGTATCCATTTAAAGATATAATCTGTTCATTCTTAACTACGACATGTATTCCTGTTTGGGGGCATCCCTAAAAATATGTGTCTTTGCATTCCAGCAATGTCATTAGCCTCAGCATGATGTCACAACGAGTGGCAGTTGGCACGGCAATAGTGGAAGAGGCCGGCTGCTCCCTTTGACATGGGTAGCAAATTGATGGTCCTGTCTCATTTAGGGGTGGGGAGTAAGGAGGGGGCAAGGTTGGTCTAAATGCCTGGTGACTGGGTATTATATCAAAGCACCAGGGGGGTCAGCCACTCAGCCTTCCACACAGACTGGCCCATAATGGCCGGGGTCTTAAATCAACAGCCGAGCTTGTAACAACATTTCAGCCAGTGTTATTCCTCAGGCAATTAGGGCCTTCAGAGGGGCCGTGTCTCTGTGTCTTGTACCTCTTTTGATTTTTTAGTTCAAACTGGAGGAGAGTTCATTTTCACATTTTATTTTTTTTCACCTTTGAAAATTGGGCTTCTATTCTTACACTGGTTAAAGTCGCTGAAGTGTGTGGGCTAGTCATGCTCAGGGCATCTCCATTTCCTTAGCCGCAGCTCTACAGCTTTATGGAATCATCTGAATTTAAAACGTTCACTTCTAAAAAATGCATAGTTTTATGGATTACTACTGGGAGATGTATTTGCCTGAGGTTTTAACATGATTCGAAACATTCTTTGATGCCTTGGTTGATTGGAGCCCTTCAATCGACAGCACACCGGCATCATTTCTTCACTGTATTTCATTTTAAGGATTTAAAATCTTCAGGGAATCTTGACCAATGTATTTGAGTGAAAGAGAGAGAGAGAGAGAGAGAGAGAGAGAGAGAGAGAGAAGAGGGTGTGTATAGTGTGTGCTCATGGCCTTCATTCCATCTGAGCTCAATTGAAGAAATTCAGTCTCAGAGAAAGCTGAGATGGTGTTAACAGCAGTAATTACCTGCCTCATAAGATGGAAAGAGGGGGAGGGTGTATATATAAACGATGCATTCTTTAGATTTATAGCCCTACCATAAAGTAGTTGTATTTTTTGTTTCTCATACTCCGATTTTCTGATGCCCTCAGAATGCACTAGCCACTTATGATAATCTCAGCCCAGGTAAATAACGAGACTATTATCTCTCTCGCATGGGCTATCCTTTTCATGTTTACTGCCTCCTTCTCCCTCCCCAATCTACTCGATGTCTCTGATTCCCTTTCCCCCCCTTTGGAGTCTCCTGGACCTTTGAAGTTAAGTGATGAGGGTAAGTTAATTATCTCCATTATACTGGACCAACTGCAGCCAGCCTAATACAGCCATGGCCCTCTCTCTTTCCCTCTCTCTCCTTAATTAAACAGAGAAGGAAGCTCGGCCTGTCAGCACCATTTAAAAGAGACTCACCACTAAAAATTCACACACACACAAACACACACACACACACACACACACACACACACACACACACACACACACACACACACAGAGAAAAAGAGAAATGGACAATAACAAAGAAAGGAAGGATTTCTCGAGGCTAAGAAAATGAACAGAGCAGCACTCGGTACATGGTGGATAAGATCTCATTATCGTGTAAGCCTTATATTTTAATACATTCTAGTTTTTTTTTTTTTACACACCTTCCTGACCTAACGTAAAAGTTAGATGAATTTAAATGAATCTGGATGAATTTTATTTAATTTAATGAGTAATAAGAAAACAGCAACAAATGCAAACAGTGCCCATTAGATCCGCGTAAAACCTTTGCAATGTTTCACATAACTTGTACAATTTGTTAACAACAAGAAAATCTGTGACTACACTAGAGAAATATGAGTTGTTGGCTGTTAAAAAAAAGACAATTAATTTTTGTGTTCACAATTTTGGGCTGATAGCTTCAGTTCGCACAATTTTATGGGCATTTATTTTAAATACACAGTCCCATAATGATGATGTCATCAAGGCCCATGTACAAGTACAGGATTTTAATACATTCATGCTATTTATTGACGGATTTGTGTTGAAGGTGTCAAAAAGCTGAGATTAAAATCATCGGCTGTGCATTTGGAAACTGATATATACACCAGGATTAATATATTTAAGCACAAACACCTGAAATACTGAATGCATTGACTGCTGGACCGAACACACGAGTTCACTGAGCTTTTGCATGGCACCAACTGTTTGACTGACTTAACTAACGTTAAGTTACGTTACCTGAATGACATGTTAACTATAATGCTACTTATAACTACTAATAACTACCGTTATGACATTAGTTATTCTGTCATTAGTGGAGAAATTTGAATTTAAAATTTACCTCTTCCAAGTCTTTAGACACACATGCTCTGTCTAACTTGAAGACGAAGTTGAACTTATAATTATCTAATTAGATCCCAGCGTTAGACCTATTGGAAAGTTCCTGCCTATGTAAATGTACTGACTTTCTTAATGTTACTTTACTTTAGTACAATTTCCGTAAGCTCTCAAATGTCTAGTAATAATAACATCACCAATATATAGCTCACGCGAAAGGTAATAACTTACTACGACCGAGTGCGCACTTGCGGACTGGGGACAAGCAAATACACACAATGTCCTGCGGAATGCAAATCGCCATGTCACGGCACCTTCCGTGTTGCTTACACCAAAGGCAATTATGTTTAAAGCCATACTCTTTTATGATAACTTTGCTATCGGTTTAATATGATATTAAATGTTAAATGTTTAGCACACAGACAGATTCAATTATAGAGTTTTGTTTGACATTAATTTTCAAAAAGTGTTGTCTTCTCCTTTAAATAAATAACTTGTGATTAATCTGTAAAAATAAAAAGACACTGTCCTCCCTTCAAATAATGCAAATGGACTCACCAGTCTACAAAAGCTATTGTCCAATTAAGCACAGCATGTTATGATGCTCTTCTACTTTTAGGTAACGAAAGAAAAACGTGAAAAAAAACACAAAGCCAAGTATAGTACTTTTAGTTCACTACACCCCAGGAAAGCAGAAATGCCCCAATTTCAGTTGCCGAATATTATTTAATGTTCTTGGAACAAAATCTTGGATCATTTTCAGAATCCTCACGGTAATGTTTTGCTCAGAGGAATCCATCATGGCTAGCAATGAGGTTATAGAAATAACAAGATAGTGCAGAAGAAATATGAGCCCATTCCCAACAATGTGGATAGAGATCACAGCACGAGATTAGAACAAAATCCTAAAGAGTTGAACAAGGAGACTCAACGGCAGGCTGCAACTGCAGAAGTGTGTAGTTATTTTTTCCTTTTAAAAGTGGTGAAGGTGCGAATCTAAATTCAGTGTTAACATGGTAGGCTTCAGAAAATATCATATTAAGAAAAAAAATTACTTTAAAATACATTCCATAAAACAGTGGTTTTTAGCATAATTCCTTAGGAACCACTCCCCAGCATGACTCATTCTCTGGCTCAGTGACTTGGATCAGAAGCAAGCAGGCGTTATAGTGGACTTCCACAACTGGACTTGAAAAAGTCTGCAGAACAATATGGCTGATTCCCCAAGGACTCTGATGTGAAAAACACACTTCTGTCCAGAATATCTTCATTCATTCATTTTCTGAACCGCTTAATCCTAATTAGGGTCGTGGGTAGGCTGGCGCCCATCTCAGCTGACTCTGGGCAAGGGCAGAGTACACCCTGGACAGCTCGCCAGGCCATCGCAGAAACACACTGACAGCTATGCAGCCTACTCTTGATGAAAATCAGCAATGGTTCTTTTACATGCCTCTCACCACA
>JAQMYF010000001.1:52443643-52455113 GCA_030014195.1 Neosilurus mollespiculum
TCTGGACAGTCGTACTAAGCATTTCACTACATATTGTACTGTGTATAATTTGTATGTGATGAATAAATTTGAATTTTGAATTTGAATTTGAACAGATAAGTAGCAAATTGTTCCAGAACACTCTCAGTCAGAATACAGGCTCAGGTAATGTGCAGACATCACTGAGAAATGTAATTCAAGCACTGACCAGTAGAAGGCAAACAATAAGTCAGAAACTTGGAATGCAAGGAATTGGCTTGACCAATTTTTTACAAGTTATTAACACTGATTGCTGCTTTGCAACATGAGGGTCCTGAAATACCCTCTGGAAAGATGAGGGACACAAGTGCCTGCTTAGAAGGTCTAGTGAACTTGAATGAGAGGGTTGACAGAATTTATAGTTTGTGACAGCCATGCTTGTGAACTGTGAATCAATCTAAAAAAAAAAAGACTGAATTATGCATCAGTATTTCAATTTTGATGCCAGCTAGCAGTCATCTTGGTGAGTCCACCTTTCTGTAAGACCTCAGTATAGGGTAATATAGTTGGGAGTCAACACAGCTTGAAAACCGGAAAAATTTTACTGCTGTAGGTTAGAATTTTGTACATTTATATAACTTTCCCCAAAATTTCACTGATTACATTGTATGGAGATGTTTCAGATAGAAAAAAATGTCTGCAAAGCTGAAATTTGGACAATTTCAATGGTTTTCAATAAGTTGTACATTTCAGATGCAATTATCCCTCAACTGACAACCCCCTCCCTTATAACATTCAACAGTAAAGTGGTCTCACAAAAAATGGCGCCAGACAGGCTTCAAATCTTGTCGAGTGCAAAGAATAGGATGAGTAATCTAGCCTTTTTGGGGGTTAGCAGTGCTGCAGAGGATTTCGGGAAACTGGGTTTGAGACAAATTCCTGTGCTCGCATGACAGAAACAGCTAAGAGCTGGATTTTAACCATTCACAGTGATGTCAAGCAACAGTTACTATTCCCATTTAAACACTGCATGACATGTTTTATTCCTCTTATACCACATCAATCTGCCAATACTAACATTTTTGATTTATTGAACAATGAGTGTATTACCGCTACCAAGGAGGTTATGTTTTCACCGGCGTTTGTTTGTTTGCTTGTTTGCCTGTTAGCAACATTACTCAAAAACTTATGAACAGATTTTAATGAAATTTTCAGGATAAGTCAGAAATGATACAAGGAACAATTGATTACATTTTGCCAGTGATCCAGATTATTATCTGGATACAGGGAATTTTTAAAAGTTTCTTAGCGCGGATGACATAGTCATCTGAGTTACTGTGTCCGGACCACACCGAAGCATAACTTCCAGGCTTGCATTCAATGGTGTAATCTCATTCCTTTACCTTTCTGTACAACTTTTAGACCAATTATCAAAAATAATACAATTATTAAAACTTCCTCATCCAAGCGCAAGGCCTCTTATTCAAGGCAGGCCCTATACACAATGCAATCATATAAATGGCTGTGCGTTTGCATTGTAGGGCTCAAATAATAAAAAAATGTTGCATTTATTAAAATGCTGCATTTCTTACAATACCATATGGGGTACTGAAGGGCCTTGGTGGAGGTCTGCGCTCTACGAGTGCTTTTCTAGTTTATTTTATATCCATTTTAACCAGCTATAAACAGTGATTCTTTCACCAGCTGCCCTTTTTTCTCTCTCAAAGTTTCTAAGCTGAAATATGCACCAGGTCATGTACCATTCTATAATGTAGTTGAGGTAATTACAGTTAATTGACTGATTAACCATTAACAACCCTAGCCAGTGATCAGAAGTCAGCGGAAGCGTATCATCAGTATGTCTTGATCAGGAGGGTGTAAAAAGAATTTGTTTCTATTTTGCTACAATAACTCCACTCCAAGAAGTTTATGAAGTTAGACGGACCTTATCGAGATTCCACACTTCCACAGAACTCATGGTCCATACCGCTGCTCTCAAACTCATATAAATTGGTTTAAGCCTTTACCTGCAATTGCAGCACTGCTTGGGAGTTATTCAACAAACTCCACAGCTCATGTTCTGTGTATTTATCTTTAGTGTAATTTAACGTTCCTTTCGGCGCACACAGGGAAGCAGTGTCGCTGAAGACCTCCCTGTTTCCGATTGTTCTCAGAATAGTCTAATTGCAAAAAATTAACTTGTCAAGAGCTCACATGCCGGTGACCTAAAATGGAGCGTCAAATCGGCTCGGTTTGTTTCCTTCTCCCTCCTCTTTTGCTCACTCACTCTCTCTTTTCCCCCCAACTCTGTCTCCTTTTCTCTCGTCTTTGTGTATACCTTTTATTATTTTTCTCTCTTTCTCTCTCTCTCTCTTTCTGTCTCTCTCTCTCTCAGCACTGGGCTCAGAGGGGGTTCCAACGGTTTCCCTGAGCCGAGGCACCGGGGCGAGCAATTAAAATGGAAAATGACAGCATGAAGTATGATGATTACTGTTATACAAAAAGGCACATTTATGAATTTAGAAGATAACTGTCACTTTTCCCCCAGCTGTTACTCGCTCTGTACTTTGTTAACTTAATGTCTTCAGTGATGCTCACCCGAGGAGAGGGCCAGAGTTGTCTTTTTAATTACCATGACATTTGACACTTTTCAACTAGTTCTTAATTTCCTGACAAATAGCACTTTTCAGAGGAGAAAAAAAATGAGGACAAGCAGAAAAAAAGAGAGAAATGAGTCACATTTACAGCTCTGCGGAGATTTTAACACAAGCTGTGTTTTTTCCCCCTCCGCTTTTGTTTGTTTATTTATTCAAGTGTCTTTTGTACTCTCTTTGCAAAAAAAAAAAAAGAAGAAGAATTTTCAAGAACCTGTTAATGTAAAACAAAGTAAGGTGATGAGGAGGTGTAGTGAGCGAGCAGGCATCACCGTCAAAACCTCCTGAGTGCTAACATCAGATCATCTGCCATCTGGGCTTTACTCATTGTGAGAACTGTGAACAAAGATATCCAGAAACAGCATTGCCTTATGTGTCAAATCCATTTTTTTTTTCATATTAATGATGAGGATGTATGGACAGAATCCTTCCAGTTTAGCGATCAAGGCCAGAGCAAGCAGACACACAGGCCTGTGGCTCCAGCAGTCTGGCTCCACACTGTAAAGAGATCCACTCTCTTCAGAGACCAGCCGGATCAATACAGAGACAGGGAGACATATTTCTAGAAGTTTTCATGTCTCTCTTGTGTCAGGGGGATTGCATGGAGATGGATGGACCAACCTGGCTTCTCTGACATTTGGGTGGGAAGACTGGACAGAAAGCGCAAAAGAAGAGAAAGGAGGGGAGTTTGGTCATTTATTGATTGTGTGCCAAATACGATTAATGAGTGTGTATAATATATATATATATATATATCTATATATATATATATATATATATATAAATGATAACTGGGTGGCGTGGTGGCAAGAAGGTCCTGGGTTCAAGTCCCGGGCCCAGGCGTTTCTGTGTGGAGTTTGCATGTTCTTTCTGTGCTTGCGTGGGTTTTTCCCAGGTACTCAACTTTTCTCCCACAGTCGAAAGATGTTCCAAACTGACTCTAAGTGTGGACATGAGTGTGAATGGTTGTGTGTGTGATGACCCTGTAATGGTCGGTCAAGCTGTTCAGGGTGTACCCTGCCTTCACCCACTGTCAGCTGAGATAGGCACCAGGCCATCCGTGACCCTAGTAGGATTAAGTACTATGTTTATAATTTTCTTAGTTGAGAACATCATGTTTGCAATTTTGCTTCCTTAGCTTTGTTCATTCATTCATCTTCAGTAACCACGTCAAGGTCAAGAGCATGAGGCAAATTTAAACGGAATTACTAGCTAAGTAAAAAAACAATATTAAATACAGATATGGCAAAATTTTTAAATGAATCAAAGGGACTTTTAGTAATAATAATAATAATAATTATAATAATAATAATAATAATAATAATAATAATAATAATAATAATAAGGTATTGTGAAATAAGAAGGTATTGTGAAAGGACTGCCATGCAAGCACCATACAAGTGGCTAATATTACTTCCTTCCATGACTTGATTCCTTGATTACCCATGGCAACTATTGTAACTGTGGTTTGTTTTTGGTGTCTTGGTGTCCTGTTGGAGTCACTGGTCACCTTCATATAAACTCATCTATTAGAAATCTTTTCCTGAACCTTTCCACTTTCCGCACCTTTTACACAATTCACTACTTTTTCTACTGAGTTGTAAATTGCTCTTTAATTGTCTTAATTTAGTTGGGGATATAGTAGTGCCAGGAATATCTCTCTGTCTCTGTCTCTGTCTCTCTCTCTCGCTCTCTGTCTGTCTCTCTCTCCAGAGCTTCTCAAATCCAGGGGCTGACAAACAAAGCCAAGTTCACCTCTTAAACACCAGCTCCTGTTTTCATCGAACAACAACTGGGAGATAGAATAGTCTACAGTGCTTAATTTCATTAAAATCAATTCTATCCTCTGCTTATACTGTGTATAATGTATTGGCATGTAGGAGCAAGCTTTCATTTATACCTCTGCAGCTGCTACACATTGATTCTATCTTCATGTTCTTTTGTTAGGGCTATTCACAAGGTTATTCCCAAAGTATCAATAGTTCAGTATGATGGCTGGCTTCAGAGAATGCAAGAATGTGTGAAGCTGGTAGCATGTTGCTTAGACAATACCAAGTAACCCCAAGAGTCTAAGGCTGGTAGCTCCTGGTAACGTACTTTGGAATGTTCAGAAACCAAGTGTAGTAGAGGGCTTTCTAAATATGTACAAAGTAGTAACATTTAATGAACTTACACTCGCTAATGTTACATCCCACAGGGCTCCGCCCCTCCTATAACTTTCTATAAAAATAACTGGACCATGGAGCTGACATTACTTATGGTGCATAACATTAAACCTGAAACATTTTTAAGAGTAAATCATATTTACGTGACAGTTAAATGTTTCATAATTAAATTATGCTGCTAGGTAGCATGCTACTCACCAGTGATGCGTATTCACTGTATTGATCTTGCTGTCAATTTTGGCAAATGCCTGGATACTTATATCATAGAGTTGTTATTTTTTTTCCCATGGCTCATTTAGGTGTTGTTGGCATTCCTGGATCCAAATACCAGCAATTTTGAATATAAAACTTATAATCAAATTGAACAGCTAACCTGACAACAAAATGACATTACATGTGAATATAGGCTCAATTGTAAAAGCTGAAATTACTAAAATAGCTTGAACTGGACACAACTCCACAAAGTTTCAAGAAGAGCGATCTTGTTCATACACAATAACTTGTCAGCGCAGCACCGATTCGTAGAAAATAGAAAAGTATGAGATCATGTGTTATGCCCTCTTGCTCACCTTAAGAAGGTGATGTTTACTAACATCATAATGCTGGGAACAGGGGTCATTGACATTCGTGTACAGGAGTAAGCAAATGGTTTCAGAAAGATATCACGGCTGATTCCATTTTATTTTCAAGAGATAACACTGTATTTCATTTTATTTATTATGTCAAGGAAGGGAATGGGTCCCTTTAAGAGTCACCGAATTATGCATGAATAGCTCTTTAATACCACTGGATAAAGCAGCTTTAAGATTTTAGGGAGATATTATTCTAAATTGGCTAGATTGGAAGCTTACAAGATTGTCTTATTTAAAAAATCCGCATATGGTTATTAACAAAAATAAAATAAAATAAATAAATAAATAAAAATGCTTTGTCTCCAAAACTTTGTTCTGACCTTTACCTTTGACCTTGGCATTCTAAAATCAAATGATCTTTTGGACTTAGGTAGGGTAGTGTGTCCAATAAGTTTGGTAAAAATCTGTGCATGACAAATTAACAAACTAACAAAGGGACGAGCAGATGGACACAAACACTCGTGATTACAACAAACCGCTTAATCCTATTAGGATCACGGGGAGTCTGGAACCTATCACAGGCGAGTGAAGTCAGGGTACACCATGAACAACTCACCAGACCATCGTAGGTCTAGCACACACAAACACACACAAACACACCCAAACACAACCATTCACACTCACACCTAGGTGCCGAACATGCAAACTTCACACAGAATTGCCTGAGTCCTGGACTCAAACCCAGGACCTTTTTGCTGTGAGGCAGACGTGCTATCCACTATGCCACCACACCACCTTTTAGGCAGAGCTAATAAATAGAATAACCTCAGAAGTAGGTTTAAAAAGAATAATCCTGCTTTACTCCAGCTCTAATCCAGACCAGTTAAGAACTGGTAAGCTGTAGTTGAGGAACTGGAAGTGGCAAAGTTAATCCACCCTATTGGTCATTCTCACATTTTCATTAATTAATTTATTTATTTGCTTTACCTCCAGTGTTTTCACGTGCCTCATATTTAATTTGAGATCAGTAACCAGAGTTCAGTTTTAAATCAGAATACAGATACAGATAGTGTCACTGTGATGCACTCTTATTGTGTACACACTATATGTGGCTGCACATCATTTCTCTTATTTTCTAAAGGCCATGCAGCAACAGCTACAAAATGTTTACACTATTTTACAAAGACTGAATGGTCGTTTCAGATCAGCTGCACAGTTTGAGCAATCCTTCCCTGTTTGTCATCTTCTTTCCCAGAAAGCTGCCTCTCTCTATTTTTCTATTCCAGACAGATTCAACATCATCTCAACCACCAGTAGGTACTTGTCAGGGCGATTCATCTCATGTCTTTTGTATCCTTTCTTGTCGGCCTCCCTTCCTCCTTTCTTCCCCCTCCCAGCCTTCTTGCGTGTATGCCAGGGGAGTATCAGTGCGCAGTTGTGGGTGTCAGGGTGAGAGTGTTTGGGTTTGATGTGAGGATGTATGCTGTCGAGAGGGATCATGTTGGCCTAGCGGAGCTGAGCTGCTTTGCCTTGCCCCAGGTCACCTTTCATGGGCAATTAGTGTCCTAACAGCATGCTGGTCACAAGTTGTCGGGTGCGCTTATCATGAAAATCAGCGCATATCAGTTTCTCCATCGTCTTCACTTCCCCCTGTCTCGCTCTGACGCTCCTCTTATCGCCTGCTACTGGCACCCTCAGTTAGCCCTCTCACTTGGAATACAGTATGTTTGTGTGTGTGTGTGTCTGTGTTTATATTCAATCAGGCATATGGATAGAAATGTGCTTTTAAGTCATCTGTGCAGCATTTTGTACTTTATTTTACTGTCTCTTCCCCTTATTTCTGAACAGCTGTCTTTCATTTGTCTTTCCTCCCACAGCCTCAATATCAAAAAGACGCCTGCGTTGTTTTAATCAAGACCTTGCTGTTTTACAACATTTTCTGATTCTTAGAGACAGTTTCTGCATGTCGTTCAACTACTAGATGAATATTAGTCATCCTGGGTAAACAAATCGCAGATGGGCTTGGCACTGTAGCTATCTTTGTTGTTTATGCCGTACATTTCGGGTAAAAATACAACTCTAAAAGTATCTAAGAAGCCAAGTAAGTAACCTACACATCAGAATTAAAACTAACGAACAAGACATGATGCATAGCTCTCGCTGTATGGCCTTTAGTAAAACATTTTAGGTCAGCTTCTCTGGAATATTTTATTTATCCTTTGCGTTTTGTTTTAAATTAAAAATTTTATATAAAATGCTTAGAGCCAGATTTTTATATTGTACCTTGTGATATATCATTGTTTGCAATTGCTTAGAGCAGAGTGCATTAAGCATAATGAACATTCTTTAAACAAAAGGAGTCTCATAGAGTTAAGTGTTGTGAAGTAACACTGAATCAGTATATTAGCTGGTATCAAGAGATACAGATATTAATATCTATGTGAAACTGATATAAATATTTATCAAAGTGTTTGAGTTTAACAGACTTAAAGATTATTCTTCATTCATTCATTCATTCATTCATTCATTCATCCAATCTTGCCTCCATGATGTTTTGGGCCACTTTCTTGGTTTCTGTTGCAGTGTACTGTTTACTGGAGATGGTTGCAAGCCCCTGCAGAATCTGTTCTCTCAGATATACATCCATTCACATTAACCTTCACACCTGGGGTAATTTAAAATAGCCACTTAGCCTATCTGGGCAGTGGTGGCCTGGTGGTAGGGTGCTGGATTACTGATTGGTGGTTCAAGCCCCACTATCATCGGGTTCTCACTGCTGTCACCCCAGTGCAGCTAACTGGGTTATCAAAGACTGGCCATGTCTCTCACTGTCTATGGTGAGAGGCATGTAAAAGAACCATTGCGGATTTTCGTCAAGAGTAGGCTGGATTGCTGTCAGCATGTTTCTGCCTGGCGAGGCGAGCTGTCCAGGGTGTACTCTGCCCTCGCCCAGAGTCAGCTGAGATGGGCGCCAGCCTTCCCGCATCCCTTATTAGGATTAAGCGGTTCAGAAAATAAATGAATGAATGAATGAATGAATAGACTTAGCCTATCCTTGGACTGTGTGAAGAAACCAGATTACCCAGAGAAACCCCATGAAAGCATGGGGGGGAAATGCAAACTCTACACAGAAATTGATCCATGACAATGTTTAGGATACTCAAAGTTTCTCAGTAGATTTAAGAAGAACAACTGATACAAAAACATGAGCTCTCATAGACCTCACCAAAGGAAGGTACAGTTGTTATTTTAGACGTTTTTCAAAATGGCCACCACCGCCATCTTAGAAAATTGATAAAGTTGTTTCTTGAAGTGAATGGCCAAAAATGACAATTTAGGTGTCAATTCATGACTCAGAGTCCCCTTGACCTCAATCAGAATCACTTCCTCTGTCATCGTCACTGGTCTCCATTTGTAGATAACTTGGAGTTGTCGGAAGTTCCAGGGATGGTGGAAGTGCAGGTTGGGTATAGTGTACTGGGAGGCATATGCCATTTACAAGGTGCCATCTATGGCCAATTGTTGATGGATGATTCTGAAGCAGGAAGTTCTTATGCAGATATGTGAGGTAATTGGTGCACTCTAAGTGGGATCTTAGACTGTCAGAATCAGGTACCAGTCTGATGATCTTTTTCTTGTGTACCGACCACTTTGCTGCTCCCACCTCTGTCAGTGTCTTGCCTTTGTTGTCATGGTAGATGTACCGGATAACAAATTTCTGTAAGTCATTTATGATTTCTTGTGAGACCAGGAGGATTGTACCACAACTCTTAAAGAGGTTGTGAGCTTTGATGATTTTTCTACATGGTCAACAATAGTTTTCTTGTTTTCTCCATAAAAGCTGGAGTTATGGTCGCATCCAGTAAGAACATGAAGTGGGATCAAAAACTCTGCCATTGCCTCATCACACAAACACCGAGTACTTATCAGCTGAGATTTGCGTTTTAAGCACAAGATTCCTGATATTTGCCAAGCCACATAAGCTGCCTAAATGTAATTATTGGTATTCTCAGTGTCTCTGACAACTGCTTCTGAATACCCCTCTGACCACAGCTTACCATAGAGTGTGAACAGAGCTGTATCTGCTTCTGCATGGGTGCATATGAGATTCTGAAATACTTCATTTGTGGTGAGATTCCTTGCTGGTTTGCAAATAACACAATATATGAGCTGGGCAGTGGTTGCAGATGCCCTTTTTTAAAGACAGCCTCGATAAATGCTTGAAGGTGAACTTTATTCTCTGGCTTACCAAGAAGTTAGCATAGTGCGCCTGTGTTAAATAGTGCACATGCATTAACAGGCATGCAGCCTTTTCAGTTGCTCCTGCCCTTCCCTTACTTTTAACTCTTTTTTCTTACTTACTTTAACTTTTTTTTCTTGTACTTATTATTTTATTGTTCATAAGTAGCTGCCCTCTCAATATGTGGGTTGAGAGAGTTGGAGAGTTTCATGGAGTGTTGGGACCACAGCGCAGCAACTACACATGCGCTTTGTTTACTACAGGGATCAGCTGATCGCCATGAAGCCGGCCGGATTAGCGGCCAGACCCACGGGCTTACTGGCTGAAATCTGGAGAAAAACACACCGTGGATGCAGAGAAAGGGACAGAAGAGAAGAAGGAGGGAGGTGGCGAGACAGCAAAGACTTACAGAGGGGAAAAATACAAGCCATGTCTCCCGTCTATTATAATGGGGAATGTGAGATCACTGGCGAATAAGATGGACGAGCTGACAGCGCTAGCCCAGAGTCAGAGGGAGTGTTGGGAGTGTAGTTTCATGTGCTTCATGAAGACATGGCTGCATCAGGATATTCCTGATGACAGTGTATCCATCGTGGGCTTTCACACTGTCCGGGCTGACAGAGACTGCACCGAGAGAGAAAGGAGGGGGGCTTGCTGTTCTTGTCAATAACCAGTGGTGTAACCCTGTCCACATAAGCATCAAAGAATAGAGTTGTGGACCGGATATAAACTGTGTGCTGTTGGTCTCAGACCATATTATTTACCTAGGGAATTTTCCCATATCATCTTAGTGGCTGTTTATGTTCCTTCTTCTGCCAATCCCACGACTGCATGTGACACTGCTCATGCTACCATAGCCCGGTTACAGACTCTGCTTTCATTCTGATCTTGGGTGACTTTAACCATGTCACCATGGACACTACACTGTAAAACTTTGTGCAGTATGTGGACTGTTCCACCAGAGAGGAGAGAACTTAGACCTGCTGTATGCAAATACTAAGGGTGCCTACAGTTCCACCCCCTTCCTCCACTGGGGAGATCAGACCACAACTTAATTTATCTTTATGTGCCTGTTGTGAAGAGGCAGCCTGTGACTACAATGACTGTTAGGAGATGGTCAGAAGAGGCCTTAGAGGAACTACAGGACTGTTTTGAAGTGACCGACTGGCAAGCACTCTATGAGCCCCTCAGTGAGGACACTGATGGGCTCACAGAGTGTATTTCACACCACATAACTTTCTGCACCGACACCATTGTTCCAGCTCTGACAGTCTACTGTTTCCCAAGGCGAGGGTCATTATTTTTTACTTTTCCAGTGCATTCACTACCATCAGGCTGACCCTACTGGCTGAGAAGCTGATAGCGATACAGGTGAATGCCTCTCTTGTGTCCTGGTTTGTGGACTACCTGACCGGAAGACGACAGTATGAACGCCTGCAGCACTGCATGCTGGACACGGTGGTCAGCAACACCGGAGCACCATACTACAAGGGACCATACTCTCCCCCTTTCTCTTCACCCTCTACACAACTGACTTCAGCTACTGCACACAAAGACCTGCCATCTTCAGAAGTTTTCTGATGAATCTGCTGGATTCCTTCGTCACATGGTGTGAGTAGAATCATCTTCAGCTTAATGTGACAGACCTTCAAGACCAAGGAACTGATAGTGGATTTTATGAGATACAAAACACCAGCGGCACCTGTTTCCATCCAGGGCATTAATGTGGAAATGGTGGAGAATTACAAATACCTTGGAGTTCATATTGACAATAAACTGGACTGGGTTAAGAACGTTTAACATCTGCTTAGGATGTTTTATGAGTCTGTTGTGGTCAGCGCTATCCTCTATGCTGTTGCATGCTGGGGTAGCATATATATA
>JAQMYF010000001.1:52455213-52472793 GCA_030014195.1 Neosilurus mollespiculum
TCAATAAATGCACTGGTGAATGGTTGAAATCACCCATCGCGCACAGTGCCAGCTTGTAGTTCCCAACCATGCTGTTATAAATAGTGCACTTAACCAGGAAACCTCGCCACAATGTTAGTTAATTGCATTTGCGCATCACATGTGATCTGTACAGTGATCAAATGAAAATGCTTCCTGCTGACATAAATTCATCCTGTGATGGCGCTTTTTTAGCAATGTGTGTGCAGTCGACAGCGCCGATTACATTACGAAAACCGGCTCTCGCTGCAAAATGCGCTTTAATCAACTCTGAGGACCAATGTTCATTTTATAAACAGTTTCCCATCATCACCTCTAAGTGTCGCCAAAGGACCAACAGCCGCAGAAACAAGCGTACGCCAGACATGAAGTTGGCGTGAGGCACCGCACATTTCTACGGACATTTCACTCTTGATACATTTGAACTTTGCCGTGGGAAAGGACGTACGCAACGTTTTTGTGCGTACGCACCCTTTGTACATGAGGCCCCTGATCTCTGAGTCACCCAACTACATTCTTCACCAGATGATCGTCACTCACACCTAGAGAAGATATTGCAGCCTCAAGATATGAACCTGCAGCTCTCGTATCATATACGAGTTCACTCACATTCTTCTGACCTCGTTCATGAAATGCTACATCATCTCCAAATTCCTTGTTCAGAATTTTCTTCAAGAAACTGGACTTTGCTGTGGAATAATAACCATAATTTGAAGTAATGCATTTGTAATCCATTACTAGACCTTGCAGTGTACGGATTTCATGATCTTCAAAGATAACTTGACAGACATGATGAAAGAAGCTAGCTTGGGCCTCTCAAAGATTAACCTGTTGCAGATGCTCTGTATTTTCACCAGACAAAGACTTCTTTAGAGGGTTGCTGACACAACTGCGCCAACATTCATGATGGTAACGAATTTCCAACCCAAAAGCCGTTTGACTGTCTGGGATAGATGTGAGTAGGGTATTCAATCTTTCTCTTACAGGCTCATCTGACAGACAAACTATATGCAACTTGAACCGGTTCCATGTGTCTTCTGTTGACAGCAGCAAAAGTTTGGATTTGCCAGGATTACTGTTTTTTTTTGTGGTCCCTTCATACACCATACACAGAGATTCTTATCATGAACCACACCAGTACAGGAACTAAGTTTTTTAGGCACATTTCCTGGCAATTGTTGACTAAGTTGATGCTTGAGCTTCTTCTTCCTGTTCAGATTTCCATTTACAATTCTGTGCTTGCTGAATATAGCGATTACTGCTGATCTGGGTGTAACATTTACTATGCATGTACAGGTCTTTAGGCCACTTGTCCCATTCCACTGCTGCATAGGCATGCTGAAATTTATCAGGTTCCTTCCACAAAAACACTTGCTCTTTAGATTCTCCTACTTTGTGGTTGAGGTGTCCGAGAGGAGGATGCTGAGAAAGCTCCTTAGTATCATGGATAATGTCTCTCACCCCCTGCATGCCACACCGACGTCCTGTCGGAGCTCTTTCAGCCGTAGACTGAGACCTCCGAGGAGCTCAACTGAACGCCACAGGAGGTCTTTCCTACCTGAGGCTATCAGACTGTACAATTCCTCCCCCTCCAGCCACAGGGAGACTTAAATTAAACTTAACTTAATACATTACTGTAAATATAAATGCAAGACTTATCTGTATATATCTGTAAAAAACATAATTTATATCTGTATATCTGTTCAAAACCATAACGTGCAATATATATAAATATATTTTTCTATTCTGCTATTTGTTATCTGTACACTGGCATAGTTTTATAGGTGATAGTGTATTCACACATTAGTCTGTTGTTATTATGTGCAATATCATCATGTGCAGCATCTTTTTTGGAAATAGTCATCATCATTGCAAATGTCTCAATCCGGTTCATTCACTTTCACAGCTTCTGTACACTCCTTATCTCCTTATCTATCTTGTTACCCAGACATTTTATAGTTGTATGTGTATTTTTTTTTAATTCTCTTATTTATTTTATTTTCTTATTTTATATTATGTTTAAACAATTGTTGTTATATTTGTTCTGCACTCTGGCACAGCAATTTCCTTCAGGATAAATAAAGTTGTTCGTATTCGTATTCGAATTTGTATCAGATGTATTGTCCAAACTATCATCAGCTATACAGGGTTGTTGACATAATACTCATTTTATTTCAGGCCCTGGGTAAGGCACATCACTATCTTTCCATGCTTAATAAATCTTCAGGTTAAATTCAATGAAATAGACCTGCAAAAACAAAAACCGAAATCTTGACCAGTCAGCATTCTTCAATATCGATATCTCTGTAAAGAATTTTGATTGGGAAGTAAATAAAATGACTCTCAGTGGATTTAACAGTACCATATTTGTCCTGCAGTGATTGCAGACATATGCCATCTTGGATTTTGAGGTCAAGGGGACTCAGATGGTGATGGTGACCATTTTGAAAAACATCTAATATAAGCATTTTTTTTAGTATGAGGTGCCCTTGTTAAATCCACTGAAAAACTTTGGTATCCTTAACACGGCAAAACAGCTATCCACTATGCCACTGTACCCCTATAATCATTCATTCATTCATCATTCATTTTCTAAGCCGCTTAATCCTTATTAGGGTCGCGGGGGGGAGGGGGGGGGGTGTCGCCAGGCCATTGCAGGGCCAACACACATACAACCATTCACACTCACACCTACTAGCGATTTGGAACAGCCAATTAGCCTACTGTGCATTTTTTGGACTGTGGGAGGAAACTGGAGTACCCGGAGGAAACCCACACATGCCCAAACAGAGTATGCAAACTCCACACAGAAACACCCCGAGCCCGGAAATCGAACCTGAGACCTTCTTGCTCTGAGGTGTACATGCTAACAACGGTGCCATCATGCTGCCATATTATTATTATTACTATTATTATTATTATTATTATTATTATTATTATTATTATTATTATCATTGTTGTTCTTGTTGTGGAGAGCCTTATAGTTTTAGGATTTTATCCTGAACCTTTGATCTGGGACTGAACCAAGAATACTGCGTGTTTTCCTTATGGGTTTTCAATTTTCTTCCCATTAAAAAAAAACATTCATGCTGGTAGCTGTATCTGTGATGCTAAATTGCCTCAAGAGTTAAAGAAATGTCTGAATGTGTGTCTGTGTGTGTGTGTGAGCACGCACCTAGGCTTCCATTTCTGACCAGGATAAAGCAGTTACTGGTGTTGAGTTTTTATTATTATTATTATTATTATTATTATTATTTATACTATTTTATTTATTTAGTTCATTATAAAAACAAATGGTCTGTGTACAAGTGTCCTGTCCATGACAAACCTGATAACTTAGATTAAATCTTAATATTGAAATGTTGACATCTCTCATTTTTTTTTTTTTTTTTTTTGCCAGTTTCCATGTTTTAATAATGTGGTATGCTGGCTTCCTGCTGTCCCAGTTACACTGTCAGTATTGACATGGTGCTAAAAGATGTAAAAGTGTGTGTGTGTGTGTGTGTGTGTGTGTGTGTGTGTCATGATCCCGGGGGTGACTGGTCCTGGCAGAATAGGTATGTCATTCTGCATGATGTAGAATATGGCAGAATGGCAAAGAGTCTCAGGTCACATGCTCTCTCTCTCTCTCTCTCTCTCTCTCTCTCTCTCTCTCTCTCTCTCAGCTCCTTGCCAACATTATGAGCCTCAGTTGGCTTTTTTTTCCCCCCATATATTTTTAAACTGTCACCCTCAGACATGGACACACATCTCCTTGTTCTGATAGCTGTAGACAAGGGGCACAAACCGAGCTACTATCAGTACTGGACAGATAGCATAGCTTTACGAGATGTGCAGTTGTCTTTCACTTTTGCAGGTGCTATTTCTCAGGGATGCTGATTGTGTCTCAGGCAGATGTATGCGTGTTTTGAGCACTGTTGATAATGATGATGACAGCACTATTTGCTCCTCATGACAATGGTCAGTAGTAGATGGAAGTAGTTTCATGAGCAAATTAGATTAGCTTCTGCATACATTTCAAATATTCAGTTCATTATGCCTAAAAGACCATTGTGCGCCTAAAATAGATGATTTATAGACATGCTGTTTCAGCATATGTTGTATGTTTAGGCAGACATATCAGAATATAAAATGAGAAATATTTTCATTAATATTCTCAAAAATTTTAGCGTTTTCCTATGGGGCCAACAAAGGAAAGACTTTCAAAGAAATACTACCAGGCAGGATTCTGTTTTATTTGGATCTTGGGGGGAAAAGCAACAACAAAATACTGTGTGGTGCTGAGTACCAAAAGAAAATCTATATGCTGCCAGTCTTCAGCTGGAGTGTTTACTGATGTACACTTTTTGTACTACTGCTAATGAGACAGATTAAGATCGAACAAATGATTTAAAATGAGTTGAACATAAAATCTTTTCACAAATCAAACCTATTTTTTTCCCTTTTAAAAAGATATTAAGTCCTTGAAACATTCTAGTCAACTATCTGTTTTAAGTTTACATATGTCGAAATGACTATAAATATGTATTAAGCATTTTGTACAAGGTTTTATTTTTGTTATAATTGCTACAGTCAAGAAACTTATTCATTCATCCATTTATTTTCTAATCTTAAACTAGTGTGCATGTTTTAAGACTGTGGGAGAAACCCGGAGTACCCAGAGAAAACCCATGCAAGCATGGGAAAAGCATGCAAACTCCACACAGAAACACTCCGAGATCGGCCACCTTGCTGCCCTGTCAAGAAACCGTGTAGAAAAATTATTACTGGACTATCCCTGCGATTTTAGTCCCATCCATATTTAGATAATACACATATTGAAAATTTACACTATACTTTTTTCTTTAAAATAAAATTATTGTAGAATTATAAATATTAGAAATAGCTGCAGGTAATATTCACAGATGAGTCATAACATTAAAAACATTATTAAAACTATAAAGTAAAGTAAATAAAATTGATTATCTTTTATCAGTGGTGCCTGCCAAGCAGTGAGATGTATTAAGCAGAAAATGAAGTCAGTTCTCAAAGTTGACGTGTTAGAAATAGGAAAAATGAGCAAGTGTTAGGATCTGAGTCACATTGAGATGGTGAATGACTGGGTCTATTCGTCTCCAAAACTGCAAGTCTGGTGAGGTGTTCCTGGTATGCAGTGGGAAGTACCTACCAAAACTGGTCCAAAGAAGGACATCCAATTAACTGGTAAGAATGCCATGAGTGCCCAAGATTCATTGATGTGCATGTAGAGTGAAGGCTAGTAGTCTGGTCTGATCCTGCAGAAGTAGCACAAACTGCTGAAACTTTTAGTGGCTATGAAAGAAAGGAGTCAGAACACAGAGTGTATTACAGATTACTGTGTATGGGGCTGCTTAACTGCAAAACAATCAGGTATCTCCACCAAAAAACAAAAACTATTAGAGTTTGCAATGCCAAATTATTGTAGACATTCAAATAGACTTTTTAAAAGCAGTGTGGCTTCTGGTGGTTTTAGATAATGAATTTGTATTCAACATAGTCATATACCAAATGCATATGTATTATACACTGCCTGGATAAAAAGTCGCACACTAATATTTTCTTGTAGAGCCTTTTGCCTTGATCTCAGCACGTAATCTCTATTGCATTGTTGAATTGGTCAGGTCGAGGCTCAGCAACATTAATGTGGCAATAAAATGAAGTCAGCTTCTGCCCTAAAGGAATGGATATAAAATGGGGACTCAAATAGTGAACGAGTGGTTCAGGGAGCATGAGGAATCATTTACACTAATGTATTGGCACCCCAGAGTCCTGACCTTAACCATATTGAAAGTTTTCAGGATGTGCTGGAGAAGACTTTACAGAGTGGTTAAATTTTTCCCTCATTAGTTCAAGACATCAGTGAAAAATTAACCCAACACTGGATGAAACTGATGATGAATGTTATTTTGCTAAGTCTGTTGAAACAATTTCATGATGATTATGTGCTGTAAGCAAGGCTAAATCCAGAACAACAACATATTTGTGTGTGTGACTTTTTTTGGCCAGGCAGTGAATGTACTATGTAGGATACTACAGATCGAACTCAATTTATTCTGAAAACACTCTCCACAATAAGAACTTAATATTGTGTGACCAGAATCAGCATTCATCATGGAGACACTTCCATCTCTGTAATTTTATGGAGATCGCTTATCCCATGTGAATCGGATGATTATTAGGGGCATTGTTCAGCAGCATTAGGTAAGAGACACGTTTGGAAATCTAACCCTTCTCAGAAGTATTCATATTGTTCCCATGACAAGAGAGAATTATTATTATTATTATTATTATTATTAATATTATTAATATTTCTTTACACATAACTACAATCTTTTCAACCTAACCTGTGTGACATGGTGATGGTATCTATTTACATCCTATACTAAATATAGCATTGATTTTTAGTTTTACAAAGAAATTCAGGCCAGCTTGAATTCAGACAAACCCAAGAAGCTATAGAAAAAAAAAAGAATCAGCCCAGGCTAATTCATGCGCTCTGTGATGCAGCCTATCCATGATGAATGGAGATTGAGGATGAGACCCCCCTCTTTCTCTAGCCTGTATTAGTTTTGCCTTTAATTACCATGGCTGGTAATGCTTCCTATCCATAACTGTCGCTTCTTGGAGGAGGCCAGGGCTGTTTACTGATGCACAAGCAATCCTACTCCCTCTATTCTTTCTCCCTCACCTGAAAATCCACCCCCACCACACACAACATCCACCTTGCCCCAAATCTACCGACAACACATCTTTCATTTCAATATTTCAATATTTATGCTTAATCTTTACAAGTGGAAAAGTTCAAAGTTATTGTAAGGGTATGTAACTTGTCTACTTTCCTCACTGTCAATTACCGGTGATGTCAGTCATGATTGTTGGTTATTTATTTATTTTCTGACGTGTCTACAGGTGCGGAGGTAGAGACAGGTGAATGGCAGACATCTTCAACTTATTATATTTAATGCACACTGCCCACTGTTACTTTTTCTATTTGCCTTTATTTTCCTAACATATAAAAACTGAAAACAACCAACATTCATTCCTCATACAGTCAAGATGTAGCCTATACTGTTTTCCATTAATTAGCTGCAGTGCTTTTTAAGTATAAGTAAGAGAATATTTGTTATGCCTTGAAATCACTCGCTATGTATATGTATGTCCATATGTATCGCACCCACTATATGTACCACATTTCTCTATTGAATATGAACTAGTGTGGAGAAAAAAAAGAAAAGGTCATGCTCATTTCCATGATGGCCTTCATTAGAATATGCTAAGGACGACCAGTGCTACTTTCTCCCTCTGCGTGATGAATAGCTCCTACATTACCTACTCGCCTCAAAGTACTCTTCCGTCAACCTTATTTGCATACCGCACCTTTATTTATTTATTTTTGTGCTCTCACAAAATACTTACAGTTATTGCCTCTGAGGAGAGTTGGCAACCCGCTTTGCAATTTAAATTGGCGGTGCTTTATGGCGGAATAGTCAGCTTGTCATTGAAGAACTCTGAATATGTCTATGCTTGCACTGTCTTTTTTTTCTTTTAAAATACACACTAAAACCTAAGCCTCAAAACACACACACACACACACACACACACACACACACACACACACACACACACACACACACACACACACACACACACAAACTCACTCCAGAGAATTAAACTTGATTTAAACTGCATCAATTAGCCACCCGATTGGGCTGGTTTTGTTAAAACCAGAAGAGAGAATAAGAATAGCAGACCACACCTATAAATGTGAAGGTTGTATTGATAAACAGTCTTAGGCTAAACTTTTTTTAGTTTTGATACACCAAAATAAATCTTTGATACAAAATCCCTGTGTGTGACTTTATTACTGTTTTTTTCTTTGTTTTGCTTGCTTTTTTTCTCCAGTTAAAGATGACCACTAATTTATGGAGGACATTTGGTTGTCATTAAAATGTCTAATTGCTTCCAGACAGTCAAGACCGACTATTGTTGCTGTGTACCATGAACACTGACTTCAAGAGCCAGCAAGTTTGTTAGGGCCTGTCATCTGCTCTTGCTAGCTTCTTTCCTTTTTAAAGTGTATTGCTTAAAGTGTATTTTTCTTACTTTACTGTATTAAATAAATCATTTTGGACTCATATTTCCCAAGGTTTTTTTTTATTGTTATTTTTTTTTTACAATATACTGTTATGCTATTTGGCCTAAAGAATGCACCTGCTTTGCCTAGGTTTATTAATAGTTTTATATATATGATGTCCCCAGCCATATTGTACTGTTTTATAAAAATAAGTAGAGTAGAATGCATATTGCCATAAGTCTACATATGTTGAATTGACCTTCAACTGTTTTTATGAGGTAAAACTTACCAGAATGAGAAATCTCCTGGATTACAAAAAGCTTCCCTGATAAATTTGTACTGGTGATAAGCCTAGCAAGACAGGCATACTGTGCTATCATTAAGGTTGGATATAATCATGTGCTTTTTGTTGCTGGTGCTGCACCCCCTTCATTGTTTAGCAATTATTCACTCAATATATCAGATGTCTTTAACGGATCTTGGTTTACATGATTGTCTGTCATCTTTTCCTCCTGTCACCATGTCATCTATGTACTGCTGGCTTGCTTCCCTTTTTAGTTTTTTTTATATTTCAATTCATTTATAGCTCATATTTGTTTGTTAATTTGTTTATTTAATAATTTATTTATTTATTTATTAATTAATTCATTTACTGAACCACTTAATCCTAATTAGGGTTGCAGGGAGGCTGGCTCCCATCTCAGCCGATTTTGGGTGAGGGTGGGGTACACCTGGACACCTTGCCAGGCCATCACAGGGCTATTAATTAATTTCTTTCTTTATTCTAAACTAAATAATGATACTAGTGACTATATAAAAACCTACATTATATTTCAAAAAAGTCCCAGAAAACAAGGTCTACTGATTATACAGTTTACAGCAGTGTGCAGAGAGGACATGTATGAGGTCTGTATAGCTACACAAAGTAAAACAGACAAAATATAGTTTTGAAGTTTTCCTTGAACTTCAAGACCTTAAACTACCTTGAACATATACCTGCTATAGAAGGGAAAAAAAATAAAAAGAAGGAGAAGTTGAAGTATTGACAGACCTTTTACTACTTACTGTGGCTGATAGACCAAGGCTTCACTGTGAAATATTCATAATGTTAAGTAAGGGTGGAAATCGGGCCTGTCATTAATAAAGGTGAGAGAAGTCACACACACACTTTTGCTTGATTGCACTGGAAGCCAAATGCCCAGGAGTTTGGCCGCTCTTTTATACTTAGGAGGAAATTTGTAAAAAATTTATTCACTCTCTAAGGTATAGTACAGATAGTAAGCAGTAAACAGTGTAAATAAATCATGTCCCCCCCTCTAGCTTGTTTTTGAATGGATAGACAGTTCCACTGAGGTGGTGCGGCTCAGTAGTCCTCAGAGGACTGTGTGTTAAAAGGGAACCAGAACACTGGGTTTGAGTAGATGTTTAATGTGCAGTCCATGCCACTCAGTAGATCTGACCGCTCTCCTGTCCCAAATGAGTCACAGTACACATGCTCTAGACAGCACATCTGTAAAAACATGAAAGCATAAACCTCGAGCCCTAGCGTGGCTTCAGTTTGATTGCATTTTTAAAGTGAATGCAATCTTTGTTTTAAGCATGTCCAATAAAAGTAACCAATGCTCATTAATCATTCAAACATAAAATGCACTGTTGTTATTTGATAGGTTTGATGGATGAGTCATCAATCCCTGCCTCATTAAAGTTTGATTTGTAACCAACATGATCACAGAACATGACTCTGAGACTTGTAAATGACATACATTTTGCATAATCCTCAAATAAATGGCATGTTAATGTTCTACCAGGAAGCTGAATATAGCACTCAACAGATAAAACAATAGATTGAAACAGTGTGTTTATTTTTGCTGTATGCACTTTTAAGGTGCATTTAGTGATTTTAAACCAGAACACTTTTTGTAATATTTTGTGATGTTCTCTTTATATTCCATCAGCAATAAAATGTTTGCCCAAAACAAAAGACTCCAGTATCAGTTTAGCCCTAGGATCTGTAAACAAAAAGGAAAAGAAATGCTGTTCCTGGGATTTGGGGGATATGGCTTTGGAAAGTGCACTAAAATCAACTGTTATGTTTGTCTGTAATTAAGGTTCATAACAGATACCTTAAGCTAAATTTTCATTAAAACTGATTGATCCAGATTCTTAATAAACATTGATGAGTAACAGTTGAGTACATTCATTACATGGAATGATGTATGTACAATAGGTATAGAAAAGAATCCACCCCCAAATGATTCTCATTTTGTTGCTTTGCAGCTTGAAATGAAAAACACACAATGCATTCACTCAGTGTAACTTATAACTGTCGAATGAAAGATACAAAGGAAAGATGCAACACTTAAAAATATATTTAAAAAATAATATAAAATAATAATAGTGGTAAAACACAATCAGTGAGGATTGAAAAATTGTAAATTCAGTCAGGTGTAAGTAATCACCTTCTCCATTGCACACCAAGCTAATTGGCTTCCACCTATGATCAACTGTATTGTGTTGATGTGTGATGGTTCAGCACAAAAACTATTCATAGTGCATTCCAGTACTTGGAAATGCAACTGAAAGCAATTAATTATGGGTGGCAAGAACTGTCATAAGATCTTAAGGAAAAAGTTGTGGACAGTCAGAGGTCAGGAGAGGGATACAAAAAAACTAAAACTAAAAAACCAAAGGCTTTATCAATTGCAGCACAGTAAAGTACATAATCAAAATGTGGAAAGTATTTGGCAATGTAAAATATTAATATTTTGAAGAGGGCTATTTTTTTTCTGTACTCATTATATAAGGCACATTGTTATAATTACTTATATAAAATTTTCACACTTTATAGCAATGATATATTGCCAATACCAAAGAAATTCAGCCTCACTTATGTCACTGTCCACCGAGACGTGGCCTGACTTGTTAAGTCCTTGAATGTTTATGGTGTACAACACATTTAATTAATGAGTTTAGATTCTTGATTAATGTGGAGTATTATAACCTACATGTAATACTTTATAATTTGCATTTGTGAGGTAAAATAAAACATTACAAAGTAATGACTTTGATGATGACTTTCTTATATCAGTGGTGCTATAGGGTATATATATATATATATATATATATATATATATACACAGGAGACAGTACTGGAATACTATTCATAGTGCATTCCAGTACTGTCTCCTGTCTACAAAAAAATCTGTGTTGCAAAAGATAAAAGATTTATTTGTGTTTTTCTCATTACATTTTCAAACAGTTACACCTTGCTGTTACTTCTATCTTCTCATTATGCTTTTTGAACTAAGAAAATTTAATGAGGCTGAAGAGAAACCGGATGCATATTATATGCTTCAGGCTCTGTTTACATACATTATCCAATACGTTCTTGTCTGTTTTAAAAAAAAAAAATGAGTAATCGTTGCAATATTACACAATTTCTATCATTTTCATTCTATTAGTGTTATGTATCCAAGGGCTGAAACATGGCTCTGCTTTTATCTGCAGTATTTATTTACTTTACTCTGATGATGACATAAACTTGCTTGCAGATAAAGAAAAACACAAGTACACAGCTTTAATGATGGAAAAAGGAAATATGTCTGAATTAAAGATGGGGTTGGAGAATTGGTATTGTACTGCAAGCCTGTTTAAATTCTCCTGTGTTTCAAAGCTCGGGGCAGTAATTTATCACCACTGAAACTAGTTGTAGTTTTGTTTTGTTTTTTATTATTTATTTGATTTCAGGGAAAGTTTTGCTAAGCAGGATAATGAGACTCGCTGTGTTTAATGATTTAGTGAGCATCATAAGCAGAGGGAAAGTATAAAGGAAAAAAAAAGCATGCGTCTTCCCTTTTTTTCATTACGACTAGCCTGGGAAGCCATTGTGTTTATAATTATTAGTTATTACATTTAAATATTTGTAGGTTTTTTCCTTATTTGGAGATAAGAAGTGCTAACATCTCTCTCAAATACTGTAAGGTTTTTTCCCCAACAAGGTGAAGAGGAATGATGAACTTATTTAAAATGCACCCATACCTTTGCTCCAGACATTGCATCACTAACGAAAGTTAAGGGACCTGACTTACACAAAATATTGACTTTGGGCAAATTAGGATATTAAGTTCAATACGGAATGTTGGATATGGTGCTTTTCAGGGAGACAAAGATTAAAATCTTTTCTTCAGGGCTTTTTAGGGATTTAGATACAGCAAAAGCTTTGCCTAATTTTCTTAAAGTAGTTTGCTAAATACCCAGTTTCTTGGCTTTGTAAGAGATCTGTTAAGATCTCCTACTTTATAATAGAATGCAGTTTAGTGCAAACAAACGTGCCCCCAATTATGATTTTGTATAATGAAAAATTAAGGGAAGGTACCTCATTTTAAAATGTATCTAAATTATGTGTGGAGAAATATAATGTAGATGTGTGCTGCAACAAGATCTTGATCCGAAATATAAAGCCAAAATAATGTTTTTACCATCATTTGATTTGAAAAAGGCACTGCGTATTGGTTAGCACATCCACCTCACAGCAAGAAGGTCCTGGGTTCAAGCCCCATGCTTGGGTGTTTCTGTGTGGAGTTTACATGTTCTCCCTGTACTTGTGTGGGCTTCCTCTGGGTACTCCAGTTCCCACACACAGTCAAAAGACATGCACATTAGTCTAACTGGCTTTTCTAAATTGAGTGTGTGTGAACCGTTGTGTGTGTATGTTGACCCTGCGACCGTCTGGCAAACTGATCAGGATGTAACCCCCCTTTGCCCAGTGTCAACTGAGAGACTCCAGCCTTTCCTGTGACCTTAGTAGGATTAAGCAGTTCAGCAAATAAGTAAGTGAGTGGATTCACTCTTGCATTCATTCAAACACAGACACACAGACCTACACACACCCCTGAGTGAACTGGGCGCACTGGAGTTGTGAGGCAGTAGCTCTACCTATTGTATAAATGAAGGTATGTGAGGGTAAGATTTTTGAACATTGCTGTCTGTGTTTCTGCTCATCCAGGCAAAACATCATTAGTGAGGTTAGGCACCAATATCAAAAATGAAGGCCTAATGTATAGTCAGCATTCCAGTTCATCCCAAAGGTGATCAGTAGGGCTGAGCCTGATGAGCTCTCTGCAGGCCACTTGGGCTTTTCCAAACTAAACTTGGCAAACCATGCATTTAAGGTACACACAGAGGCCATTTTTGGCCTAGAACATGTTTGGGCTTGGGTTGTTGGTACAACTGAAGATAAATATGGCATCGTAGACAAATGTTTTTAAAATTAAGGATTACCTGAAATAATCTGAAAGAACTGGAAGAAGTTCTGATGGCACAGAGTGGGCATATAAGTATTGGGTTGTTGTGTATTGAGGTTCTTGGCCAGAGAGGTTGAGATTCTACCTCTACTAGTTCTATGCACTGTGCAGCTACAAGCACACAGAGTTTTGATCTGTGAGTCTGTGACATCTAACGATGTCATACATTTAAAAACACACACACAAAAAAAAAACATAAAAAAAAACATTGAATAGTTGGAGCTTTGGAAGTGAAAGACACTGAAAAAACTCACAAAAACAAAATCCGAGACACCTTGATGCATTGAAAAATGAGAAAAGGTACAGAGATTAGTATAAAATATCATAAGGCCATCAAGATACCAATGTAAAATGATGTTTCTGGTAGAAACTGCCTCAAAAAAATGTTTTTGTCTGTTTTTAAAATAGCATGAACAATATTGCTTCTAGATATATATATATATATATGAAAGTGAATAAAAATACATGGTTTGCGTACATTTTGAGACCAGTCCCAACTTTCTAGGGTGATACTTTTTTTAAAGAAATTTCTTTCTTGGTT
Organism: Neosilurus mollespiculum; assembly: GCA_030014195.1. Taxonomy (NCBI): domain Eukaryota; kingdom Metazoa; phylum Chordata; class Actinopteri; order Siluriformes; family Plotosidae; genus Neosilurus; species Neosilurus mollespiculum. Next base: position 52,469,168 of record JAQMYF010000001.1, read on the forward strand.
GAAGGCAGAATTCACCCTGAACAGCTCGCGAGACCATTGCAGGGCAACACACACACACACACACACACACACACACACACAAAACTACTCACAATCACATCCACACTTTCGGGCAATTTGGAACCGCCAATTATCCTAACGTGCAAATCTTTGGACTGGGGGGGGAAACCGAAGTACCTGGAGAAAAACCACACAAGCACGGGAGAACATGCAAACTCCACACTGAAACGCAGCTGTGAGGCAGACGTGCTAACCACTACACTACCATGACGCGTGTATTTATACTTATATATTTCTAATGGTATATAAAAGCTTTAGCTCAAAATTGACAGACAAAAATAACTTAAAAAATAAATGTGTATGATGAGTCATGCATGCTTATTTTGATTAACACAAATGGAAAAGCTGCTACACTAAACAGAACTACACAAGTGCAAAACACAATGAAAGGTACAATATGTATATTTACAGAGGAATATAAAGCTGCAGAACTGTGTGTGATTTCCTGATGTGAACAGGCCACTACGTTCACCCCAGTATTTTAAACAGGATTAATACAGGAGTATCAGTGACCACATCACCTGAACACAAAACATAAATTTGGACCAATGTAAACTTCATGTTCCTAAAGATATAATATTCTCTCTTGGAGTAGTTCTGAATGTAACTTCATGAGCACAGTTTTACACATAAGTTCCTGAACAGTATTTAGGAATAGCCTGTAAAATAATTGGATGATAATTACGTAACACTTTTAATGATGAAATATATTTTCAATGCAGTAAATGAGCAAAAGAATAAATCCATTCTGTATATACAACACAGGAATTATGTGATTGGGTTTTAGCTATCCCAGGATAATTAACAATTATTTGTGAACTAAATTGATTTTACAGTTTATTTCTTACATTTTAAAATAATGTCGGTGTTATAACCACATGCAGGAGCAGTGCAGAGTTGTGTAACAGGTTTATAGGAACTCAAACAAAAACAAGATTTTTACTTATTTTAACCATGACAAAGACAGGTCAGGTTTTCTCTGCACTTCAAGCCAAGCTAGCGCTGAGTAGCTAATGATGTCTGTTTAGCCTGCTTATTCACAGTTTAGCACATACCAGAGCTCCGTTAAGGTGTTTTAGTATAGACTACCCAGAAACACAAGGAAATTTCATTTATTTCTCCATTTTAGAGTGTGGTAATGACACCACCTGTTCTAATTGAATACAAATATTCAAAAATACAAAGATATCCATGCAATATCACCTTCTAAACTTTGAGTTTCAAAAAAAGCCGTAATAGAGTGTGTGTGACCACGCTTTCACACCTTCAAACTAAACAATAAAAATCTTGTTTTAGTATTGGCTAAAATAATTATTCGAGTCATGCTCAGTGCAATATCCACCTAGCCTTGAGTTAAGTATCATTCTTAAATTTATTTTTAAATTTAATTAATATTTGTGTAAATTTTGTAAGAATCTAACAGTGAAAGCATAGTGAATGGAAAGAATTATGACCGGAGTTTGTTACAGCTGCACTGTAATTCCCATTGTAGTCCTAGTACAGTACAATGTAATTATTCTGAAATCTGAAATATATAGTGCATTTTGCCTGCTTCCTTTACTGTCACACAAATATTCCTCCATCTAGCCGATAGCGCCCCGCAGTGGCAATTAGTGTATATAATAGTTAACTTTTATATGAAACATTTAAAACATGGGACCAGTATAAGAGTGCCAAAAAACCATTCCTAATCCATTTGTCATACAGGTTTTTTTTTTTCCTTGAGAAAAGTAATCTACCCACAACAGAGGTCACACAAACCGGTTAATCAACAATTAGGTGTATTCTAAAACCACAATTCATGTGTCATGGTGAATAAGTCAGAGCTAGCTTTGTTAAGACACTCAAAGCATTGTGGGAAGCAGGAATGGGACAGAGTACACTTTATTATTATAGTCAATAATTAACCTCAATGGACATTTTGCTTCCCATAAACAAAAAGAGAATTGAACTAATGTAAAAAGTTGCTAGATGTACCAAACCACTGACATTTTACTAGCCAACTTTCACAAAAAATTATAGAAGTTTCTACTATTACTACTACTACTAGTAGTAGTAATAAAAATAATGACAACAGAGATTCATACATAGGCAAATGTCGTAAAGCCATGAGCTCAATTTTGTGGTCGCGTCCATGATCATCCGCCCACGCAGGCAGCCCGATAAATGAAGAAAATGGTAAGGAAAATATATTGTGCACGCCACCACCATCGGCGCTGAGTGCACTTGCACTTTGCAGCATATTCTCTTATGTACATCTTTACATATGTATGTTTCTATAAACTTCCACAAGCAAACATTTTCAGAACTCTGGTATTAGGCAGTGTATGAATATTTATATTATTATTAATAATAATAAACACATTCATACATTTCTAATATGCAATGCAATGCAATGCAGCAATGGTTTTTACAATACTGTAGAAGGAGTGCATGTATCGATATTTGTGTGTTCTGTTTCATCCTCTGGCTTCCTGATTAATTCTCAATCCTTCCTCATAAGTAAAAGTGTCAAAAGGCAAAAATAACTTCGTAGCTAGCGAAATTTACTCAAAAGTGTAGTGAACACTAGCTCAATCTATTAATAAACATAAACCTTAATCAAGCATAACATCATACTTCGATTATATTTACAATATGTACCAACCACAATGTCTAAATAAAAAGATAATAACAGTGATTTATGACTTGTGAGTTAGGCTACTGTTCGCTATTGCAGCTCTCTGAGCACTCTGTGGGTCTGACTGGCACCGTATGTTTAAGTTTGAGTGGTCAGACATGTTCATTATTATTTCAGTGATTTTTTTAATCTTCATATGGAGAAGTTCTGTGCCCGACAAGCACAAACACACCCTCAGATACACAGAGCATCCGGGTGGGACTCACAAGTGTTAATATTTTACCCCGAAAAATCCCATGTGTACTTTATCCACCATAAAAGACCATAGAAGCTATGAGTCAGTTCTACCAGCAGTGTCAATAGACTAAGGAAATTTTCCACATGATGTCCAGCAAAAATATGAAGAGCACTATGCGTCAGTGAAATTCATTCATTCATTCATTTTCCGAACCCGTTATACCTAATTAGGGTCTCAGGGAGGCTGGCGTCCATCTCATTTAATTTGCTAAAAACAGGAAATTAACAATGAAATAATTTGTGAATGATGAATAATATGGATCACTTTAGAGCAGGGGTCTCAAACTCAATTTACCCGGGGGCCGCTGGAGGCAGAGTCTGGGTGAGGCTGGGCTGCATCAGGTTTTTCACAAGAAAAGCTTTGTTTTTAAATTTTCAATCTTCTTAAATCTCTTTACTTTTATTTTTTAACACAAAATAAGATGAAAAAATAAATAAACAAATTAAGAATTAATAAGAAAATTATTAAATCAATCTGTAATAAATAAACTAAATAATAATAAACAAAATAATAATAATGAAAATAATAATAATAATAATAATTAGATTTCTCTGATAGGCGTTTAGCTGACGCGCGGAGAACGTCATTTCCGCTTCCTTTTTCTTGTAACCGCAGCACGGCGGTCGGTGGATAAGAGCCCGGTAGCAG
>JAQMYF010000001.1:52511657-52525144 GCA_030014195.1 Neosilurus mollespiculum
ATAAGGACTGCTAGATCCTCAATATAATCCTCACTTTAGAGTCTCATATACTGTAACATGGCACTGTTGAGGTCTTGAATGTGATTGGTCAGATGTTGTTGCCTGACATGTTATGAACAGCAGATCTAACAGTCTTGGCTGCAGAATAATGGTAAAATTTGTTTTCAGGATGGATGATGTGTATTATGGGTGGCGCAGTGGTATAGTGGTTAGCATGTCTGCCTCACAGCAAGAAGGTCCTGGGTTCACATCTTGGGTACATTAGGCTAATTGGATGTTCCAAATTTCCCCTAGGTGTAAATATGAGTGTGAATGGTTGTGGGGGTTTTGGACCTGCGATGGTCTGGGGAGCTGTTCAGGGTGTACCCTGTCTTTTCCCAGTGTCAGCTGAGATAGGCACACTCTCCCCGTGACCCTAGTAGTAGGATGAAACAGTTCAGTCAAACAACAAAGGTACAGGAGAAGAGAGAGAGAAAGAAAGAGAGAATGACCATTAATACCTATACATAGTTGCTAAGTGGTAACAGGATCTAATTTGTTTAAAAGACATTTTACATTAAAACTTAAACCAATATGCAAATAGTCCTGAGGGGCACAACAGAAAATGGTTCACCCTACCATCCCGAAAGTATGAGTTTTCATGCTGATGATGTCACAGCCATCTCTCCCGTCTATCACTAATCAATCATGAGTATTTATGAACTCATGCATGCAGAAGTGGACACCAAATGGTGCATGAGCAGAAGTTGGTGGATGTCATGTGATCGGGGAGAGCTTCCTGATTGGTGGGAATTGGCCATAATTAAATTAGAGAAGAAACTGTGCATTTTTAGGAAAAAAAAAACAAAAAAAAACAACAACAACAAAAAAAAACCACTTCAGGCAGTAATGGCATCACACAAAACCATGCCATTGCTTATTTGATAAACAGCACATCATGAAGTACTTTATTCTTCCCTTATGTTGTAAATGTGTTTGTAGTGTATCATTATTATTGAATTTTGATTGGATAAACTGTAAAAATTACTTGGTGTAGTAATATAATAATAGGATATAGCTCAATACGGAATTTTTCCTTCTGTCCAGTCTTACGTGAAGCTTGATTATTTTCTCTTCTCCTTCATGCCTTGTCCTTACTGTTCATTAAAGAAGATTATGTAGTTTTTACTGAATGTGATTTTGCAGTGTACACTATGATGCATTGCTGATCTGAATTATAACCACACATTACCTACAGCCATTAGTTAGCCTGTCATTTCTGGCCTGGCAGGTCGCACAGCTAAATCTTTCAGCTGTTCATTTTGTGTATGCGAGTTAACAACGCAGGCCGCTTCACACCGTCGGAATCATTTAATACTAATTAGTGGTCTTGCAAATATGTGCACTATTGTATACTTCATGCTTGCATTATATTCAGGAATTGCATGGAGGAAAACAACTATTAATTCACGACATTGCTTGTTAGCTCGTTGGTTATTAATTGCACTTGGCCAGTTATTCACTACCCCAATAAAACCAACAATAGTTTTCAAATCACCTGAAAAATGAGTCCAAGGACAACATGGCTTGGGGAAGGCGTGGCACGGACTTTGAAAAACGATCAGTCGGCCTGACCAAGATGAATGGTGCTCAGATGGATTTTAATTACTACAGCTGGCCTCATTAATTACTCCCCCCAATACAAATATTGTTATATTTGGGGAAATTTGTGATTTATTTTATTTGGTTGGCTACAGGATGGAGATGAATTGGTCCTTGTTGTAACCGTTGCAGGGACACAAAGGCGGAGCAGTCTGGGTAAAAATGGGTGGATTTGCCACAGGGCAGCTGCTTTATTATTTAAAACACAAGCCAGCGTAACAATGTAACAATACATAGTAACAGATGAAAAGATGTCAAACATGCTCCGACTAGTTTTAATTCAAAAGTGGGACGTTTAGCTGATCAGGTGAATCTGTCAAATCCCCAATAAAACATGTCCAGCTCACAGAGGCTGAAAATACAGTATATCAGCTGCAAGGTGCAAAGTCTCAGATGTTGAGGTCATTCTGAGGTGTGAGTATTTTTGGGTTTTAGCACTGCGATATAGTGTTTTCATGATCTCACACTGTGAAGAAACTAAACAGACACTTTTAAAATCAGTGTGTCAGAGTCAGTAAGATTGTTTCATCCTCAACCCACAACACAGCAGGACTCGTCAGCTTCCCTAATAACATTGTCTTTAGTAATTACACTGATATTAATGAGAATATTTTTAATGTGCGAATTATACAGTCATGTTCAATCGTCTGTATCATCATCATCATCATCATCATCATCATCATCATTAGTACTGTCCCTTATTTCTTATCACGGTTATAATAAAGCTTTTGTTACAGCCTTTTTTTTTTTTTTTACCCCAGCTTCCTTCTTTTTTCCCCCCTTTTTTCTTCCTTATTCTTTAACTGCTTTTTGGATTCATTTTTATGCAGTCTTTCTTTTCCCTTAAGTTCATCATCATCATTATCATCATCTCTAACTTTGCTCCACCTCTGCTTTTTTCTTTTTTTCTACATCTTTGTCTGTTTTTAAGTTTTTCATTCTGCATTTAATTTTCTTTATTATAGATAACATTCCTAATAATTTAATAATTTAATCTTTTTAAAAAATTCCTTATCTATTTATTAATTTTATTTTTTACTATCTTTTTTTTTGTTATTATATTATTACATTTTGCCTTCTTTCCCTTTTATTTATTTATTTATTTATTTATTTATGCTGTTAACTTTTTTTATTTTAATTATTATTATTTTATTTATATATTAATTTATTTTTAATAGAGTTGGTAACTCGCCTTTGCCCAGTGTGAGCTGAGATAGGCCCCAGCCTCCATGCAATTAAGCGGTTCAGCAAATGAGTCAGTGAGTGTTTTAGGGTTGTGCCTATTGTTCATATCTTTCTTTATTTTTCTTCTCCAGGTATTTGTCATCTTTGTTCCTCCACTGCTTCTTGTTTGTGTTGTTGTTGTGCGTCAACTCCATTTCAGGAATGCAAGTTGACTGTGTACAAGCTTCCCTCTTTCTCTCTCTCTCTCTCTCTCTCTCTCTCTCTCTCTCTCTGTCCTGGTCCTCTGTATAGCAGACCTGCGGTAATTAATGTAAATAGCTGCAGTCCACTCAGGCTTAGCATGCATAGCTTTGTCACTATACATCATCCGAATGGGCCGCCATCCTCTCAAATTAAAGCTCATGGATTTTATCCTTTGCCTTTTATAAAACGCTCACCACGCACGCACAAACCTGCTACACAACCCGCACGCATCCATACACACACATCCACAGTGGACGTAGAGGGTCACATACATTTAAACGCTAATCTAATTTCTCACACCATGCAAACACACACACACACACACACACACACACACACACACACAGACACATGCGAAAACACTTTGTGGGCCTCCCCCTCTTGCTCTTGCTGTTTGGCCTACAATAAATCTCTTTGAAACATGATTCTACACATGAGTGGAGTGCAGCCGGGAGAGAGAGATAGAGCAGAAATTAAAATTTCATTATTTACTGCACTTGTGTTGCAGGGCGCAATTAGTATCTACAAAGCATGAAGTAAAAGCATTTACCATTCTCTCTCTCTCTCTCTCTCTCTCTCTCTCTCTCTCTCATATAACAAACAGTGTGTCTTCAGTGAAATTCTGCTACCATGGTCAACACCAACGGACCCATCAAACTTCATTCTGCTCTGCATTTTTTTTTATATATATATACACACACCAGAGCTTTCTGACATTATACCGAAAACACAGTGCTGTTGCATTCCGCCAAGATCAGAAGAGAACACATGGCTCGGACAATACTTCCAGCTGTTCTATGAATGACAGGATTATATTAATATGCAACTTCTAATATGTTATTGTTTCTATAGTAACAGCTCATACACAGAGACTTGTATAGTGGATGCTCTACAAAATCTAACGAAATAATGAACAGATTTTTAAAATAAGCTGCTGATTAATAAAGAGGAATTATTAAAGTGATATAGTGAAGTTTGTTAGTTGGTTGTTTATAAAATGCAGTCTTGCATTGCAGTTTTTTTTAGTTCCTAATCCCCTAATACATGCACTCACACTCACACTCACACACACACACACACACACACACACACATTTCCATACCTTCAGGGGACAATACCTAGACTTACAATAATATCCTGGTTACTTACCCTAACCAGAACCACTACCTGCCTAACTCTAACCCAAACCCTTACTCTAATCTTAAAATTTGTTGTCACCTCAGAATATATATCATGGAGACTTGCATTTTGTCACCATGGCAATATGTCCCCATATTGTGTCAGTATAAACAGATTTAGGTCTCTACAATGTGATGAATACTTAGACCACACACACACACACACACACACACACCACACACACATACGTTTGGACGCACCACCTCCTCCCACATATCAGAGTCCGAATCCTGGGCTCGGTAAAGGTGTTTCTAAGTGGAGTATGCATGTTCTCCCTGTGCTTGTGTTGGGTTTCTTTCGGGTTTCCTCCCACACTCTAAAAGCAGGCACGAGTGTGAATAGTTGTGTGTGTGTTGCTCTGCAAAGGATTGTTGAGTTGTTTAGGGTGTACCCCACCTTCGCGCAGTGTCGGCTGAGACAGGCTCTCTGTGGCCCTAGTAGGAATAATCAGTTCAGCAAATTAATGGGTGGATGCGTTTTCCTGTGTTTTAATAGGAGAAAGCAAAGAAGCATCTTTTTGTCAATGCAGAACCTTCTCATTTATCAGCTGAGTGTTTTGGACTGTATAATAAGTTTTGTATATTAATATAATTTTTCATCTTACACTATGGTTTGATTTATGACCAGCAGGTGATCTGAAGTGATCATTGAATTATACGTCAAGTAATGAGAGGCCAGACCATGAGAGAGAGAGAGAGAGAGAGAGAGAGAGAGAGAGAGAAGGGGATGTTGTTGAGATGGGTTGGAGGGAGGGAAAAGAAATAAGTCTAATTTTTTTGGCGAGACTTTTGCATAACATTCTGGTCCACTGGTTTAATGATGGAAATTTTGGTGCTATTCTCTCTCTCTCTCTCTCGCTCTCTCTCTCTCACTCTCTCTCTCTCTCTCTCTCTCTCTCACACACACACACACACACACACACTCACACTCAGTCACTCTCTCTCTCTCTCTCTCTCTCTCTCTCTCTCTCTTATGGTATTTGTTTGGAACATTTTACTTTCTGTTTCAAAAAATGCCACTTTTTTTCTTTCTCTATTTCTTTTCTTTCTTTCAGTAAAAAATTTCATTGGTTGTTTGGTAATAATTACTAGTAAAATTTTGCTTTAAATCATTCTTAGTATCAGAATCAAATCTGCAAAATGTCATTCTTTGGAGGCTGTCATATAACTCAACCTCATTTAAAATTATTATACAATAATTACTGATTAATTTAACAGTAATTAATTATTAATTGCATTTAGGAAACTATATATAACTTATAAATTGTTTATTACATTGTAATAGCATATTATTGCCTTCTCTTGCTCTTTCTTTGACATACACAAATGTAGAAGCAGACATGAATACACACTTCAGTTGTTAACTTGTACATTGCAAAAAAAAACTAAATCGGCAAGCAAAGACTGAGTTCAGGAACAAGCAATACTTGGGCTAGCTGCAAACAACAGGACAGTTCTAGGTTCTAGTTCTGGTTCTTCACCCTGAGTGTTCATATGGGAAGATCATTTAAAGTCTCTGGCATGGTGTGTATGGGTGCACAGGTATATCTGATGTAGGTGCAATTAAGAGTCGAATAGGGGTGCCAGGAATTGGAGTCTGTGTCTGGCATGCCGCGAGGGATCTTGGGAGGCTGAAGCAAAAGTGCGGAGCTCACCACAGATTGCAGAGAAAGGAGGTCTCATGGCACTTCTTTCTTTTTTTACTTTCTTTCAGAAATGTGCTAATTTACACATGGTGTAAGTCAATAATAATTTGTCTCTTGTTGAACCAAAAGATTCGAATATCCACCCATCTATCTATCTACCCATACAACATCTAGACCACTTATCCACTAGAGTCACAGGGGAAGCTGAAACCAGCCCTGGTTGACACGAAGTATGCCCTGTACAGCTCAATTTAAATTTCATTTTATTTGAAACAGAATTTTATCTTGATTTTTTATGCTAAAATTTATTTGCAAATCTTTATTAGCTAACCATACTTATATAATATTAAATTGAAACTTTCTATCACTATCGTCATTACCTTTGAAGAGCAGAAGGGCTCATCGACAAGGTGTGTGACTATTAACCTGGAGATCGCAGGTTCAAATCCAGGTTGATGCCGCAGCCATCCGTGACCAGGAGTCCATAGTCTCCCTCATGAGAGGGAGAGATGGCATACAATCACTTCACGATCAGTGATCACCAGCGATCACTATATCGGCATCTGTGAGCTCATTTGTATGAGGCGGTGGATATCGCTTTCCCTCCGAGTGTGTTAGGCTGCCCCAAATACGCATCCACAGCAGTGCATAAAGAGGTGGGGGGCAGCATTGCATGCATGCTTACACCCCTCCCTGGTTGGTGATGGTCATGTGATAGGGAAGTCAATACTTGACGGGTGGGAATTGGATACGACTAAAATTAGGGGAAAGAAATGGGGGAAAAATAAAATAAAATAAAATAAAATAAAATAAAATAAAAAAAAATAAAATAAAATAAAATAAAATAAAATAAAATAAAATAAAATTAAATTAAATTAAATTAAATTAAATTAAATTAAATTAAATTAAATAAAGAAGCAAATAATTTTTGAAATTAAAAAAAAAAAATCCTACTTACATACAACCTCTCCGTGTTGCATTACAAGCATCAAGCTGTTGGTGAAATTCTCCCTTAAACTAAACTTTACATGCACCTTCAGGTGATGTTTTATGTTTAATGATTCAATTCACTGATTGCACTTGAAAATATAAATCACATGCTATGAGTTCAAATCCACTTAGTGTGGAAATAATGGCTTTGGCCTTCGTCTCAGTAAGCAGTTCTCCAAATGTTAGCTCCTTGACAATATTTTACTAAACAGTTTGTAATGTCATTAGCATCGACGTGACTCCTGTCTCAACTCTTAGCCCTGTCTGCTGCCCTGGCTGAATCTATCAGCTGGAACCCATTGTCAGACGTCACTGATATCCGTCTGACCTGGACCCTGGCCATCTGTTTATCTTCATTTGGTTAATTTGTTTGAGACGGCTCGGTTGCTGAATTGATTGACCATCCTGACTGCGGTGGTGACAGAGGTGTGGGCTGTGGTTGCAGGCCACATTTGAAAAACAGGAGAAGGTGACTTCTGTCTTTCAAAGAGAATACTAAGCAGTACTGTAACTCTGGATTTAATCTTTTAATAAATTCAAAAATTCAGAAAATGAGGACGAGGCAGTGATTTTAATTTTTAAAGTTCTTGTGTAGGATTAAATAAAACAGAATGAAAATTAAGTTAGGTTTCAGATTTAACAACAACAACAACAACAATAACTATTATTACTACTACTACTAATTACACTACTACTGATGTCATACTGATTGCTATTATTTTACTTTAGTGTATAAATCTGAAGCTGTCAGGAAGAAAGTACAGTTAAAATTATTTTGATAAAATATACTGTTTATAAAATGCTCACTCACTCATTTGCCGAACTGCTTAATGCTACCATTAGGGTTACGGGGAGGCTGAGTCTATCACAGCAGACATTAGATGTAGGCAGAGCACACCTCCATTCACACTCACACTCACACCTAGGGGCAATTTGGAACAGCCAATTACCCTAAAGTGCATGTCTTTAGACTGTGTGAGGAGACCAGAGTACTCAGAGGAAACCCATGCAAACACAGGGAGAACATGCAAACTCCACACAGAAAGAAGAACTTTTATTGTCATTGTACAGAAGATCCAATGATCTCTGATTATCAGCAATTTTCTTTGTAGTAGCTTACAGTATCAGAATTCATAGATGAATAAATTAAGTTAAATATGTCTCCAACTAGGTACTACTATATAAAAATAAATGTGTGTCAATCTATACTAAAAAGCAGAAAAATGGCTCGAGCCTCGAACCCAGGACCTTCTTGCTGTGAGGCAGATGTGCTAACAAATCAATAATATATAGTACCTTCACCAACTTATAGTATATGCACTAAAATACAATTTCAAAATAAGGAATATAAAAAAATATATTAAAATAAAGAAAATTTCTCAAATAATACAAATTAGAATGATGCCTAGCAAAACAAAAGACTTGCAAACAAAAGTTTGCATACAAACTCCAACTAAAAAAGCCAAATAGGAGATACATTGTTGTTCAGTGGTTAGCACGTCTGCCTCACAGCAAGAAGGCCCGGGTTCGATTCCCGGGCTCAGGCGTTTCTGTGTGGAGTTTGCATGTCCTCTCCGTGCTTGAGTGGGTTTCCTCCAGGTAATCTGGTTTCCTCCCAAACTCCAAAGACATGCACGTTAGACTAACTCTCCTTTCCAAATTTCCCCTAGGTGTGAATGTTTGTGTGTGCTGGCATGTAATGGATGGCGAGCTGTTCAGAGTGTACCCCCCTTTACCCAGTGTTGGCTGAGATAGGATTCATCCTCCCATAATTCTGGTAGGATTAAGCAGTTCAACAAATGACTGAATGAATGAATGAATGAATGATTGATAATTCCCATGAGCAGCTTTTTCCTGAGTCCATCATAACAAAGATATTTAAACTAAATACTGCAGTGCTGCCGCTGAATCTGCTTTGAGGATCACTAGACAATATGCATGGACTACAACATTTTTGTTTGAACATGGTAATAAATAATACATCACACAGGTAATGGAGATCTGTTGTAAGAGCCCATATTCCCTCCCTGCTTCTGACTGATGTGTTTGTTTGGATGAGGTGACAGCAGTAATGCTTTAGTATCTACTAACTGGGGAAAGATTGACGAAAAACAACATTAAAAAAGCATGTGTTTTGGTGTTTCTCTCAATCGCAACATTTTTACATCTTGTAATTAATCCTTGACACAACTATTAATTTGCTTGATGTGCGCCACTTATGAGCTGAAGTGCTGACAAGCAACATGAAAATGAGAACGCAAACAGGCTTTATCATACAAGTGGGATGTTTGAAGAGGAACAATGTTCTCTGCCTCTTTCTTTCTTTTCTGTTTCCTTCTTTGTCAGGCGACGCAGGGTGCGAACACGTCTGCCTGAATGTAGTGTTTGTTGGATCAAAGGCTGCCATCTGATCTCACAAATCTCCATTAAAAGCCCTGACTCAGTGCCCAATGCATCGATCCCAGGAAACAGGGGGAGCGTATCTTAATAACTGGAGGCGTTTCAGAAAGTCATCTGGTGTGCCATTAAACTTGCATGTTCTCCTCTCGGCAAACAATCGCCTGCTTAACTCATAACGCATCATGCATGATGTGTACTCTAATACACGCCATCGTGCACATTCAGGGTTGTTATGTTGTGGTTCGGTTTGTTTCCCCCCCGCCCCCCCTACAGTTGGAGGCAGAGAAGTGTAAATTTTAAAGAAAATAAAGCTAGCAGGGAATAACTCACTGGAGTTGTATGAGCTAGAAAACATGAGAGCTCCAAAACAGGGAGATTATACAAACTCGAGCAGGGGGCACAGCAAATAAGAATATAGAGTGCAGTACACACACCCACACATCACACACACACACACACACACACACACACACACACACACAAACACATACACAAGAGAAGCACAAAGTTCAAAACATGCTAAATCTTTCACTAGCCCAAATCTACAACCACACCAAACTGGCTGCATCATGGCCGGTATGGGAGTTGTAATGCTCTGGACCGCAAAGCTCTACAGAGGATGGTCACCTCAGAACAACACATCACAAGGTCTGAGTTGCCAGCCATCCAGGACCTCAGCATACAGACAATACTGTAGTAGGAAGGCCCAGCAGATCCTCTCTGATCCCTGCCACATACTCTTCACACTCCTGGCATCGGCAGACAGTACAGGAGCATTAGGATCCGCACCACCAGATCAGGGACAGTTTCTTCCCACAAGCCATCAGGCTTTTTTTTTTTACTTAATATTTTATCTAAATGTTACATTATGTGTGATATTTGTTTCTTATGTGCAAAATTGGGCTCTGAGTCCAAGAAATTCATTGCCAGTAATGATGTTCCACTGTTACCTGTATATGACATTAAAACTTGAAACTTGACCCCTTCAAAATGTTTATTTATTGTAGAATTCCCATAAAACACTCATTTCTGTTATATTCCATTTGAAAACTCCTACGTCTTCTAGAAACTACAAATCCCAGAAAGAATAGTCACACCCATTTCCCCGTTTCCCTCCAGTCGTTCCCTCATGTGCTGCAACACTAGCATCTGTGTGAAATTTCACATGTTTCTGTATATTCTCTAGTTTCCTCTGCAGACTCCCAGAAACATGTCAATGGATGGATTGACTACTAAATCACCCCTAGGTGTGAATGAGTGTGTGAAAGTGTGAATATTGTGTTATGTGATGGACTGGAACTGAAAATGAGTGGAAAAATGAAAGAAGGAAGGAAAGAAGGAAGGGATTAATAATCAGTCTGCAGAGTTAAAATTCTGATTCTCTGTTTGGAAAGAAAAAAAAAATCTGTGAATGATAAAATAATTAAACAACTCACTCACACATTTGCAAAGCTGCTTAATCTTACTAGGATCGCGGGGCCGACACTGGAAGAAGGCGGGGTACACCCTGAACAGTTTGACAGACCATCGCTGGGCCAACACCCACAACCATCCATGCTCACACTCACACCTACGAGCAATATGAAACAGCCAATTAGTTTGATGTGCATGTCCTCGGAGATAACCCATGCAAGCACTGGAAGAACATGCAAACTTCACACAGAAACACCCAAGCCTGGGACCCGAACCGAGGACCTTCTTGCTGTGAAGTGGATGTGCTGCCCCTAAACAATTCATAATCAGTTGATTAATTCTAATGGCATTTTGCATGTATTTACAGCCCGGAACATGAGTTTATCTAGGATATTATTATTCTAAAAACAACCAGCTCCTCACTCGAGTTGATATCATGAACAAACAAGAACAAATAGAGAGCACAAACCTCCACCAAGCCCTACAATCCCCTTTATGAACCAAAATCGTCCTCTCTCACAATCTTAAAAAATCTGTGAAAAACAGTTACGTATATGAAATTTTAAGACATGGCTATGAAGGACCATCCTATACATTCAGTCATGCAACTGTAAAGACTTCAGTAACTTGGGACATAAAATGCAACACTTTATTGAGTACTTTTAAAAAGAGGGCATAAAGGCAACGTATGTAGGCAATGAGGAAGTTGGAGGACAGGTAGTGTCCAGAATTAAGGAATGCTTCTAATTCATTATGCTTAACTTGCATTTCAATGCTTATAACTTTTTAATAATAAGTAATAAAATAGTTGTATTTTTTAGTTAAGGTCTTTTTTTCCCATACATTATTAAATTATCATTTTACAATAAAATGTAAAAAAGGTGGTCTTATACTTAGTCAATACTTCAGAGTCACTAAATGGACAATAACTAAATTGATTCATGAGTTTCAGCAGGCAACATTTTTTTCCCCTAACTGATGCAGTGAGGGGCGGTGGTGGCCCCGTGGTAGGGTGCTGGCTTACTGATCCAAGGGTTGGGGGGTTCAAGCCGCACTATCACCGAGTTGTTGTGGTGAGAGGCATGTAAAAAAAAACATTGCTGTTGTTCGTAAAGACTAGGTCGTCAGCGTGTTTCTGCCCTGCGACGGCCTGGTGAGCTGTTCAGGGTGTACTCTGCCACCACCTGGAGTCGGCTGAGATGGGTTCCAGCCTTCCTGCAACCCTAATTAGGATTAGAAAATGATTGAATGAATGATGCAGTGAGTTGCTTCTCGTTTCTTAAACAGTCATGTTCAAAGATATGTCATGTGATCATGGAAAAGATGTTAGTGTTTCAGAGCGATCAAGTTATTGGTCTGCATCAAGTAAAGAAAATTACTGAAAGACTGATGAAAGTGCTGGAATTTTGTTAAAAACTGTCCACACTGCTGAAGTATTAAGTTTGTAGAAGACATGTTGTCAGAATAAAAAAAATTGTTTGAGGAGCATTTACACTCCTCAAGATAAATCATAAGAAAAATCAACAGTAGAACATTTACACACACACACACACACACACACACACACACACACACACACACACACACACACACACGTGTCGTGATCTGATGATTTCAGATTGACTCTATTCCAGAGTGATGGGTGTATCACAATAAGAAGGGAAGCACATGAAGCAATTCATCCATCATGCATAGTGACCACTGTACAAGCCTCTGGGGGCACTGTTATGATCTCGGGTTGTTTAGTTGGTCAGATCTAGGCTCAACAACATTATGTGGCAATAAAATGTAGACAGCTGATGACCTGAAGGTCCAGGTTATCCCATAAATAAATTTCTTTCTTTCTGATGGCACAGGCATATTTAAGTATGACAGTACACATTGGGCTAAAATAGTGTAAGGGTGATTCAGGAAGCATGAGGAATCATTTTCATACATAAATTTGCCACCAAAGAGTCCGGACCTTAACCCGATTGAAGGTATCTGGGGTGTGCCGGAAAAGACTTTATGGAGTGGTTTGGAAACAAGAAATTGTCCGAAATATTATAATGCAAACATGGATGGAAAAAATGTTGTGACATAATTGTGGCTTAATGTTGTCGAAACAATGCTATGGTGAATGTGCACCTAGCTAAAGGCGGTCCAAAAACATATTAAACAGTGCACATTTATTTATTTATTTATTTGTTCAGGCTGTGTATTATAGCTGTTCCTTTGGAGTTTCTGTGACCTTCTTCAATGTTTCTAAAAGTCTGCACTTAGTCTAAAAGCAGTTTCCCTGCTGAGCTGAGTATGACTATATCTCCCACACTTTACCCAGTTTAGCTAATAAGTACGTTTCAGCAGTGTTGCAGTCAGAAAGCGCACTACTGTGGTCTTAACCATTATATTCCAAGAAGCACTGCATTCCTCAGACTTTCCACTGGCAGACTCCAGTATTTTTCAAAACTTTCTTTTCTTGTCTTATATATTTCTGCCTGCATTCACTCTGTGAGTCATAGAGTTTTTTGCTTTTGATCAATATGCCTCTTGGCTGAGAACACAAATTTGCTATGATAGAACAATGCAAAATAACTGCAGAGAAACACAACCAAATAAAGTTTCAAGTTCAAGTTTCAAGTTTATTTGTCATATACAGGTAATAATGAAACATCACTAATGGCAATGAAATTCTTGGACTCAGAGACCACTCATAATTGCACTTTAGAAACAAATATTGCACATACAATTTACATTGAGATAAAATATAAAGTAAAATAAAAACTATATAAGTAAAAAGAATAATACATAT
>JAQMYF010000001.1:52531297-52557352 GCA_030014195.1 Neosilurus mollespiculum
TATATATATCAAAAAAAAAAACAAAAAAAACAAAACAAAACAACAAAAAGCTCAGAATCTCTCTACTTCTTCCTTAACTCTGAAGCAGCAATGTGCTGTAAAATGTGATAAAATCCACCGCTCTATTGTGGCAAGCACATATTTTGTCATTTATTTGATAAAACAACCATTTTACAAAGTAATACTACAATCAGTAACAACAATATTGCTATTATTTTATAGCCCTTGATGATTCAGTGCACAGACTTCGATGATAGATGTGTTATTTTATGTACAACACAAGACAAATGAAATTATGTTTTCAACATCAAGCTAAACAAGTAAATTACTTTATTGTGCAAGCCTTAGGTTTATGGTTTATGCAGACGCAATCTGAGCTTTGGCTGTGTTCCAATTTGCCTGTACTTTCTATTTATGGAAGAAAACCCAGAGGGCAGCCTATCGATCTTGCCTTATTATTGTAGCAGAGAACCTTGGGATCCTAATTAATAAGAGAATATGAGCGATGACTAGATTTAGGCATCACCATGTGCAGTGGGTATAGAAAAGAATCACCCCCCTTCGAAATATTTGCCTTTTGCAGCATGAAGCATAAAGACACACCAGACCTGTGACGAATTCTTTAGCCACTGTGAGGTGATTTTTGGCTCATGTTGGACAGTGAACTCTCTTCTTGTTGACAACTTTCTGCCAAATTAAATTATTAAAAAATTCTATACATTTGGGGCAGCAAGGTGGTGTAGTGGTTAGCATGTGTGCCTCACAGTAAGAAGGTCCTGGGTCCTGGGTTTGAATCCTGGGCTTGGGTGTTTATGTGTGGAGTGTGCAAGGGTTTCCTCCGGGTACTCGAGTTTCTTCCCACACTCCAGAGACATGTACGTCAGGCTAACTGGCTGTTCTAAATTGCCCATAAGTGTGAAAGTGAAGGGTTTTGTGTGTTGGCCCTGTGGACCCAGTGTTGGATTTTTATTATTTTTTTGATTTTGACATATTGTATTAATCCCGCAAGGGAAATTATTGCCTCTGCATTTAACCCATCAAACAGTGAGCACACACACTCATAGCAGTGGGCGGCCACATACATTGGGGTGTCCAGTGAGCAATTAGGGTTTAGGTGCCTTGCTCAAAGGCACCTCAGCCATTAAGGTGGAGGAAGGGAAGGTGCAGCTCACCCACCCACCGCCACGCATTTTTTCTGCTGGTTCGGGAATCAAAACAGGGCCAAATAATATTTAGTAGTTAAAGCTAAAATGTAGCTTAGATGTTTAATCAAGATGACTTTTAATATTGTTAAAAAAATAGGTTGAAATAAAACGATCAGTTCAAGAGATTAGTCAATTTAAATTGTAACCATACATAACATGTGTAATCATACTTTATATACTTTTAGTGTTACATTTAATGTCATAGAAAGTCTATGAGATTGATTGGTTCCTTACATTTACATCATCTGGGTGAGGCTTTTACAAAAAGCAACCTACAGATGAGACACTTGAGTAGTTGAGGTTGTGTGGTTTTAACCCTTCCAAGCAGCTTGTTGATGCTGGGATTTAACCTCACAACCTTCTAATCAGTAGCCCAATGTTTTAATCACTAAGCTTCTGCAGTCATTCCTCTCTTTTTCTTAAAGATATTAAACAGACGAGTCTCGCCCAGAGTCGGCTGAGATGGGCGCCAGTCTCCCCGCGACCCAAATTAGGGTTAAGAGTTTCAGAAAATGAATGAATGAAGGAATTAATTTACCAGTCAGAATTAAGAATTCAACAGGTTTAAATTAGAGATTGGAATCTCTTAAACTGAAAAATAGTCCAGACATTCCTGTTAAAGTTCTGTCCAAAGAGAGTAGAGCCAATCAGCTTTATGATGTATACGGACACCAGATGGATGGACAGATGTACAAGCCATGCAAAATCAAGGTTATTTTTTCCCCCTCAAGTATGGGAGCAGCACTAATAGACTCCTGGTGGTTCCTGAATCTCACAATAAGATCCACAGCCAGTAATATCACACAGAGGTTCAACTGTAAACTATGTGCGTAGCAAAAAAAACCCCAGGTAGGTTGTATTTCAGTGTATAGCATGAAAGACATTGATTGCATACAAATTAATCTCGTTAAAGAGTGAGACATGAGTCTAGTTAAGCAAAGCAAGCAAAAAGTGATGCCGTATGAAGTTTTCAGCGCCCTTGAAGTTAATACCCTTGTCTCCGGTGTCCCACCTCATCACCTTGGCTTGTGAAGCAGGGTTTATGTTGATGAGCCATCCAGGCATGTCTGGGTCCTGAAGTCCAGGCTGCTAGAGGTCCATGGAGGTGAGATCCATAGTAGCACATCGTAGTGTGGAGCTTTTCATTTACTGGCTGCTTGTGACAAGGCCTCTGCCCCAGATAAGGTACACCGGACCCCTTTTGCTGCTGAGATCTATTCTCACATTTGCCTCAGGGGCGAGTGGACTGTAACAGAATTTCTTGGCCCCTCTGGGCGCGACCACAAAGTGGAGAATAAATGGCAAAGGTGGCAGAGCCGGACAGAAAAATCAATGCCTGTTTATACAGACATGACAGTCCTGGAGCCCCTGCCATCGGCCTCTCTCTCTCTCTCTCTCTCTCTCTCTCCCCCACTTCACATGCATGTATTATTTTGCTTCAAACTAACACACACTTCTAACCTTGCAGAAATGGCCAGGACAGATAGTGGCTTTCTGCTGATGTCTCTATCTTTTGCATTCAATTCACCTGCCCCAAGTAGATTTAATAGTCAACTCAACTTATCATGCTCACAGGGGTATCTTAATATGATTCAACACTTTAAAAAGAATGAAAAATCCTCCTGACAAATGATTTCATATGTGAGCCAGCAACATGGGGTCATGCACACGTACGCACAAATGTGTTTAACTGAATCCATGATCGATAACCCTAAACACTGTGCCTGAGGAATGCAGATCTGATGTCGAAGGCTGGAGGTGAATTCAAGCTGTATGAATCGGAGCTAATGCCTCGCCATGCTAAATGTTTCTCTAAATGCATCTGAGCAGTGATGCAGTACCAGCCCGGGCCGCCATAATTAGGCTTTTTATTTTCATTTGTTTGGTGTTCCATCATTCGGATAGAACACTTTGTGCATCGCTGAGATTGACTCTCGCATGTGTGTGTTTAATATGGAAGGTCATTTTTGATTCAGTGGAGGTGGGAGTGTGATAGCCACGTTTTATTATTAATCTGCTAAACAACTTTACGAACCTATTGTGTGTGTAAATGTTATGGATGCATCGATTCGATGTTGCCATGAGCCTCATCTAAGGAATAAAACTCAACTGCTACTGAAGGGAAATAATCAATATTACTATAAGAGAGTGTCCTAAATGCTTTATTCTTCTTATATCACATACATCTGGCAACAATTATTGTTTATGAATTATGAATGACATCCTAATTTTATAAATTTGGTTATAGTTGAATTGATGTTGTGGAACATATATCGATCAGGGTCGGTCATATCCAATTCCCACCGTCAAGTTTCACCTCCCTATCATATACAACCACCACCTACCAGGGAGGAGTGTAAGCATGCACATGCCCCCTCTGTGACATGCGATGCTGCCACCCGCCTCTTTATGAACTGCTGCGCATGCGCATTTGTAGGCGTCCTAACACACTCGATGGGGAAAGTGCTATCTGCCCCTTTTAAATAACCCCAAACAAACCAGCAAACTGACAGCAACAGCCAGCATCAGCAGTTTACATGTAAAGCTTAAAAAATATATAAAAAATATAAAGTGTTCTACCATTTTTGTTTTACTGTACTCATGCTGATATCCTGGAAGAAGAGCAGCCACCCTGAATGTGTGATTGCTTGTGTTTAGTATGTATGGATATACTCAATCTCTCACTCATTCGTTTGCCGAACTGCCTATTCCTACTACGGTTGCAGAGATGCTGGAGCCTGTTTCAGCTGACACTGGGCGAAGACGGGGTACACTCTGAGCAGGGTTTGCAAGATCATTGCAGGGCCAACACACACACGCAACCATTCACATCTAATGGCAATTTGGAGCAGTCAGTTGGCCTAATGTGCATGTTTTTGGAATGTGGGAGGAAAACGGAATACCCAGAGGAAACCCATACAAGCACGGGAAGAACATGCAAACTCCACACAGAAACGTTACAAGCCTGGGAGACCTTATTGCTGTGAGACAAATGTGCTTACCACTATGCCACCATTCAGTCCTGTGTGGATATAATAGCAATAATTGCCTCATTACAGAAGCACCTATCAAGGAGTCATATATATTAGGCAAATTTTTAAAATTGATATGGTGCAAGCAAGAAAAATGAACAAGTGTAAGCTGAGCAATCTGAACGACTTTGATTGACAATAGCCAAATTTTAATGGCTAAATGACTGGGTCAAAGAATCTTCAAGGCAGCATGTCCTGCAGGGTGGTCCTGGTATGTGTGTGGTTCATAACTACCAAAAGTGGTACAAGGAAGGAATACCAGTCAACCAGTTACAGTTATCTACTTTGTCACACTGCAAATACTTTTCCGGATTTGAGGAACATGCTAATGCTGTTGACCTGCCCTCTAAATTTCAAATCTGACTGAGCATCTGTGTGTTCTGGACAAACAAGTCTGAGGTCCTACCTCGCAACTTACAGGACTTGAAGGATCTTCTACTAGTGTCTTAAAAGCTACAGCATACATTCGGAGGTCCTGTCAAGTCCATGACTTGATGGGTCAGAGCTGTTTAGGTGGGACAAGTGGGACCTTCACAATATTAGGAAGGTAGTTTTAATGGTATGGCTGATTGGTGCAGGATGAGAAGGTGGCGTAATGATTAGCAAACCCACCTTACAAACTGCCACTAGGTAGGTGTAAGTGTGAGTATTTGTGTGTGCTGGCCCTGTTATGGATACCAAGAAGGTCCTGGGTTTAAGTCCTGAGATCAGGCTTTTCTGTGTTGAGTTTGCATGTTCTGCCTGTGCTTGTGTAGGTTCCCTCCTGGAAACTCCGGTTTTCTCCCACAGTACAAAGACAAACACATAAGGCTAATTGGCTGTTCCAAATTGCCCTTAGGTGTCAATGTGAGTGTGGGTTGTGTGTGTTGGCCATGCAATGAGCTGTCCATGGTGTACCCCAGCTTTACCCAGTGTTGGCTGGGATAGGCTCAGTCTCCCCATGACCCAATGAGGATTAAGTGGTTCAGTGAGTGAGTGAGTGAGTGTGTGTGTGAGTAATAGTAAGAGCTGCTGCTATAAAAAGAAAAATGAATCAACCCCTTGTGAACAATCAAAAAACTGAATTGGTGTAGACTGTTGATTTTCTTTGACTGATTATGACGATAGAGTGCTTTGCATCTTTTTTTTTCGTATTGAAATAATTTGATCAGTAATTATAGATCATGATTTTTATTTCCCCATTACCATGAAACTGGGGCGGCATTGGGGTTCAGTGCTTAGTGAAGTGAATATGATGACCTCCTTTGTCATCATCTTCATGTTTCTTTTCTCTTCTGTTTAGGCTTCGAGGTTAGGTTTGTCACCGTCTGCTATCATTCATATTAGCATTCATTTCTTCTGTTTATTAGGTTTTCTTCCGCCACTCCTTTTATTATTATTTTTTAGTCATCTGCACATTATGGATGCGTTCCTTCCTCCAGTGTATTCTACCTCTTTATCATAGATGACTAAAAACCTCCGGAGATGATGTATAACCTATTTGATCAGATAGTAATACGTGTTATGTTAAATTGTTAGAAATCCAGACAGTATTTCATAATATTCTGGTATCACAGCAGTTACAGCAGAGATTGTTGTAGTAATTTGTGTGTGTGTGTGTGTGTGTTTGACTGTGCATATGTTTGCATCTTTCCTGCGTGTGTATGTAAGCCTGCTGTGAACTCGGAGGGTCATTTGTAACTCATTGTGATTTATGGTTATCTGAAATGAACAAATGGCTGTTCAGCAGCGAGCCGTCGGCCCCGGCAAGCACCCGCAGCTTCTCTCATCACGGGTGGGGGGACAACTGGTTGTCCACAGCTCCTGCAATTGATTTCCTCGTCGCTTCAATTTGTCTCTTAATGTACTGATATGCTGATAAATTTTTCTCACTTTGTCAATTAATTTTAGTGAAAAATGAGGGGGTCCGTAACAGAACGGGCATCAATACAGGCAGCCGGCGATTCGGTGACAAAATTAAGTGATAAAATTAATTGTCCTCCATCTTCTTTCTGGGGGAAAACAGAACTAATGAGAGGTGCAATTAAAGATGCATATGATTGCAGCAGGGGGGAACTGCTAGAAAACACATGACGAATATCAGAAAAGGCAGTTTGTGGTGCTAAAACGGTGGGTTTTTAGGGAGCTCCTGATTTTTGTTAGTGTCAGCATTATGGAAGGAAGAGGAAAGAAGAACACAAGGACATGCTCCTCTTAAAGCATGAGAATGATTTAAACCAGACACCAACCGAGACCTCACTGCACCCGTTCACTTCTACTACACACAGTTACTGTGTAGCTTCCTGCTCTCACTGATTGCAGTCATCAAAAGTGATGTGGGCTGCTGGGACACTGGGCTTACATGTAAATCTGAACACAATATGGTAATATTATGGGATTTAAGTGCACAATACTGGCTTTAATTTAAGATGATGTACATCTTTATAACACATTGCTCTTAAGTTCTTGATTCTGATTGGATAGAAGTGTTGATTAATCTTCAATATCCTATATAACAGCAGCTCTGACAGTAATGCCAGCTGCAAGACAATTCACAGGTTTATATTAATGTGCTCATTATGGTTTCTATAGTAACACAGGAGCATGGATGCTGGACACGCAATGCAAAAGGAATAAAAAAAATGTAATAATTGTGATTGTCCTATTAAGTTTAAAAGAGGGTGGGTAAGGAACGAGTTTATACGACTGATCAGCTACATACAGTACATATATATATATATATATATGACTGTTTATACATATTTTATGTATTGGATGTTCCACAACAACACAAAATATTCTTGGTATACCTTAGAGAAATAAACCCCTTTGAGCTGTGGTGCATTAACTTCAATGACCATGTGTCTTCTTGATTATTTTCCTATAGCAGTCCTGTCATGTTTTATTTTCAACTTACTAAATAAACTAAAGACTACAGCTTTTTTTAAATACAGAATCTCATGAAACCTCCATTTCATGGGAACATAAATAATTAGCTGTTCAGGTGTTTCTTGACCAGCTGTGTGTCTGTGTGTTATTTCATGCACAAGAGAGCAAATAAAATTCTCCAGAGTTCTGCTGGGGGCGGTTGCTGTCTCTCTCTCTCAACATGGGCACCAAACACATGCAACACAGGCCATTACAAAAGTAAGAAATGACAAAAAGTGTATTCAAAGCATAGTCAAAACTAACAGGAGTGTCAAAAATAACATTCATTCATTTTCTGAACTGCTTAATCCTAATTAGGGTCATGGGGAGGCTGGCGCCCATCTCAGCCTACTCTGGGCGAGGGCAGAGCACACCCTGGACAGCTCGCCAGGCCATCGCAGGGCAAAAAACAACATGTGTGTGTGTGTATATAAGATCTTGAGTCGATTTTCCGTAGAACAGTGCTCGATACGTCGAAGTAGAGCTAAATATATTGTATGTGGGAAAAATAACAGTACTACAATTTCATCCCGACAAGCCTGTTTCGTGGTTGCCCACTCATCCCCTGAACCAAAGCACTGGTATTCAACAGCAAGATACATGGTAAGCCTCTTGAGTGCTACTTACAAACAAACAAACAAAATAGGCCTAACAATACTTTTTTTTTGGATGTGTATATGTCAGATCAGTTATTGGTATTGGCAGTTGTGCAAAGTAGAGAAGGTTAAGTAAATACATAATTAAGAGATATGGTTAGGTGCATATCTGTGATAGCCAAATATTTCTCAATCTTCACTAAAAGTTGTGTCTCCAATTTTACAACATTTTGGAAATGCTGATTTCTTTATTTTACACATGCATGTTTACATGATAATTACCTATAGAGTGCAATGCACAATCCTTATACTACTTATTTGCATATAGTTACGCCCACACATCTCCATAAAAGGTCAAGTGCACAGACTGCTTTGAGCATGAAATGAAAATTGAGGGTAAAGGCAGAAGTGGCCTTTATATTGACACATTTCTTTATAATAATAATAATAATAATAATAATAATAATAATAATAATAATAAGAAGAAGAAGAAGAAGAAGAAGAAGAGGAAGAGCACTAAATCTGTATTTGAGGCATTTGTTTATAAGCCATATTCAAATACCTGACATGAGAATATATGGATTTTCATATTTGATCTAAATTATAACATTAATGCATAATGTATACGGACAAAGCATTGCTAATTCATGATTATCAAGCTAGTTTCTTTAACAGCATCCACAGATGATGAAACAGAAACAAATAAAAATAATTGCATGAAAGTACAGGAATCCTCCCTTTGCACTATTTACAAACTATAGGTGGTATTATTTAAAAACATTGAAAACATTGTGGTTTTAATGTGTTTGATTAGGAATGCATGTTGTGATCAATCCTGTAACAAAACACATTGTTCATGTTCACAGTATTTTCTTGCCACAGAAATTGCCAGTTAATATTTTTCCATTACATTTCATATATTGACAAATATTTAAATCAGTACCAGTAACTGTTTTACCCCGGTCATGGTTTGGAAGTCTAACCCAGAAACATGGTGTGTGAATGAGGAACACCCTGCTCACACTCATTCACACATATGGCCAATTTCATGTTGCTAATCCACCTATTGGCTGTCTAGGTGGTGGGAGGAAACTGCAGAACCCAGAGAAAACCTGCACAATACGGGAGAATATATAAAAACAGCTGTGAGGTGTGAGGCAATAACACTACCTGCTGACACATATTTCAGTACTGGAACATTTTAGCATAAACATGTGTTAGGTGAAAATACTGATGGAAGTTAAAATCTCTACAAAATCTGATAAATCTCTTTTTGGGTCGTTACATTTAGAAATCCAGCATATCAGCAGACAGTATGTGAGGTTTTGGGGTGTGTGTGTGTGTGTGTGTGTATGTGTGTGTGTGTGTGTGTGTGTGAGATCCTTCGAGGTGTACAGTGACAACCCACCTGGCTCACAAAGAGATGCTCTTCTATCGTGCGGCAGCTGAAAAGCCTGTGCACGTGTAATTTATTGTCAGTGTTTCCTTCAGAGGAATAATTGTGACGACTGGCTGTAGATCAATAGAGTATAGATTTTCAGACGCTGGAGCTTGTAGCTGTTTGGCGAAAATGTGGGGAGAGGAGACGATGCGACTGCACTCTAATGGAAAAGGGAAAAGGAGAAGAGTCGCTTCTGAATGCAAACCGGTACTGGGCCATTTATAGTAGATTGTAGCACCACAATGAGTTTAGCACTGACATGATCAACACATATGTCCAGCTGAATAAGCAGATTGGACACACACACACACAGATATTCTTGTCCTTGGGAAGATGAGCAGTGGCACACAATTCATAGCCACATACAAATTTCCAATTAATTTTACTGCACTGGTTAAAAAATATAATGCTACTTGTTGTCCTTTTTTTAATGGTTTCATTATTTTATTTGCACCTCATCATCTACAGTCAATTTACTTAACAAACAAGACAGGAGGAAAGCTCTGTATAAAGCTAGCTAGGGTTCAATTTAATTTGTGGTGACAAAAATTAATCCAGAGAAAGTTAAAAAAAAGTCAAAAATAAATAAATAAATAAATACATAAATAAATAAACAAACAAACAAACAAACAAATAAATAAATAAACAAATAAATAAATAATAACAGTGTTGCGCAGTGGTGTAGTGGTTAGCACGTCCGCCTCACAGCAAGAAGATCCTGGGTTCAAGTTCTGGGCTTTGGCAGTCAGGGAGTTGCATGTTCTCCCTGTGTTTGCGCCGGTTTCCTCCAGGTACTCTGGTGTCCAAAGTAATCCACATTAGGCTAATTAGCACCTCCAGATTTTTCTTCCAGTGTTGTCCAGTGATGGTCTGGCGAGTTGTTCAAGGTGTAACCCACTTCTTCCAAGTGTCTTCTGAGATAGGCTCCAACCTCCCTGTGATTCTAACAGGAATAAATAGTTTGGCAAATGGGTGAGTGAGTGAGTGACAACCACAATTATATAGTTGTCATGATTTGTAATCATTTTGTTAATGAATAAAGCACTTTGTACATGTGAGTTCAAATTGAAAAGAGAAAAAAAAAGATAGATACACACACACACACACACACACACACACACACACACACACACACACACACACACACACACACACACACATATGGGGAGAGTTTAGCCCTGAATAGATGCTACTTTCAAATTTTTGCTAGATTACCAACCCCAGCTTTAAAGCATTTTTCATTTACACCCTTATCCAGAGTAGCTTACAATTTATCTCATTTACACAACTTAGAATCTGGCCTTCTAAGTAATCCAAAATCACAACCACAGACCTACTTCTGCCCTTTATGAAATGGTTTTGGCCAAACTTGGATTTATTTTGGATTGTGCCTTATTATTATTATAATTATTATTATTATTATTATTATTATTATTATTATTACTTTAATTTCAACACTGATACCTCACCATAAAAAAATCAGAAATATATTTCACCAAATAACATGGGAATGGTTTTATCTTGCCTTAGCGATCTTTCTAAGAGGGAGGGAGGGATGGCATACGCTCACTTCCCTGTCACTCACAGCGATCACCAGCCAATCATGGGCATCTGTGAGCTCATTCATACAAAGGGGCGGATAGCACTTTCCCTCCAAATGTGTTAGGCCGCCCCCAAATACGCACGCGCAGCAGTTCTAAAAAAGGCGGGTGGCAGCACTGCATGTCACGGAGGGGGCATGTGCATGCTTATGCCCCTCCCTGGTTGGTGGTGGTCATGTGATAGGGAAGGTAATACTTGATGGGTGGGAATTGGATATGACTAAATCAGGGAGGAAAATGGGAAAATGGGAAAACGGGGAAATCCCCTGATGAGTGGGCAACCACGAAACAGGCTTGTCGGGATGAAATTGTAGTACTGTTATTTTTTCCCACATACAATATATATATATATATATGTGTGTGTGTGTGTGTGTGTGTTGATAATTAGATAGATACAGTATGTACATTAATATTTTTAAAGTAAGTTTTTTTGCACAAGTGACTTTCCTGCCATCACACTTAAAGACCATAAAGACTGCACTGCGTCCTGAAAATTGTGATGACATGACAATGACAGTGGGGACATAAATATGACCAAAAATATGCAGGTTTCATTCCACACCACGTCCATGCCAGTTTAATGCTAAATCTAACACATTCCAACTAATGTCTTATCACTCGCATAATCACACATATACCACATCCAATGGTGCATTTTTTACAAATGACCAGATCACACCACACGCTTACCATGTTCTTCCTGTGTCCCTCCGATCCTTATAAATGCAGCACTTTTGATTACTAATTCAAGTTGTCTACATCTACATTTAATACATTTGCATCATCACTGTATTATTTCAGTGAAGTACCTACTGGTGTTGTTATGTCATTTCTATGTCAACTAATAAGGTTAATATATCCTTATAAGGTTCTTACTGCATTCTGATTTGACAACATCCTCACTAAATTTTTTAAACATGTCCAATGTTCAACCATGTCCTCCACATTCATGAAGACCATACCACAGCCTCAAAGCTTTTTAATACAGTCCGACTATGATATACAAGTTCTTACTTCATACACCCAGTTTTTGAGGATGTACTGGGAACATGGTGAAACAGGGTTTTAGGCACTCCATGTATTCTGCCTAATAACCACCAAAAGGCAGTATGCTTTAATTATTTACCTTGTTTCTCTCTGTTTCCATATGTTCTTCCACCACCACTTCAAACCTCTCATGAAATCCCTGTCTGCATAATTTCTCCACACTGATTAAGCCATATGGAGTTGTTTGTGTTTTGGTTTATGCATTGTTCTCAACAGAGTAGATTGCAGAGGGGATCTAAAGCGCCTCCGGAATGACTCAGGCCATCCTTTGCAGGTTAGGATAATCTAACCTGAGCACTTAATCCTTTTCAAGTGTTTAGTTTTCTCTCCCTCACTCTCTTACTGCTTTCCATTTGCTTTAATGACGTATGTGGAATAATCTGTCCAAGGTCAGTGTCCCCCTGTGGAAGGGTGAGCTGACCAAGAAAAATTCAGTGATTTTTATCATGTGAATTACAGTTCAACCATATCTGAAATATAACAGTACAGCTTTCACGTTATCGGTGATTAACACCGACAATGCCTCAGCTATTCATGCTAAAAAGTCCAAGATAGGATGAAATAGTTCTGCTCTATGAATGGGTTGTCAACGTTTTTTCTCCTGCTAGACAGAATAGTACAATTTTGATACACAAAACTATAGCAAACAACTATATACAAAACTGAAATATGTTTCTTATATATATCTATATCACCCAAAAGTAAATACATCTTCTAGACTTTCAGTGCTGGCTTACTCCCAAAAGTGAAAAGTAAGAAAATTACATTTGAAGATTCTATTTAAAGATGCACTGGTGCATCATGGACAGTATGACAGCTGGAAAATGATTACAATCTGAAAGATTAGGTGGGTTTCACTAAAGCACACAGCTATCCACTAACTTCATCATTCATTATGAGAGTAATGCTTTTTAGCTTCTGAAGTTTTAGATATGTTTAGGTTTTTATTATGATCTGTATGATCATATGATCTGTGTGCACGCATTAAAAATCAAAGAATAAACAACTTGGGTAAATTGAAGTTGTAGTGTCAGAGAATGCTAGAGGCAGAAAAATTTTTAAAGGGAAGAAAAAGATGGAGGATCAGAGTTCAGCGTATCAGAGATCAGATCTCATAATAATACTGAAGAGTGGAATTGGATTCAGAAATGAAATTTTTAGAACTGAAAAAATTTACACATAATGACAGTTTATTTATTTATATGTTTTTGTTTATTTTGTTAGAATTGATTGATATTGATTGATAAAATTGATATAACATTTATAATATTACGTATTTAAAGATTAATCACCCAGGACGAGGTGGGTATCGCTGTTCCTTTTCTGTGACTATTTAGTGATTTTTTTTCTATGGATACAGAAAAAAAGCAGACTTAAAGGAAAATGAAAGGAAGGTCTACCAAACTCTCCTCACTCACTCATTTGCCAAAGTGCTTAACCTGACTAAGGTCATGAGGAGGCTGGATTCTATCTGGAGGCTGGGGCAACACACACACAACTATTTACACTCAAATCTATGGGCAGTTTAGAACAGCCAGTGTAGCCTAAGGTACACGCCTGAGACTCAAACCCAGGATGTTCTTGCTGTGAGCTAGTTGTGCTAACCACTATGCTACCATGTATATTATCATTATCAGGTATGTTTTTATTTTTATTTTTTACTTACAGCTTCAATAATATGGCTTAGCCTATTTGAAATGACCATCATTTCTGAACTTATGAATGAAATAAGGCTAGGCCCATTTAAACATAATAGTACTTTACACTACCCTACATCAGACAAGCATCTGCTCATGCATGTGAACCTATGGTATATAACTCAGTGCATTTAAATGCACAACACTGTTTTCTTCTTCAACACAAAGCTTCTTCTACAATGTTTCTTAAACAAAAAAAAAATGACATTTTGGCAAGTGAAAATATCTTGAATATACTCACTCATATTTGCCAAACTGCTTACCCTTTCTAGAGTGGCAGGTAATCTCAACAATCATTAGGCGAAGGCGGGGTGCATCCTGAATGGTTCGCCACACCAACACAAAGATGTTCACACTCACACCTAGAGGCAATTTGGAACAGCCAATTAGCCTAATGTGCATGTCTTTGGACAATCGAAGGAAACCCACACAGAAATGCGTGAGCACTCGAACACAGGACCTTCTTGCTCTAAGGTGGATGTGCTAACCACTACAACACCGGACCGCCCTATCTTGAATATAGTAAAATCCAATGTCCATTTTCTCTTAGATAACAATATAAACCAAATACTAGAAAAGCACACGGAGAGCACAGACCTCCGCCAAGGCTGTTCAGTACCCCCATATGGTATTGTATGATATGCAGCATTTTTATAGATGCAATATTTGTTTATTATTTGAGCCCTACAGTGCAAACGCACAGCCATTTATATGACTGCATTGTGTATAGGGCCTGCCTTGAAAAAGAGGCCTTGCGCTCGGATAAGGAAGTATTAATAATTGGATTATTTTTGTGATAATTGGCCTAAAAGTGGTGGGATTTCACCATCGAAAGCAAGCCTGGAAGTTATCCTTCGGTATGGTCCGGACACAGTAACTCGGATTACTACTTTATCTGTGCTTTAAAGAAATCTTTAAAAATTCTTTGCATCCAGACAGTAATGAATCACTGCCAAAATTTTATTAATTGTTCCTTGTATCATTTCTGACTCATCCTGAAAATTTCATCAAAATCTGTGAATAGATTTTTGAGTAATGTTGCTAACAGTAAAGCAAACAAACTTACAAATTAACGCCAGTGAAAAAACAACCTCCTTGGCAGAGGTAATAAGAATATTACATTTATTTGTATTAATTTCCGCTGTCCCCTTGTGATTTGTTCATGCAAGACAAAATGTCACAGGGTCACTAATCAGGCTGTTTTGTAGAATTTATTCAAAACAATATCTGACAGGTTTTTCTAGAATGATGCATACATCGACCTAACAAAATACCACTGATCATGCAATCATACAGAGAAACCAGTGCATCACCATGATAAGAACTATTTTACTTTTCTTCTTGGTAGTTGAATTCCATGCTATCCCACGCCATCCCGAACATTCTCTTTACTCCAGTATTCATAGCATACACCATTTGGCACTCCATCTTCTGCTTTAGACATGTGTCAACTTCAAGTCCTCTCTCTCTCTCTATCACACACACACACACACACACACACACACACACGCACACACACACGCAAAAAAAAAAAAACCTAAACAAAGAGCACACTCCTGTTTGACACGCTCAAGTGGTTTGTTTTGACATTTAGCACTCTGGACGAATCCATAGTGGCGGTCCCTACAGGATTCCCCTCCCCTTCCCGCCCTTTTCCTAGAAATCTTGTAAAGGCCTTTAGTGTTTTCTGCTGTCCTCAGACTGTGTGATAGTGAGAGCACTCTGGAGAGGAGCAGCAGCAGCAGTGATTTCCAACATACTGCCAGGCTTTTTTTTTTTTTTTTTGCTGACACTGCGGGCAAAAACGCAGGTGCATTCATTATCCTGTAATTACCCCGCTGT
Organism: Neosilurus mollespiculum; assembly: GCA_030014195.1. Lineage (NCBI taxonomy): Eukaryota > Metazoa > Chordata > Actinopteri > Siluriformes > Plotosidae > Neosilurus > Neosilurus mollespiculum. The sequence goes on from JAQMYF010000001.1 coordinate 52,546,666, forward strand.
TAGTCCTCTGGTATATTATTCATTACATGGCTTTTCCACACAGCACTTTGACAGGGTTGGGAAGAGTCCATGCTGGAAATAGATGAGCACAACAGCAGCAGCCACGAGGCGCATCAGCCCACACTGTTGTCATTACTACTTAAGCAAAGGTGAAAAGTAAACCAGTACAGTTCAAGGTCAACTGTGAGTGACCCCCTGTAATGTTTTTGTTCCTTCACTAAAGGTGAAGCTCCTGTCCCTATCATTCGGGCTTTATTTAAGAGTGTTGTTATAGGAAATTTGGCTTTGTGCATGAAAAAAGAAGTTATTTTGAGTAATGGATGTATTTCTTTTGTTACTGGCATGATGCTATTAAACAAAGCAAAGAATACTGGCCATAAACTGGTACTGTGGCATGTGCATGCCTGAATCATAACTACATCATTCTTATTACACTCGTACGTTAATACAACACATCACCATAGACAATTACTAAATAAGCCATTCAAAGAAAATTTGTTGTCAGTGTAAGGGTTCAGAAAGGGTAGCTCTCACTGGCTTAGAAGAATCACTTGGTGAGGATCAAGGCATGGGAATACAACCAAGTCCCCAAGCTGCCATGAAGGTAAGCTTGATCCGCTCAACTCCGGCAACAATAAATTGAGGTTGCATTGATCCCATGGCCTGCACAGCACACAACACTGTCTAGGCTCCAGCTTGGAGAAAGAGTTCATCAACCAGTGAGATATGACACAGGGTGTAAGGAAAAAGACATGTTTGGAGCTAGTGATCGAACCTTTCCAAAACACTAGGAGCTTAAAAAAAATGTGACCTTCACAACAGTGAACAGTGTCAAGGTGCTCTAATAAATCAACTATGTGGTCCTGTACTTAGACTTCATCAGGCAACAGGAAAGATTTTTCGTTTGATCCCTTCTCCAGAACTGAATTATTGCTGACAGTGTTGGTGCAGAGTTCGTATAATTTTTTAACATATTTTTTTTCTTATTTTTTTTTCCATAATAACAAGTCTTTTCTATTTTTTTCATAGGGGAAGTAAAGTTTTTCTTTAAAGTGATGGGGATTTCAAGCAGTTTGGAAAAAAAAAAAACATTATATCAGAGTCTATATAAAGAGCAATATGCAGGCTATATACCATTTAGCTAACAGCCATACATGTTTGTTAATACTGCACGTGGGCTATGTTTTTGACTCAGAACTGTCTGGACCCTCCCTCAAAGGAGGGATACATTGAAACAAACATCCAAGTTAACAACCACAATTGACAACGATATTCAATTCAAAGGTCTTTTTACTGTTATATGTGTTTAATCAGATAAGTAAGAAATCAAATGTTGCAATCAGAAACTTGTTTCAAATAAAAATCCTAACATGGAAATTGCCACATAAACAAATTTCCTTTAAGGCACCAATAAATGTAAATAATGGGTTTACTGTTACATCATTAAACAGTCTTTATACAATGTATATGAGAGTTATTTATAAGACTTATCAGACAACAAGGCCCGTGAATGAAACTCCAAACTTAAAGTAGACACTCAGGTGTTTGTTAGCAACAGAAATTGACTGCCTTAATTTGGTTGAAATGATGCCAAATCTTCAATATTAGGGAAAATGAGGAAAAACAAGGAAACCTTGTCCTTGTCACCGATGGCATTGACCAGATAATGAATGGATTTTAAACTCAACAAGGACAAAATCCCTAATCACAGGATCACGGGTCAGGTCGAGAAGAACCCAATGTGTCCGACCCTTCCCCACAGTAGACTTTTCATTTAAACATGTCCCTTCAAAATAACTATCATGCATTTCGTCATTAAAACTGGTGAAACACTTTGTCATTTGAAGACCTTAAAGATGCTAAAGCTTCTTAGAAAGTGCTGTAGTTTACTTATCAGCTACTAGAGTATGTCAGTGAGAAATTACAGTGAATCTTACGAATGTAGGAAAAGATAATTCTTTCTGCAGCGGACGAGCCTTGTGGGCATTACTGTAGAGTGCATCGCTCTGCCATCACGTGGCACATATTAAACCATTCGCTGCGCTTGGGATTAAGTCACAAGGTAGTGTTTTGAATAAGAGCCAAAGCTGAAAATGGCTTATCTGGATGAAAATGCGATATCGCCAAATATATTTTCTTCACAGCATAATCTTTGACATGAGCAAGTTCAAATATCCATAAACACAATCTGTCCATGCTTAAATGCTTGTTTAAGAAAGGCTTCCATGTCCAAGTTGTAGTAAAACAATGGAAATATTCACTTCTTTTGACGATTTTCAAAGCGCTTTGGTCATTGCTCAGGGTACTTCCTTATTATCCACATTTGGTTCCAGAATACTCTACCTACTTCTGGAATCCCAGAAGAGTTCCCCAAATTATACAGCGTTAAACCAATGTGAAGCCTCAAAAAAGACATGACTCGATAGTAAATAGAACACTATTTACTAGTAAATAGAACTCATCTGTTGCTAGGAAGATGCAAAGATCGTGCTTATTGGTTGAAACCTGGATTAATTTAGTTTTAGGATGTTAGGGAGTTTCAAATGCGGACATTCAGAAAATGGTTCTGTAAGTGTAATTGCTATTTTCTCAAAAGTAGCATTTCCTGATTGGCAACATACAAAGTGATGTAACTCAGTTATTTTTCATTCTATAATCATGTAGTATACCTCATTTGGAAGCATATTAAATTGTCCTTCCAAATATATGAATATCCCAGTATGTCAAATTTCCTACTTAAAATTATTATTTATTATTATGCTGGAGCGGGTCACATATGTGTTAAACAACAGAAGAGGTGTCTAAACCATCCCCGCTCTCCCCAATTTTAAGTAAATCATATTTGATTTATTTAATTAATTAATTAGCTTATATGCACTAAATGAATATTTGCAGTAGTTTATTTTAAACTTTTACTCACGTAGTAAGGTCTTTATAGACCATTTCACACCGACTCACTGTAACCACTGTGGATGGCGTCTTAGCAGGCGGCTCATAAATTAATGCTCGTACACAAAGCCTTTCTCCTGAGATTGCATAATGCTAAGTGCCAACATTGGATTAGAACGGATAAACTGCTGTTTACGTCATCAATTCGATCAGGACAACTTCTTTGGTAAAGCAGACCAAGAACTGGATATCTTTCTACATATCTTTCAGAAAGTGGATACATAATACAATATAAAAATATTACTATTTCCAATCAATTTATTTTTATGTTTCTTATATTAGAATAAAACACCCATCCATCCATCATTTATACCAGTCATCCATCAGGGTCTGCAAAGATGGAGTCTATAGTACTGAGACTGCAATATCAACATACTTCTCAACATGAACTGTCAAAAGATCACTCTATTAGTGCTTTTGGATTTCAGTGCCACTTTTGACACTGTCAGCCACTGCAATTGCTTGACCGCATCAATTCTAAAATGGGACTGAAGGGCACCACCCACTCATGGTCAAAATCCTACCTCTCCAGGTGATTACAATGGGAGCTTGTCGCAGCAGTATTAATTGAACACTGGCGGACCACAAGGCTCCTGTCTCAGACCACTTCATTTTAACATCTACAGCCATGGAAAAAATTGAGAGACTACTTTTAATGGGTATTCCCTTTATAAGTGATCTCTTAATTTTTTCCATGGCTGTATGTTAGCAGTATCTTCAATGTCGTCAATAAGCATGCTCCTCCGGTTACTCTCCTATTCTGACAACTTCCAGCTCTATTTCTTTTTCAGTTTCTATCAGGAGCTTGCTGTAAATGCCCTGCAGAATTGCATTCACAGCACAAAGCGAATTGCATTCCAGAAGATCATGAGAGATAGTCACCAGTATAAGTGTTGGAGTACCTGTTTCGTTGTCAGTCTGAAACCTGGGCTCTTGGGTTGATGGAACATTTACATTTACATTTACATGAAACATTCCCAGTGGCCTCGCACATAATGAAGACTTGTAGCACTTCGTTTTCCCATCTTCTTAATATTAGTCATATACGCCATTATCTCTATTTTGAATCTGCTGAGACACTTCTTCTCAAATTTGTCACCAGTAGAGTGAACTACTGTAATTTTTTGTACAGACTACTGGCATATCAGCTAGCCAAAGTACAACAAGACCAAATTGCTGCATTTCTGTGAATGAAATTCTGCCATCTGCTGGCCAAAAGCTTCAGACCCAAAACCTGATTAATATGAAGTGACAGTGCTAACCATTGAGCCACCATAAAATAAAACATCTTTTATTCAAACATAAACTCATTTAAACCTAAAAACGTTAGAAAGTTTTAAAGCATCTGTATGAGCCCTGTAGACCATCATAATACAATCGGCTATAACCTTAAAACTACCAAGAAGAAACAGTGAACAGTGAACACTGAAAATGTCATTACAATTCCATCTCTCATTGGGGTAGAAAGTGAACAGTCAGCTCTCAAAGTTGACGTGTTGGAAGTAGGATAAAATGGGCAAGTGTAAGGATCTGAGTGACTCTGACCAGGACCACATTATCATGGCTAAATGACTGGGTCTATTCATCTCCATAACCACAGGCCTCTTGAGGTTTTTTGTGTTAGTACCTAATAAACGTGGTACAAGGAAGGGAATACGATGAACCAGGAACAGATTAATGGGCACCCTAGGCTTACTGACATGCATGAGGAGTGGAGGCTAGTCCATGTGGTCTGATCCCACAGAATAGCACTAATTACTGAAAAAGTGAAAGTGCCTATAAAGGGGACATGAGCCTCAAAACTGAACCATGGAGCTATGAAAGAAGGTGGAGTGGTCTGATTTTTTATTTATTATTTTTTTTTTACATCAAATGGGCAGCTGGATGAATGTGCATCAGTTTTGTGGATAGAAGACAGCAACACTATCAACTATGTGAAGAAAATAAGCTACCAGAAGCAATATGATATAATATGGCTCACCTCCCAACATAGAGGAATATAAGGATGTACTGTGAACTGCTTGATGCCGATACCAAAACACACCTTCAGAGGTTATGTGAAGTCCATACCTTGATGAGTTAGCCATTATTTGTGGAACAAGTAGGACTTACACAATGGGCATAAAATGGTCTTGAAGTTCTAGCTGACTGGTGTACAAACTAACAATATGAGATGCTCCAACACTGACGATGATGATATCTCACAAAAGTAGCATTTTGCTGTTTAACTATAACTATATTAAAAATGGATATTGGACAGTATTCATGTGTTGTTACGGGTTGTACTGTTCAAGAAAAATAATCAATAATATGTTGGTGTGATGAACAAAATTTTACAATAACAGTGCAAATCTTAAGCATTTCATTCTTCTTCTACAGTAATTCACCAATCAGTACAACCACAAGTGTTTATTAAGGCATGACATGTCATACTTTAAGCAGCATGGTGGCGTAATAGTTAGCATGTCTGCTTCACAGCAAGAAGGCGTTTCTGTATGGAGTTTGAATGTTCTCCCTGTGCTTGCATGGGTTTCCTCCGGGTACACTGATTTCCTTCCACAGACAAAGACATGCACATTAGGCTGATTGGCTGTTCCAAATTGCCCCTAGGTGTGAGTGTGAATGTTTGTGTGTGTGCTGGCCCTGCAATGGATTCACAAGCTGTTCAGGTTGTACCCCGCCTTTGCCCAGAGTCGGCTCTGGCTCCAGCCTCACCTCGACCCTAGTAGGATTAAACGTTTCAGCATTTTTTTCATCCATTTGTAGTTTTGTTTAAAATTATGAAAAATCTATAAAATATAAAGTTACAGCTTTACCTCTAACTGTTACCAAGCACTGACACAGGAGACTCCTTCCAAAAATGCTAGTCTGCTAATAAAAAAATTTACCAAACCAACAGTAACATATTTCCCTGTGTTATTTCCTACGTGATATATTATTGTATTAGAGAGAATACAATAATTTAAACCTGTGACTAACCAGAAATGAATATTCAACAGGGCTGGGTTATAATGAAGTATTACTCAAGCCTCATGGCACACACATACACACATGCACGCACGCATGCGCGCACACACACACACACACACACACACACACACACACACACACACAAAAATAATAATAATAAATAAATCTTAATATTGTGCTGGTCAAACAACAGCCTGTTCTAGTATCTTGACAAATCAAGTCATGTTATACCATCTGTTCCAATAAAATAGGACTTACCATTCTTAAAGGCGAGTACTGTAATGATAATTTTTAAGCATAATGGTAGACTCACTTTATTTGCCAAGCATGAACAAGAAGGCTATTTGCAGTTATTTATGCTAGTTTGCCATTTATCTGTTAATGTTGTTTTAAGTCCACTGTCCACTTAATATGTTCTCATCTGAATCAGACCAGAGTCCACTTGCTCAGTACTAGATCAGTTTCATTAACTAACTGCAGCAACAGTGCTATTTTGATTAAACACAGAATCATTGATTACACACTCCAGTAGTTTTTTTTTTTTTTTCCCATCACACTTAGGCACATTCCACAATATCCTTCAAAATTTGTGTGGACACAGTAAGAACTTGTGCTATGTAGTAAGAAGGCAGTGGAAATTGATCAGGATGTGGTATGGCCTACATAGACATAGGATGTGGTCAAAGTTTGAGCATGTTCAAGAAATAAAATGGAGTGCAGATATGGTCAAACCAAGATGCACTAACAACTTAAAGTTGTAGCGACAGCACTGATGTAGTAACAATCAGTGTTAGGCACGTTACTTTTAAAAAGTAATTAGTTATAGTTAATTCTCCCCAAAAGTAACTGAGTTAGTAACTGAATTACTCCACTATAAAAGTAACTAGTTGCCAGGGAAAGTAAGTATTGTGTTACTTTTAAAAAAAAAAAAATGTCTAAGAATTTTTTTTTCTTCTAAGAGGGTTGTTAACAATATAAAGTGCTTAACTCTTTGCAAATACTGTACTGTTCAAGTATTTTCTTACAAATAAAAGTAAACTGTTTAACTATGAAGTGCTTTAACTCTCTGTAGTGTAAATTAAATAAATCAAACCTTTACACAACTGGTAGACATATTGTACTACAAGTATTTTCTTTAAAACAAAATAAACAGTTTAACAAGATGAAGTGCTATTAAAATAGCATTGAAAATATGAATTACTTGGACAAATCCAGCTTAAGCTGCTTGGACAGCATGACTCCATGTCCTTATTTGTTAGCGAAGCTCACATAAGCCACACCTGGCCTGCTATCATCATCAACAGTGTCAACAACGGTGTTTTTTGCCACTAGTTTTGTAGAAGTGTGTGCCGTTGAGAGATGCTTCATTAGATTAAAGTTGCTTACAATGGACGCGGACAAACACTTCGCTCCGGGACATAATGTACAAGTCATGTGTACGTTCTTGCCTTTTACCTCAAGGAGATTAAAATAGTGTCTGTACTTCCATTTTTCAAACGCCAACTTTCCCTTCAGATTCGCCATTGCTGCAGCTTACCTCTGCTAGTTTGGGTGTGTGAGGTGGCTGTGTGCGCGTCTGTGGTTTGGTGTAAACACTGCCTCTGATTGGCTTATCATGAAAGCTTACTCAACCTTAGCAAATCATCATTGATTATGCAGTTGTTTCGCACCGTTCTCCTCCCTCACCAAAGAGGGGAAAACAGCTTTGCAGCTCCTGTGGCTAACATGTTGGATGAAAACAGTTTAAATGAGTAGCTTTAGTTTATAACGCACCCCATTTAATTGTCGCTAATGGTAACGGCGTTGTAACGATGGAAATAGTGATTAGTTAGATTATCTGTTACTGAAAAAAATAATGCCGTTAGTAACGCCGTTTTTTTTAAACACCGTTATTCCTGTCCCTGGTAACAATGTAACTAAAACCGGATAGGATACAAGTGTGGCATGGACTTGTTGAAGGAACCAAAGAGCGAAGCATGGAGGGCCATCTGATTGGTCATAGTAAGAATGTAGTAAGAATGCATTGGATGTGGTGTGTGTATGTGTGTGTGATCATGTGCATTGCAAGAAGTTGGTTGGGACATGATAAACTCAGTTAGAACCTGGCATGGACATAGTAAGGTCATAGAAGTAACTTGAAAACTGCACATTTTCCATTTTGACCATACCCTGCTCCCTTCATTTTAAGGTTGCAGTTGCGGTCCTCATGTTCTAGTCTAAATATTACAGGCAACTAGGGTGTGGCCATGGATGCACTTACTTTATCCATAGAAGTATATTAGATCTAGTTTTGCTGAGTAAATTATGCTAATTTTCCTATTTAGATTTCCTTGCTAGTGCTACTGTTATTGCAAGTCTCCCAAAACTACTGACTACATTTCCCCTACAGCATTTAACAGCAAAAAAAAAAAAAAAACACTTTGCGAAAAATAGCAAAACGATGCAGATTTTTTCAGACCTTCAATAATGCAGAACATAGAATCATATTCTATACTGATACTCATATTCATATTCTATAATATATATTTTATACAACATAATAATAATATTTCAAATCTTTGGATGAGTTCAGAAATCAATATTTAGTGAAATAACCCTTTGACATTCATCTGTCTTGGCATACTCTCCACCAGTCTTTCACGTTGCTCTTTTGTGGCTTTATGCCAATTCTGGTGAAAAAATTCAACCACCTTAGCTATGTTTAATGGCCTGTGACAATTTTCTTCTTCTAGATCACATTCCAGAAGTGTTTACTGGAGTTTAGGTCTGGAGATTTGGCTGGCCATGACAGTATCTTGATCCACAATTGGACTTTCAAAATATAATCTGCCCCATTCCAGCCCGGCTGAAGCACACCCACATCATCATCAAACATCCACCAAATTTCAAAATAAGTACGAGACACTGTGGCTTGTAGCTCTCTCCTGGGCTCATTAGTCATCCAGGTGACCAGGAAAAGCTGAAAATTGGACTCATCAGAAAGGATGACCTTACTCCAGTCCGCTCCTTGTGTTCTTTAGCAAACCTCAGTCTGCTTTTTTTTTTTTTTTTTGGCTTCTAATTAATGAAGAGCTTTTTTCCAGTTTTAAAACTCAATTGCCATGCATTTAACCCCAGCTGCCATTTGCTATTCTTTCTGTAAGTTGCTTGATGTCACCCTGTGGTTGTTAAGAGACATTCAGAGGAGTTGATGATCATCCTGCCCTATGCCAGTCCAAAACTTTGTTCTCCCCATTGTCTGCTGCTTGACCTTTTTCCTTACAAACTGCTCTTTGAAAATTTGAGAATGAAAGTGACCTGATGCTCACTCAATCCCTCTGCAAGTAAAGCCAGAATTGACCCTTTCTTTTTCTCACTCAAAACAATTTATTCATTTACTTTTTTTTAACCAATAAAAATCTGAACAGTATGGCGTGCATATCTATTCAGCCCCCTTTATACCCATAAATATGGTTTCTTATACCCATAAATTATGTGCAAACAAACTGTCTTTAGAAGTCACCTAATTATTAAACAGAGTCCATCTGTTTGTGATCTAATTTCAGTAGAAATATAGCTGTTCTGTGTGTGGCCTCAGAGGTTTATTAGGGAACATTAGTGAACAAACAGCATCATGAAGCCTAAGGAACACAACAGACAGGTCAAGGATAAAGTTGTGGAGAAGTTTAAATAAGGCTTAGGTTATAAAAAATATCCTAAGCTTTAAACATCTCAAGGAGCACTGTTCAGTCGATCATCCCAAAATAGAAAAAAGTATGGCACAATTGTAAACCTACCATGGCATGCCCATCCACTTAAATTGACAGACCAGGTAAGCAGAGCATAGATGGAGAGCAGTCAAGAGGCCCACGAAAACTCTGGAGGAGCTGTAGAGATTCACAGCTTAGGGGGGGAGGGGGGGGGTATGTCCACAGGACTGCACTCCACAAATCGGGCCTTTAAGGAAGTGTGCCTAGAAGAAAGCTATTGTTGAAAGAAAGCCATAAAAAGTCCAGTTTTCAGTTTGCTACAAGCCATGTGGGGGACACAGCAAACATGTGAAGGTGAAGGTCACATGAGACCAAATCTGAATTTTTGTCCTAAATCCAAACACTATGTGTGGCAGAAAACTAACACTGCACATCACCCTGAACACACCATCCCTACCATCAAACATAGTGGTGGCAGCATAATGCTGTGGGTAATGTGTTTTTGCAGCAGGGACAGGGAAGCTGGCCAGAGTTGATGGGAAGATGGATGGAGCCAAAATGTTCATCTTCCAACAGGACATCGACCATAAACATACAGCCAGAGCTACAATGGAATGGTTTAAATCAATGTATATTTATGTGTTAGAATGCTCAGTCCAGACCTAAATCTGATTAAGAATCTATGGCAAGATTTGAAAATCGCTGTTCTCAGATGCTTTCCTTTGAATCTGACTGAGCTTATTTTGCAAAGAATAATGGGCAGAAATTTTAGGTAGAAACATACCCCAAAATACTTGCAGCTGTAGTTGCAATGAAAAGTGGTTCTTCAAAGTATTGACTTGTGGGGGTTGAATACAAATGAACACCACACTTTTCAGATTTTTATTTTGAAAAAAATCATGTATCATTTTTCTTCCACTTGCACAATTATGTGCTAGTTTGTGTAGTCTCTCTCTCTCTCTCTCTCTCTCTCTCTCTCTCTCTCAAACACACACACACAATAATAATAATAAAATATATTTATGTTTTTGGTTGTAATGTGACAAAATGTGGAAAACTTCAAGGGCTATGAATACTTT
>JAQMYF010000001.1:52557452-52569313 GCA_030014195.1 Neosilurus mollespiculum
ATGCACTTATTCCATACTCCTCACACACACACACACACACACACACACACACACACACACACACACACACACACACACACACACACACTCCATACTCCTCAGCAACCGATGACTGAAATTGGAAACCTTGATGTGGCAAGGGGGTGGGGGGGTTTAATTAAACATTAAATAAATAAAAAAATAAAAATAAAAAAAAGCCAGATTCAAATTTTAATTTGAATAACTTTAAAATTAAATCACCCAGTTGGCTAGCTATGTAGGATGTTTAATATGTTACAATCATGAGAAAAATATACCCTACATGCTATTGATGCAGAATATAATTTGGATTGTGTGAATCATCCTCACCCCACCCCCCACCCCATTAAAAACAGCCTTGATTCATCCCTAAAGTCCCTAAACTGTATTGTGATCATAGCAGCTTAATGCACTGAGGAGTCCCGGTAGGAAATGGATTAAGGGAAACACACTGGGTTTAAGGGTTCCCAGGGGGCGTGAAGAGCCTGAAAAAGCAATCGTCCTCAGCAGATTCAGTTTGCAGGCTTCACAAACCACAGCAAACAGAGCAGAGCTCGCACAGACAACAGAAAGTGCAGATAAAGTACAACGACATGTCTGCTTGTGAATTTCATGATGAGAAATAAATAACGAAATAAATAAATAGATAGACAAATAAATAAATCTGCCTCCAAACAACTTGCACATCAATAATTATAATCAGTATAGGTCATTTTTAGAGTTTGGCCACCGAAATCTAAAATAAATGTCAATATTTTAACTAAAAATGTGGACTAATTCAGATTTAATCTATAGCTCAGAGACTGTTTGATAGTTATTGAACAGAAAGCTTTGTTTATTTATTTATTTATTTATTTATTTATTTATTAATAATCTTTGGATCAGTGCCTTTAAAACAAAACAGGGGAAAAAAAGTGTTAATGATGTCAAATGTCGTGCTACAAATGAAGACAAAAAATTAAAAATTAAGATTTTTTAAAAAATCAAATAAAGACATTATTTCTTGATTTAATTAATATAAAATAAAAATTGATATGAATAAAAACTAAAGTTATAATTAAAAACATGATGACCATCATTAATATCTGACCATTCATAAAATAACACTTTATTCAGCACATCGTTTTATCATCATTATTATTTTATTTTTAGTTCATTATTTTTTTAGTTTTCTCACTCTCTCTCTCTCTCTCTCTCTCTCTCTCGCTCTCGCTCTCTATTTATTTATTTATTTATTTATTAGTTCCTACTCATATGTATTGGGCTTTTGTTAATAAATTGTGCACATGAAAAAGCCAGGAAATACTTATTTTAGATCATGTGTGCATGGGACATCTATTTTAATATGCTTTTAACTGGGTATTTTCATTTAGTTTTTATTTTCTGAATCACTTTATCCTTCATTAACGTTGCAAGGAGGCTGGAACCCATCCCAGCCAACTCAGTGTGAAACTAATCAGACCATCGCAACACACACACACACACACACACACACACACACACACACACACACGCACACACACACACGCACACACACACACGCACACACACACACCTAGGGGCAATCAAGCATATTTAATTAGCATAAAGTACACATTCTTAGACTGCAAGAGGAAAGTGGAGTACCCGGAGGAAACCTACAAAGCATGGGGAGTTCACGCATACTCCACACAGAAACGCCCTCACTAGGCACAGGGCTCACGTTTTTGCTGTGAGGCAGAAGGGCTAACCACTATGCCACAATATCGCCCATTGGGCCTTTAATTTGTTCAATTAATATAATAATCCTAAAGTTTTTGGTAGTTAAATTTTCTTTATACCCTCACCTATGGTCACGAGCTTTGGGTATTGACCGAAAGAACAAGATCGCGAATAAAAGCGGCTGAAATGAGCTTCCTTCGCAGGGTGGTAGGGCTCTCCCTTAGAGATAGGGTGAGATGTTCTGTCATCCGGGAGGAGCTCGGAGTAGAACCGCTGCTCCTTCGCGTTCAGAGGATCCAGTTGAGGTAGCTTGGCCATCTGATTAGAATGCCTCCCGAACGCCTCCCTGGTGTGGTGTTTCGGGCATGTCCAACCGTGAAGAGACCTCGGGGCCGACCCAGAACACGCTGGAGGGACTATGTCTCTCAGCTAGTCTTTGAACGCCTTGGCGTCCCCCTGGAAGAGCTGGAGGAAGTGGCTGGGGAGAGGGACGTCTGGACCTCACTGCTTAGGCTGCTGCCCCCGCGACCAGACCCAGGAACCAGTGGATGAAGATGAAGATGAAGTGAAGTGAATTTTCTTTATATTCGTACACTGTTTTAAAGGATAAACTGTCTAAGCACTTGTCTCACTGCTGTCATGCCTCTTAAGCTCATTTGTAACTTCCAAAATTCCAGTTCTTTGGATATGCAGTGTCAGTGGAATCCACCATTAGGCATTAGGTGTCCATCTTAACTCTGAATCCCCAGGTTTTTGCTTTGGCCTGTTCCATTAATAATTTATATGCAGTGAGAGGTGCATTATGGGTTTAATGTTAATGCAGTCTGAGGGGAACATGGGCTGAGACACACACTGATATGAAAATAAGGTTTGAAAAAGGGGTACAGAAGCAACAAGTGATGATTAGGAGATAAATATATGATGCGGGTAATCTGTTTGTGGGAGAGGAGTAACACACTATGATGGGATGAGGGGATATCACTACCTTCACAGGGCCAGAACTCTCATATAGGAGAAAAGAATAGTGGGCCAATAACCAACTTACTATAACATGGCACTATAAAGCCTGATACATGCTGGTGGCAAGTTTGCAAGTGTTCTGGACAAAACTGTAATATCGTAATACTACAATAATTTTTATAAGGGGGAAAAAGACAATTTATCAAATATTGACCTTGATTTTTTACTTAAGAGAGATGAAATGAATTAATACCACTGACTCAGCATTTAAAAGATGATCTTGCTTGCTTTTGCTGCTTAAATCCTACTAGGGTTGCAGGGATGCTGGTGCCTATCTCAGCCAACAGTGGGCGAAGGCTGGGTACACCCTGAACAACACGCCAGCCCATAGCAGGGCCAACACACACAACCATTTACACTTATATCCACACCTAGGGGCAGTTTGGAACAGCCAATTAGCCTAGTGTTCATGTCTTTGGACTGTGGGAGGAAACCAGAGCTCCTCGATTAAACCCAGCAAGTACGAGTAGAACATGCAAACTCCACACAGAAATGTTCCGGGAGTCATACCAAGTACCTTCTTGTGGGGCGTAAGTGCTAACCACTAGGTCACCGTGCCGCTCAATTTCGGTACAAATTTAAAAATTTCCCTGCCCGATGTATGGAACCTGTCATGGTGCAGCAGCCCTAGTGGTTAGGCACCCTGCTGGAAATGCATTCCTGTTTTATCTTATGATATGTTTTTTTTCTTTTTCTTGTTAAATCATGTCACTTTTGGCAGCACATGGAAAAATGCCAAGGGACCCTAACTTTGTTCAGCAATTTCTAATGAAATATTTTAAGCATAAAGACACTTCTGATCCTATTCATTCATCTATTTTCTGAACTGCTTAATCCTAATTAGGGTCGCGGGGAGGCTGGTGCCCATCTCAGCCGACTCTTGGCGAGGACAGAGTACACCCTGGACAGCTCACCAGGCCATCGCAGGGCAGAAACACGGCTATGCAGCTACTCTTGACAAAAATCGGCAATGGTTCTTTCACAGGCCTCTCACCACAGGCAGTGAGATACATGGCTGGCTTTTGATAACCCAGTTAGCTGCACTGGGGCGGACAGATGTGACATCCCATTGATAGTGGGATTTGAACCCCCGACCTTGGGACCAGCACCCTACCACCGGGCCACCATTGTGCCCTGATCCTTTTGATGTTTTTAAATTTGTAGAAAAATGTGAACACAAATTATGCAGTAAAATTTGTGTGATAATAGTCATGCAATGCATTATATCCTTATCAAGGTAAAGAAGCCATCTAAAAGACAGTTACATTTAGGAATACATTTTAAGCTGTTCATGGTATGCTCGGTCTTCCAATGTAAGTTGGCTGGAATGGACAGTGAATGAATGGTAAATTTTCTGATAATAAAGGGTGACCCAAAAAAACCTCCCATATTTCAAAGGCAAAAAAAAAAAATAAAAAGATCAAAGATAATTAAATTATTGTGCTAATTAGGTGCTAAAGTCACTCCCAAGTGGAGCACCTTGAGCTTGAAGAAGTCGATGTGTGGTTTCAGTAAGATGGAGCTACGACACACACAGCTCAAAGATCATTGGAAGTGCCGAGGGAGGAGTTTCTGGATCGGGTGATCTCATTAAATGGTGATGTTGGGTGGTGGCCCGTTCCTCTGACCCCGCCCCTTGTGATTTTTTTTTTCTGTGGGGCTACCTTAAATCACAAGTGTATACTCATCAACCCCAAACTCTTGAAGCCCTTAAGGTTGCTATTAAGGTTGCAGAGATCACCCCTGTCCACCTGACATGACCTGTGTGTATAGACAATGACAACCACCATTCGAAGTATATGACCTTTAAAGCATGATGTATAAAAACTGTATTGAATAAAGTTTCACATGTGCCAATAATGATATGATTATCTCTAATTTTTTTTTTCTATTTACCCTTGAAATGTGGGAGATTTTATTGGGTCACTCTGTTATATATTTATGTGTGTGTGTGTGTGTGTGTGTGTGTGTGTGTGTGTATTGTTAAATTTAAAAAATAGATTAAATGTATTAAATAAAAGGAAGACAAACAAAGAAAGGTTTCGTGTTACAATCTCCACACTGATTCCCCATGCAGAACCCCTAAGCCCCATTCCCCTATAAGAGTAGCATTACCATGTTGTAATGTAAAATATATTTAACCACTAGTTAATCTTGGAAGCATTTGATTATTAGCAGGTGTGGGAGATTTAACATATCTATTTGGTATTTTTATTTGAAACACAAATATAACTTTGGACAGATTCAAGGAACACACTTGTTACTTTAGACGTTCACAGCGCTCTGCACTTCGTTTACCTACACTTGTCTGTTTTTTTTTTTTTGCACATGTTTATATCTGTCAATGTACACTATACACCCACATAGCATAGACATATCAGTGTACACGTCTGAAAAAATAAAGTAAAATTGTGCCATGCACAACACATGTCAACAAATCTTGGTACAGGAATGGAACAGGACATTTAAACTTTGCTATTGGTGGTAATGTAAACACATTTTGGACCGAAGTGGGGGTGGAATATAGATTTTGAATGCCGCACCACTGTTGCAGTCACATTTATTCTTGGATATAAAAACAGTAGCTGGCAGAAAAGCAGAGAAAATTACTCCGTTACACATAACCAAATGAGCACCAGACTGCCATTATACCACTAACATTTATAAAAAATAAAACCAAATGATTTTCATCACTTGCACTTTACTACTGTAATTATATGAAAAAGAAAATGTTCCTCAGAGGTAATTGTAATGGTTATTGGTTCTAGATAAAGTGATCAAGTTAGGAATGACTGTATTACAGGGTCAGGAAGGTCCTAGGTTCGAGTCCTGGGCTCGGCATGGCCGTTCTTGTGTTGAGTTTGCATGTCCTTCTTGTGCTTGCGTGGGTTTCATCTGGGTGCTCCGGTTTCCTCCCAACAACCCCAAGACATGAACATTAAGCCAGGTGGCTCTTCCAAATTGCTCTTTAGTGTAAGTGTAAATAGTTTGTGTGTGTGTTGGCCCTGTGATGGACTGGCGAGCTGTTCAGGGTGTACCCCTGCCTTTGTCCAGAGTCGGCTGAGATAGGCTCCAGCCTCCTCGCGACCATAGTAGGATTGTAGTATACAAAACAGAAAGAACTTAGAAAGAAGAAAGGTTCAGTCAGTTATCAGGTTCTACACAGAACCTTAACAGCCCCCCCCCCAACAGACAAACCACACATATGTAAACATTCTTAATATAAACATACCAGTATTTTTTTATTTTTTTTACTTCCGAAGGCTGTGCTACCTTTTAGTTTGTGTGAATGATGGCCATAATAACTAAAACGATACTTTTTACTGCAAAGCTGCCATCCAACTTGCGGTTTATTGCGTTGTTTTATTCACCTGCGTATGCCTCTGTAGTCCTGCTGTCGTGTCCTCACGCTGCAGGTGTTCCAGCGTGTGAAAAAGCATTGCAGCCCTGACAGAGCTAATGTAGCATTCAACATCAGCCTCTTGCTCTTTCCCTCTCTCCATCTCTTTCTCCCCGTCTACCTCCCTCCATCGAGCAGACAGATGTAGGGAGAGAGAGAGAGAGAGAGAGATGAGCAGGGAAAAAAAAAAGTCCGGATCTGCATAAAAACTGTTCAAGTGCATAAAGTGGCCCCATCTGGATGGCATCGAACAGAAATGAAGTTGTACAAAACCATTCCGTTGATAATAAAGCTAATTTTTATGGCTCTGACAAGTATGTAATTATGTTCAGTGGCGCTTTTCAGATTTTATCACAGTCAATAAAGCGCGCTGGTAATTTCATTCCCATTTGACATATTTACATGGCAACATTTGACTGCAGGAATTACTAACCCTGAAAGACTTGATAGATATGTTCTAATGATCTGTGACCCCTCATCTGTTTCCTGTCTCTCCCAGCAGAACAGTGCTTCCTGTTTGACCTCTGGCCACATGGCATGCAGAGTAAGCAGCATCTGGGTGCAGGTAAGTCACCTGACCTCCCTCAGCCAATGAGTAGTATTTCTGAAACGCAGGACCATCAGTTTTGGTCCATCTAAGTTGTCAGCCCCAGTGGCCATGTTGGTTTCTTCCTCCTTTTTGCTGCAACATTAGCGCTAGCTCATTGACCTCCACCTGGGGTAGGTATCCCAAGGGTTGATGGCGATGTGGAGACTTGTTCAGTGTATGGCGCGCGTGTGTACAGAGTGTGCGAGATCATCTTGCGGCTCACCGCTGAGAGGCAGAGGAAGGTCCCTGCCGTTAAAAGACCATCAAAAGCAGCAATAATTACGCAGGAAATTGGCAGTGAAATTGAAAAACTTTGACCGGTGTGCCACTTCCTCTCTGTCTCTTCTTTTGCGAAATCCTTCTTCTGTGACAATCGCATTTGAAGGTGCTGAGAAAGGCACAGTTGGACTGCGGCGTGCCGCACAGCAAGGTGTATTTCACACCCTGCTGACACGAGTCACTCTTTTTTTTTTTTTTTCTTCTCCCCAACACTTATTCATTATTGCGTTCCATCGCTTCTCCATTTGGTCCTGAGAGATATTTCCAATATTTGCCAAAACCAAGCATTTGCCAGGTCTTGCGTCCAAGTTTCAAATGGCTGACTGGAAAACAGATTTGAACAGATATCATCATCGTCATCCTGCTCTCTGCTTTATGATCATCTAGGCCACGTGTGAAGAAACACACACACACACACACACACACACACACACACACACACACACACATACTGCAATGTTAATTTTTACACCAGCACAATATTTGTCTGATCTCTGTGTTGTCCACTCAAGCAAAGTTTATGTGCATTATGTCTGTCATATCCGGGGACACTTAGGCCGGCTAAGTAATGCAGCATGTCAATAATAATGAAGCAATGACATCCTCAGGAATGTGCACGCTCCCACAGACAGCCATTGTTCTAATGACCTAACGTCCATCTCCATAATCAGCCTGAAGCCCCACGCCGCCCTGCCCCGGCCGCCGCTCTTCCGCACTTGACTGATTGATTGAATATGAAATAATGAGGGGTTTCTGATGCTCATCTAAAATTCCTCACAGAGGAAGGAAGGGTGGAGGGAATCAAATGGAAATTTTATGCAATGAGATGGATTAATGGAATTCGTCACGCATTTTTAAGTCTTAATGTACAGCAATAAGCCCCATAGGTTGTCGTAGAGAGATGGAGAGTTGTAGCTGTTTATGGGCCATTTCGGTGCATTACTGTCAATGTGATCGACGCCACGCAATATTTTCGCTCTACTACAATTGAGCTTAAGTTTAGAGGAAGGTCCACTCAGTCCTGTCACCGCAGCTCAGAGAGAGATCACTCTAGTCGGATTGCTCCATTTGGACAGATCCGTCTGCACACGCTGTCGCACACAGTAATCTTCTAATGCATGTGTCAGATGCACTGCCCTGCTCTGGCATGTCAGTGTGGAAGGAAAAGGCAGGACATAAGGTTTAAAGAACTGATTAATTAATCAAACAGATTTCTTGTCACTATACTTTTATGTATTTTTAGCATCTTGTACAGCATTCATAGTGCTAATGTTGTACAATATATAAAATAATTGTGCAATATTTTGCATTTAATATAAAAACAAAAAATAAACCCAACAAAAACCCCCACCAACAAAGTCATCAGGCAACAACAAATGGCTCACAGTACACTCGTTGCTCGAGAAAGCAACTCAGAAGGAATCTTCTACACCATATCAGCCGAGCCAAAATGCCTCCGTCATTGGAGCTTTTGTTTTTCTGTTGATGGTAAGTGATATTTACAGATTGTGGCAAATAAAATAGCATATTAGAAGCCCAATTAACATTTTGCTAGCCCAAGGCTGTATGGGGCCCAGCTGGTTGGCTGCCGCAGTGTGTGTATGTGTGTGTGTGTGTGTGTGTGTGTGTGTGTGTGTGTGTGTGTGTGTGTGTGTGTTGGATTTAACATGGGTGCAGATCATGTGATCAGCCTTCTCGTTAATCTGCCCGCATTCATTTTAATCTCATTTAAGGCACCCTATCAGCAATTAAATCATCAGAGCTGAAATAATATTGTTTTGATTTGGCAAATAGCATGCGGTTTGTGAAACACCAGACATCTCTCAATTTTTTTTTTATGGTGACCAAAAACAGCACAGCACGCCAATAATTAGCAGGAATTAAGAAAACAGAGCTCATAGAAATTCATGCAAGCCCATTAAAGAGTGGTGATAAAAAGGAGTCTTCGTCTGATTTTTTTTTCTTGTATAATTTTGTCCACAATTACAGCTAATGTGCATTTTTTTGTTTTGTTTTTGCATTTACCTTCATCTCTCCATCTTTTTTTTTATCTATTCTTCCCCCCCCCCCCCCATAATCCTCATCATGTCTGGCAGGGCCATTGGTACTTAAATTTAAATATGCATGGATTTGGCATGGGTAATTAGCATGCTTTTCTTCTCTGAATGTTTATGAAATGTGTACACACACGTCCATGATTTCAAACCAAGTCTACTGATTTCATGCAGAAAAATTAATGCATTTTCTAAATTAATCACTTGTCAAAATGGCTAATAATCGTTTAGAATAATATTATATAATATGGTATATTAATATATAAATACTTTCTTACTGTGCATACATACACAAGCACACACACACACACTATATATATATATATATATATATATATATATATATATATTATATACATACATATGTGTATGTATGTATGTATGTATGTATGTATGTATGTATGTATGTATGTATGTATATAAAATATCTTAACTGCCTAGTTAATCTGTGCCAATGAAAGGAAAGCTAAAGAGCTAATGTGTTCTTCCACTATCATAGCCACCTCAAGCTTCAGCCTGTTGTGGATTCGGAGATGCTTTTTCTGCACAGCATGTTTGTGAAGAGTGTTTTTTTTTTTATGTAGTTGTCCAGTCAGCTCAAACCAATCTATCCATTTTCTTCTGACCATTCACCTCATTGAAGCATTTACACCCACAAAACTGCTTGGTGTGAAAATCCCAGATCTGAAGTAAAGCAATCATAAGGTCAAATAATTATGTATACATATACAGTCACAATGTGAAAAAATTAGGACACCCTATGAAAGTCTGTGTATTTTTGAAAAAAAGAAATTGGATATATACATATTTAATCTCAATTTTAACAATACTGAGAAGTTTGATTAATATAACTAAGCAATTAAAACTGAAGAAAAGAGTTTTCAAGATCTTCTGTGAAATGTAATCCTACAAAACGCATATTATACATGAGGAAAATGTTAGGACACCCCTACATTCATCATCAGGTGCACATGATTAGAAGATCATTATTCAGCATTTTGAATGAGGTTTGCCCTATTTAAACATCAGGCATTTAGTTTTGTGTGTTCCTGCCTGTTAAAGTGACAGTAAGCATCATGGCGAGAGCAAAAGAACTGTCTGAGGCCTTCAGAAAGAAAACTGTTGCAGCTTATCAGTCTGGAAAAGGATTGAAAAAGATGTCAAAAGATTTTGAAATCAGCCATTCCACTGTACAGAAAAGAGTCAACAAGTGAAGGGCTTTCAAAACGAATGCCAACACGCCCAGGTCTGGTCGTCACTGCAAGTTCATCCCGAGAGCAGACCGCAAGATGCTAAAAGAGGTCTCCAAAACCCCTAAAATGTCATCATGGGATCTACAGCAGGCTCTGGTTACTACTGGTGTGAAAGTGCATGCCTCTACAATTAGAAAGAGACTGCACAAGTTTAACTTGCATGGGAGGTGTGCTAGGAGGAAACCTTTGCTCAGAAAAACATCTATGCCAGACTGAAGTTTGCCAGAGAAAATTTAAACAAAGACCAGAGCCTCTGGAATAATGTTCTATGGACAGATGAGTCCAAAATTGAATTATTTAGACACGAGAACAGAAGACATGTTTGGCATAAACCAAACACAGCATTCCAGGAAAAGAACCTCATACCAACTATGAGGCATGGAGGTGGGAGCCTCATGGTTTGGGGCTGCTTTGTTGCAGCAGGACCTGGACAGATCACAATCATAGGATCCACCATGAATTCCACTGTGTATCAGAGGGTGCTCGAGCAACATGTGAGACCATCTGTAAGAAAATTAAAGCTGAAGCGGAACTGGACCTTGCAACATGACACTGACCCAAAACGTACCGGTAAATCCACCAACGACTGGCAGAATACTCAGAAATGGAGAGTCCTGGAATGGCCCAGTCAGAGCCCAGATCTTAATCCCACTGAGATACTGTGGGGTGACTTGAAACGGGCTGCACATGCAAGAAATCCCTCAAACATCTCACAGTTGAAATTATTCTGCATTGAGGAGTGGGGCAAACTTTCTTCAGACAGATGTCAGAAACCGGTAGATGGCTACAAGAAGCGTCTCAAAGCAGTAATTTCAGCCAAAGGGGGTAACACTAGTTATTAGGGGGTAGGGTGTCCCCTTAGGTAAAATATGTATTTCGGTAGAATTTCATTTATCAGAAGATTTTGAAAAGTCTTTTATTCAGTTTCAATTGTTAAGCTATATTACTTGCATCTGTCAGTGTTGTTAAAATTAATTCTTAGATTAAATAATTAGATTAGATATTAGATATTATTAGAAATTAAGAGAATAAATATTCACAGATCCAAAATTGTTACAAAAATACACAGGCTTTGATAGGGTGTCCTAATTTTTTCACATGACTGTATATGGGCAGCACAGTGGCGTAGTGATTAGAACATTCACCTCACAGCAAGAAGGTGCAGGGTCTGAGTCTCAGGATTGGGTTCTTCTGTGTGAAGTTTGCATGTTCTTTTTGTGCTTGAGTGGATTTCCTCACAGTATGCCGGTTTCCTCTCACAGTCCAAAGACATGCATATTAAGCTTTAGGTGTGAATGTAAGTGTGAATGTGTGTGTGTGTGTGTGTGTGTGTGTGTGTGTGTGTTGGTCCTGCAATTGTCTGGTGAGCTGCTGAGGGTGTACCTTGACTTTGCTCAGTGTTGGCTGAGATAGGCGCCAACCTTTCCACGACCTTAACAGCGACCCTCACAGTGGTTTATCAAATGAGTGAATGACTATGTGTGTATAATATATATATATATATATATATATATATATATATATATATATATATATATATATATATA
>JAQMYF010000001.1:52574139-52591733 GCA_030014195.1 Neosilurus mollespiculum
ATGCATTTACATGACTGTTTATTGCAGGTCTATTTCTGGTTCACTTGAAAATGATTCCCCGAACAGAACGATACACACCGTTGTTTTTTACTCCTGAAACTGTCATATTTGCTTGTCTACTCACTTTACTCTTGTCTGTATATGGCCTGACCATTTGTCTGCTTTATGGTTATGATTATAGCCTTGGCTTTATTTATTTATTTTTTTGGTCGTCTGTGCACAGTAAATTCAGCACTGCACTTATGTCCAAAAATGTTAACAGGATGATTTAGGCAAAGTATTAAAAAAAATAAGTTTGAACATTATTTCTGAAAATCCTACAGCTTTTCTACCTTTAGAACCACATTCATGAAAGACTATAATACTGATCAGCCATAACATTAACACCACCTGAATAGTCTGTGGCTGTGCATCTCTATACAATAGCAAGCTGCACTACACTGTGTGTTTTGACTCCCTTCTATCATAGGAAGTATTTTACAGTTTCAGCAGTTTGTGCTACAGTAGCTCTTCTGTGGGATTAGACCAGATGTACTAGCCTTCACTCCCCAGTGTGCCTTGGGCACCCATGACACTCTTACCAGTTCAATGGTTGTCTTTCCTTGGATAACGTTTGGTAGGTAGTTACCACTGCCTACTCGAAACACACTGTTATGGAGATGCATAGAAAACCCCTTGTTTAGCCATCACAATGTGGCCCTTGCCACCGAATACATCCCAATCCTTGGCAGGTGCCACTATAACATGAGGCAATTAGTGCCAAACCCTCTGTTTGACTTTTTACACACAAGCCTACTGGTTTATCAGGCTGGAGCTTATCCCCAATTTCCTCCCGGTTGGGACGCTAGTAGCTTTTATTGGTAAACATTTATACTGCTGGGTGGACAGAGGCACACTTGTGGTTACCCTGGGTTTACACTGGGGCACGATGCCCACAATGTCCATGACTTGAGTGAATTGTGATGAGTGTGTGTCTGTGTATGGGGGAGGTCGAATCATGAGGATCTTGAGGGAACTTGGTGGAGTCGTGAGGACCTTGAGGGAACTTGGTGGAGTCGTGACGATATTCTACAATTTAAAGGTGACAATTTATACCCTGATCGTGCTCCAAGCGTGTTCAAAATTCAGGGTGCTCAGTGCATTTTTTAATCACGGAGATCACAGACATCGTGCCCTAGTGTAAACCCAGGGTTTACACTAGGTTTATAATTATCATAGCATCATCGTAGCATCATGGGGGTCTAACAGGAATTTGAACCCACGACCGCTTGATCATGTGCCCAGCATCCTGAATACTACACCACCGGCCCCACTCTGACGAAAGAATCAGTGTTATTCACTTCACCTGTCAGTACTATGACTGATCAGTGTATATTCAATATACAGTATATACTTATTTATTTTATGACTATATACAGTATACAAATCTTTGGAGTGTATGTTTTCATCGTAAACCCACCTGATCACAGATCTTTCTGTTCAGCAGGTTATGCAATTTAAAGAAATACATACATGCAATGTGTTCATCTTAGTTTTATGTTCATGTCATTTGGTTTTGTTAACTATACTGTATGACTGGCTTCTTTCCAAGCCTTTCTGTAATTGCTTTGTTATCCAAGTGTACTTGTGTTTACAGTTCAACTTTTATGAGTTTGACTCTTTAATCTTGCTGTCATTATGCAAGACGGCATGATGGCATAGGGGTTATCACGTCCACCTCACAGCAAGAAGACCCTGGATTCAAGTCCCAGGCTCGGGCATTTCTGTGGAGAGTTTCATTGTTCTTCTCATACTTGAGTGGGTTTCCTCTGGGTACTCTGTTTTCCTCCCACTGTCCAAAGATGCACATTAGACTAATTGGCTGATCTAAATTGCCCCTAAGTGTCAATGTATCTGCGAAGAGATGTTCGTGTGAATGGTTGTGTGTGTTGCCCTGTAATGGTGTGGCGAGCTGTTCAGGTTGTAGCCCGCCTTCACCTAGTGTCGGCTGAGATAGGCACTAGCCTCCCTGTGACCCTAATAGGATTAAGAGATTTGGCAAATGAATGAGTGGGAGTGTCTTTCTGCATGTATATAACACAATTATATCTTGGTACACAACTTGGCCTTCTGGAAACAAACAAACAAACAACATTTTACTGGGTATAACCAGAAGTCTTTTGTTGTTTGACACCTTAAAGTATTTTAACTACTAAATGTATGATGTGGACTAGGAAGAACATGTTGTATTTATGCAGTCAGTTCTTTAATTAGTCACTGATGTAATTTAATAGCTGTAAGTAGTAATGACTTATGAATTTGAGCGTTGACACTGACAGGTTCATTCATGACCTGGGTGATGTACTGGACTGTATTTTGATGGCCTATAGGACCAATGCCCCATCTCTACTGAGCTCCTATAAGAAAAGTTCTCTTTATGTTTCTATATGCTAAATTCTCACCCCTGGTATTGTGGAAGAAATAAAAACTAACAGGATGGACGCTGAATTAACCTGCATACGACTGCTGGTTGTCAGAATAAGAGCGAGACTCCTGTAGAGAGGTAATGATTTCTGATGGGCGCTCTTCACTCTGTAGTGCTTTGAAAGGCGTAGATCAAACGAGTGTGTTCCCATCAGCTCTTAAGCGTGCAGCTCTTGGGCTAGGCGAGACCCTGATTGACAGGAAGACACTGAGCTTTTTTAATTTTCCTCATCTCGTTCTGAATTAAACCTCCACCTGGGATGAAAGACTCACCGACACGCGGAGATGGACTCAGCAATCAGAAATGATAGGGTGGGGAGGTGGTGTGGAATAAAGAAGGTGGGGGTGGAGGTGAGGGGGAGGGAGGGACTATGATTAGAAATGATGAGAATCAAATTAATTCTGGATCCCCGATATTGCTAAGGGCTCAGCATTTTGAAAGATAAAATAGTGATGACAATTGTCTTTTTTTTTTTTTTTTTTGGCGAATCTTTCCATCAGGAGGAGATTGAAAGCAATTCTGCTCTTTGCACACTTCAATCCAGGAAGGACACGCTGTTGTGCCTCTCACCTAGTGTGAATTTGATGACCTCTCAAATTTTTAATTGAGAAACATTGTTGTGCCCATGGCCACACTGTCACAAAAAAAAAAAAAAAAAAACATCTCGGTATCCATTATCTTAGTTGCAGGTTGATGGGAATTGTAATATGTTTACATAAAACAAGACATTCATCAAGTTGTTTGTGTATCCACCCCTACGGAAGAGCTTGTTTTTAATGCATAATACGGTAATTATCGGTGTGCAATAACAATAATGAGCCACAGCGACCGGTTTTTAAAGTAGAATGGCATTCATTCAGTCTCTTCGCATTAGACTACACAGGCCTATATGGATATAATGTAAGATAATTAAAGGCAGAAAGTGAACGTGACACAGTGAGGCTGTTGTCATTGAGGATGTGTTAATAAATGTGCCAGTGCTTTAGCTGCTCGCCTCGTTTTATGAGACAAGGGGCATTAAACCTTGCATTGTAAACAGAGGTGGTAATCACAAAAAGAGCTTGTAAAGACAAACCATCAAGAGCAGTTTGGCAAAGGACAGAGTGGAGTGTAAGATCACATGTTACTTACAAGTGATGAAATCAATATTAAACCATAAATTCATTCATGCATTCTCATTTCCCAAGCCGCTTAATCCTATAGGGTCACGGGGAGGCTGGTGCCTCAAAGGGCAAAGGTGGGTACTTTCCAGACCACTGCAGACCAACACACACAATCATTCACACTCACACCTCGGGGCAATTTGGAATAGCCACTTAGCCAAATGTGCATGTCTTTGGACTGTGGGAGAAAACCCACCCAAGCGCTAGGAGAACATGCAAACTCCACACAAAATCGCCCAAGCCTGGGAATTGAACCCAGTGCCTTCTTGTGAGGTTAACGTGCTAACCACTACTCAACTGCCACCCTGATAAGGCTTCACATAGTTATAAAATATTTTATTTATTTATTTATTTTTTAAACAAATAATTAGATATATTTTTCTGAAAGATAAAATAAGAGCTGGGATATACTTGACGCCACATGCGTGCGGACACTCCTGCTTCACAAATAGTGTACTGACTATACACCCTTGCATCCCTGGAGGATTCCACCAGGTGGCACTATGAGAAATCAGGTTTTTTTTGTAAGAAAACAACTTCTGGTTTCTCTGTGTTGTGACTGCACACCACGGTGGCGTAGTGATTAACATATCCACCTCACAACAAAAAGGTCCTAGGTTTGAGTCCTGGGCTCAGGCTTTTTTTGTGTGGAGTTTGCATGTTCCCCCCATCCTAGTGTGGGTTGCATCTGGGTACCCATTTACACCCATAGTAAAGTGAATTGATCCAATACACATATCTTTGGACTGAAGGAGGAAAATCAATGCAGAAAGGCACCATTCAGCTACAAGGTTCGAACCCAGAACCTTTTTGCATTGAGACGACAGTGCTAACCGCGGTGTCCCCAGTATTAATTACTGAAGATGTTTAGTTGTTGATCCAGACCAGCGGATTAACATTTAAGGAAGGAGACTCCAGGGTCAGTCCTAACAGAAGAAGAAGAAGTCTGTGTTAACAGAAACTCTTCAGTAAAATTGATAATAACAGTAACTCTATTTTGCGTCAGTACATGGATTATGCTACTATAACAATGCTCCCTTGTGTGTTTTATTCCTTATGTATAGATTTCACAAAAAAAATTAGGACAATGTTACAATTATAAATGCAGTAGGATTCACGTTTAACTTATAAGTAGCATCTTAGCATTTATAGTTTGAGTATAGTTTTCCCAGCTGTGCTTTAGAACAGCAGAGTGGTTTAAAGTGTATATAGTAATAATGTGGGTCCCATTAGACCAGTGATAAAAGGTTGGAACAGAAGTGCTGATGTGACACTGATAAACATGGCACCCACGGCTCTGTGCATGACAGCCTTCACAGCAATCTTAGTTCCCCCTTAACCAGAGCTTTATTGATCCCATCCAGAGGCCTTCATGAACAATCTATGAATCAGGGGCCATGAAATGCACCACAGTTTTGTGTGCGTGATACAGGAGAGGCTACTGAAAAGTGTCATGGCTTTACAACATTATGAATATAGCACAGCTTATCCCCTGTAACCCATAAAAATTATATTTTGTCTTATATTATTATTATTATTAGTAGTAGTAGTATTGTTGTTGTTGTTAATAATAATAATAATAATAATAATAATAATATTATTATTAATATTATTATTATTATTATTATTATTATTATTCAATTTCATTTTACAAACCGCTTTGTTCTTTATTAGGGAAGCAGGGAGGCTGATCCTCATCCGATCCTGAGCAGTTTGCTCAGGATAACAAAAAAACACATTGACAAAACCATTCACACTCACACCTGGGGCAATATGGAACAGCCAATTATTCTAAGTGGCATATCTTTGGACTCAGGAAGGAAACTGAAGTACCCAGAGGGAGTCCATCCAAACATGTGGAGAACATGCCAACTCCACACAGAAATGTCCTCGCCGGGCATAAGGGCTTAAACTCAGGACCTTCTTGCTGCGAGGTGGAAGTGCTAACCCTTGCACCACCATGCCTTATTATTATTATTATCATCATCATCATTATCATCATCATCATCCATCATCCTAATTAGGGTCACGGGGAGACTGGCGCCCATCTCAGCCGACTCTGGGCCAGGGCGGGGTACACCCTGAACAGCTCACCAGGCCATCGCAGGGCAGAAACACGCTAACGACAATCCAATGGCCTACTCTTTATGAATGACAACAATGGATCTTTTACATGCCCCTCACCACAGATAGTGAGAGACATGGCTGACCTTTAATAACCCAGTTAGCTGCACTGGGGGGACAGCAGTGACAACCTGCTGATAGTGTATCTTAAACCCTTGACCTTCAGATCAGTAAGCCAGCACCCTATGACCGGGCCACCACTGCCCCTTTTATTATTATTATTACTAAAATGAATAATATCGCTGTTATTGATGTTTAATCTTTTTTTCTTCTTTGATATGCTAATGACACAAAGAAAAGTTTGTATGTTCAAAGTGACCTTATCAGTTTGTATTTAAAATAATAATAATAATAATAATAATAATAATAATAATAATAATAATATCATTCATTCATTTTCTGAACAGCTTGATCCTAATTAGGGTCGCGGGGAGGCTGGTGCCCATCTCAGCCGACTCTGGGCGAGGGCAGAGTACACCCTGGACAGCTTGCCAGGCCATCGCAGGGCAGAAACACGCTGGCGGCTATGCAGCTACTCTTGATGAAAATCCGCAAATGGTTCTTTTACATGCATCTCACTACAGACAGTGAGAGACATGGCCAGCATTTGACAACCCAGTTAGCTGCACTGGGGGGGGGACAGCAGCGACAACCTGTTGACAGTGGGGCTTGAACCCCCGACCTTGGGATCAGTAATCCAGCACCCTACCACCGGGCCACCACTGCCCATAATAATAGTAATAATAATAATAATAGTAATAATAATATATGATAGAATAAACAAAGAAAAAAATATAGGGTAACGGATTTGAGTGGAACTAAAATTATTTATACACACACACACACACACACACACACAGACACACACACACACACACACATATATATATATATATATATATATATATATAAATTATTATTTTTTATTAATACCTATAATGGATGACTGATGTAAAAGGATATTTCAAGCATGACATATTTAAATAATTTACACTTAATACTACAACTACTGATAACGATAATAAAAAAATATATATAAATGCCCAATATTAATTAATAATATTATCACAATGTGTTTTAATGATTATATTTTAAGGTAATGTGCAGTTATATTGGGCCATTGAGCATAATGTGCTCATCTTGGAATAGTTTCCAAAGTCCTCGCTGTACCTTTGTGCAGTTCTGTGATGATCTGTGTTGGGGCGGGTTTGCAACGTGTTACAGTTTCATGTATGGAGGATTCCACTGCCTCTTCATTTATCTCCATCACTGCTGGATGGCAGGAGACTTCGGAAACACTGCTCTCACTTATTCACAAGAGTCCAGAGAACTCCACAACACACTTTTCTCTCTTGTATCTCTTCTTCACAAATCGCTCCCTCTTCTGTCTGTAAAAGCTTTAAACTGCTCGCCACACTTTCTCATTTCATACCTCCCAACCGCACCCTGTCCTTCTCCCAAATACACCATCCACACTGCATCGCCGGCATGTTCAGTATACAGTACACTGTAAACTCTTCTCCAGAGGCTCAGATGAGATTAATTTGTGCACTGATGAGGCCAGTGTTATTGGGAAAGCCATTATTGTGTTGCATTATCGTTATGACCAAGCATTTATTAGGACGCTGATGGTATCCCACAATCTCTGGCTTTAATTGCACAGCTTTGGGGCACAATATACACAATGTTAATTATAAGCAAAGCAAGAAGCTTGCCTATGAAGGAGGAAATGCATAAGGCTGAGCTCGCCTCTCTAATGCTATTTAGACCAATCACTTTTGATTGATGGCACGCATCTCACGCCAAAGAGCCACAACTTTTAAATGAGGATCATTTTACACCAACCAACCGCAGGGTAAGCGGTCTTGTGTGTATTTCTTTAATAAAGAGGTGTGATAAAATTACCTTTTTGTCCCTCTTACTGTTCAGGTATTTTTTCTTGCTCCGTACCATCTAACTGAGGAGGAAGCAGAAATATAAGATTTTTCAGGTATTTTTCCTCCAGTAAATTTTGTAGATAAACAAAACAGTGGTGACTTCAGACTGATGTGAAAGTCTCAGAAACTGTGCAGGATTTAAATACAGAATAATTATATATTAATCCTAGTTAGGGTTGCGGGGAGGCTGGCACCCATCTCAGCCGACTCTGGGCAAGGGCAGAGTACACCCTGGATCTCGCCAGGCCATCGCAGGGCAGAAACACGCAGCCTACTCTTGTCAGCAATGGTTCTTTTACATGCGTCTCACCAAAGACACTTTGATAACCCAGTTAGCTGCACTGGGGGGACAGCAGTGGCAACCTGGTGATAGTGAGGCTTGAACCCCTGACCTTGGGCCAGCACCCTACCACCGGGCCACCACTGCCCCTAATATCAATAATTAAAAAAAAAAAATTTAGTCTTAGGCACCTATTTTTTTTTTTATTAAAAACTTTGATATAGATTTTTATTTCATGATGTGTACATTAAGTGTAGTGGTTAGCATGTCCGCCTCACAACAAGAAGGTCCTGGGTTAGAGTCCCTGACTCAGAGAGGACATTGGTTGCTTGTGTGGGCTTCCTCTGGGTACTCCAGTTTCCTCCCACAGTCCAAAGACATGCACCAAAGGTCAACTGGCTGCTCCAAATTGCCCCTAGGTGTGAATGTGAGTGTGAATGTGCTTGCTGGCTCTGCGATGGTTTGGTGAGCTGTCTAATGTCGGGCTGAGATAGGCTCTAGTCTCCCCGCAAACCTAATAGTAGGATTAAATGGTTTGGTAAATTGGTAAGAGTGAATAAGTGACTTGTATATAAACAAGTCGGTATAAAAACATTTCCAGTTTTTTTTTGGTCTTTTATTTTTATTTTGCTATACTGAATTAATCCCACAAGGGAAATTATTGCCCCTGCATTTAACCCATTCAAAGTGAGTGCACACACTTAAACAGTGAGCACACATATACTCGGAGCAGTTGGCTGCTACACACATTGGGGCGCCAGGAGAGCAGCTGGGGGTTAGGTGCCTTGCTCAAGGGCACTTCAACCATGAATGTGGAGGAAAAGAAAGTGCAGCTCACTCCCCCACTGCCACACATTTTTCCTACTGGTTCAGAAATCAAACCAGTGACCTTTTGGTCCCAAAGCTGCTTCTCTAACCATTAGGCTATGGCTGCCCCGAATTTGTATGTCAAATAAGAAAGCAGTATATTATTTATTGTTTTATATAAAAGATACCACTTTTCAGACAATAACAATGAAGGCTGCTGGGTTTTGAATGCAAATCAAGAAGGAAGTGTGACCATCAAAATCTCCAGGAGAACTGTGACTGGTTCTACAAGATACTCAATAAAACTTACAGTTCATTACCCTGTAAAACTGCACAAACTGTACCTGAGATACTATATTTTTAAAGTAAAGGGACATTACACCAAATCCTGACTTTGCTACATTTGTTACTGTTTACTGTGCTTTTTTTAAATGTAGAAACATTTCATTTAATTATTTATATGTAATTCTAAGCCATGTTTGTTCTACAGCATTTCCTTGCATGTTTAATTTATGGAATATGGGGTATTTATGGACAATATTCTGTCTGTCTATAAGCCATTAATCTTTGGAAGTTCCTAAATATACCAGCATGCCAGTGGGTCAGTCATGTCAGGCTTCATGAAATCTGTAAATCAGTAGCTACAGGACCTACATTAGTTTAACACTAGCACCAATAAACCATGTAGCTGGCTGACATTTTCAAATAAACCCTTAGAGATGAAGGATGTGTTTCATAGATTTGAGTATCAAGTACAAAGTGTATGGTACAGGAAGCATTTGAAGCTGCCAGTAAATTTTTTTCACATGCGATTTAACAGTCTTTGGCTGTGAGGCATACACCGGTGTGGACGTCTGTCAAGTGTGGAAAGTGACACTCTTCTTTTCTCGATGCTCTGCCAAAAAGGCCTGCTATATTCTCCTCCCCTTCATTTGGATTTGCCTCACTCTCATATCACACACACAGCTAAAAATCCGAGACGACGCTGAATGTGTGTGTGTGTGTGTGTGTGTGTGTGTGTGTGTGTGTGTGTGGTTGTGTAGTGGAGGTAGGATAAAGGACCTCAAAGCAGGTTATGATTGATGCTGTCCAGACTCACATTGCTCTACTCATGCAGCGCCAACATCAGCACGCTGATGGAAGCTTGCTTTCAGAGCTGCTTTATGCCACGTGGCACGCCTTTGAGTGGTATTTGTCAGCCCTGTAATTCCAACATCCAACTTGTTTACTTTTAAGTAACTTGTAACTTGTATATCACACCTGAGAGAAATACCCATGATGACGGACTTTAATGCTGTCTAATAGCCTGGGGTTTGCCAACGCCCACATGAATGATGACTCATGTCACAAATGTGGCAAAGGCAAATGACAAAACCAATGATTCCAAGAGTGGCATTAAAGTTCGTTTTCAACCGTGTCGGATTTCCATGTATGGGGCTTGGCAGAAGGAAGGGTTCAGGCTGACATTCTGCCCAGCTTACATTTATTTACATATGCATTTTATTTACATATCCATTTATGATGCAATGAGTATGAACTCATATATACTGTAAGCATTATGTAAAAAAAAAAATAAAAAAAAATGGAAAAGTCAGTGATCTGTCAAGTAGGTCAGCTTCATCTTCGTTATGATTTAGTCGACAGATTAGCATGTGAAAGCAATTCACGAGCCATCCGTAGAGATCACTGATAATTGAGAGTCTGCATCATCCACTTATATATCAATATTACAGACTTCTCAGCCCATCTCAAGAATAAACGTATGCGTGGAGGTCAGTTTTCTTGAACTTGCTCCACAACATTTTGCATAAGATTTTAGGAAGCGTTTTATGCGAGTGAAGTCATTTTCATGAAAAACTGCCAACATGTGGTCCTTTAAATTACGTAAGCTAATTTAATTCTGTTGTTTTTCTTTCGCAACTACAATCTCTCCGGCGGAATTCGAAGAGGGGAGATGATGAAGCCAATTAAGGTGTAATCAAAAAGACGCTTTAAAGCCAAGCATGGAGCTCTGACCAACCATTACTGTGTATAAGTGCCATTTCTAAATGACCAGTATCAATCCCTAAAGGAACGACTACGTGTCTTTCCATCTCACAGCTGTAATGAGTCTATTAGGAAGGGCCATAGATGCTATTGCACAGCCTCCAGACTGGAGATCTCACCCAAGGGGAGTGAGCCCATGTTGTGAAAATTGACCTATCTTCTTCTTTTTTCCTGCGGAGGTCTGTGTTAGTGAGTGCATTCAGGAGTGAGAGTTTAAGCTATTTGTTCTGCCCCCTGGTGCCCCTGCAGGCCGTTTAAAGGGTCTTTAATGCCTCCCGCCCTGGGCCGCGTGTTTGTTTTTGTACCGTAGCCGGTTCATGCTACGTTTAATGACGCAGGCTGGGTTTTTGACTGATTTATCAGGGACCATTAAGTCAGGGAGAAGGGAGCTGGAAAGCACTTTTACGTCTGTTTCAGAAAACACACTGCCTGCCAAGACTGCTCAGTACCGGGCCGGCGCTATGTCGCTCTTCAGGGAGCTTCATGATCGCAGGCTACATAAAGTTTTAGGGTTCCTGGTGGTGGTAGATTGTTTGGTTTTTATTCTGGTTTTATGGTAATATTCATACAGTTTGTTGATGTTAAGAAACTGAAAATGTAGCTGATCGAAATCTCGCTCAGAAATAGTCCATACACAAAAAATGCTGTTGCACTGAATCAACCACACTATACATAATACTGTCATTGCATTTGCATAAGAAACTGATCCATAGCGATATTTATCCAGAAGAACAATTTTCAAAATACCAGCTGGGCCCTGTGAAACATTTACCCTTTAAAAAAATGCTCTGACGATGATGATCAGGAACCATGTGAGACCAGCAGCTGTTTCCAATAGGAACGTGTTAGATCTGACAATTGTTTGTGTGAAGGTACCTTTATAAGGAAGTGTTGTTGCCTATTAAACAGACCATCTGTAGGACAAGACTTGGAGGCCTTAGGGACATGTACATGTTGTGGTAAAAATGCAAGCAAATTTGAAGCATGTGTGGTGAAAACGCAGCCCTGTAATCAACATCTGCCAAAGAAGAGAGCGAGTCACATCTCGGAGTGTTTCTCGCCCACATAGTGCTGTCAGTCATTTCTTAACTTGGACCTGAGGTGAAGGGTATGTTGTTAATTTTCTGTCAAAAGTAATTGTGTGTGAAAGCAACATCACATTTTATGTAATTTTATAAATCAAAAATCCACTTGTGTGACAACTTAAAATTATTCACAGACTTGGTCCTTGCTTCAGTGATTTACTGTACAGATGTGCATCATTTTGACAGTGTAACAACTCATAGAGCCTTTTATATCTAAGTCACACCTCCACAGCCTTCCGCAGCCAATCATAAACATGTGCCGTTTAAGCAGTATACTCACATTACTAGTGTATTATTTGGCAAGATGAAATTTCAAATCAAACATATATAATCTCAACTCAAACAAATCATCTCAATCTCAACTCAAGTATATCTAAGCTTAACTCAAATATAGACTTTTTCCTAAAATAAATACTGTTAGGGTATTTCTCTATTTATATGTGTAATTTTACTGAAATATATAATCTTGTCTTAAGCATATCATCACTATCTCAACTTGAGGATATGAAATCTCAACTGAAATATAGGACTTCAGCTAAGAAAAATACTTTCAATTTTAATTTAAATATGCAATTTTGACTCAAGTATGCACTCTCAATGTCAAGATGTACATTCACTTAAAAAATATAATCTCAACTCAAATATAGACTTTTAACTAACAAATACTTTTAATCTCAATGTAACTGTAATTTCAACTCAAATATGTAATGTTAACTCAAATATGTACTTTCAATCTCAGTATGTAATTTCAACTATGACATGCAATCTTAAATCAAATATGTCATCACAGCATAAATATGAAATCTCTACACAAAAATGTTTTTAAAATAAAATTTGCAATCACGCTTTAAAAATATACCCTCAACTCGAATATACAAGTTCAATGGAAATACAGTGTCCTCTCAAATAATCTCAGTCACAATTTAAATATGCAATCTCAACTCAAATATGCAATCTCCATCCTATAAATATGTAACATCTGTCACTGTCTCTGACTATCTGGTATTGTTAAGCTTTTACACTTTGAAGCTCAATCACTGTATTTCATTGCTGATATCATTACAATGCCAAAATCTACTATACCAGTGTATAATCTAAAATGATAGTGCAATACTTATGTGTAAACAAAAGCAGCAACAATCCAACATGATTAACTTAAAATCCAAAAGTTACATAATATACTGTACATAATGTGCAGTGTACATTTGAACTAAAAACACTAGGGTATTTATTTTAGACAACTTTGAGTTTCCATAGGAGTTCATGTAACATGTACACTGAGATGTTTACTTATTTTCTACTGTATTTCTACTGTCAAACTATGTCCTGTTTGGCTCTGTCAGAGTGGAACACCGCGAGGGTACAGAGTGTATTTCCGGATGATTCCGTCAGTGCTAGCGATACTGCTGCTAGAAGATTGTTGAGCTCGCCTGGCAGGGCCTCATCTTGCCTTGTCTCGTCTCAGCGAGGGGCGGGTGGGCGTCCCCGTCCCTGTCCCCCGTCCCCATCCATGCTAGTCAGCCATCGATGATGTGAAGTGACGCTCCGTCAGCTTCTATAAGACAGCGGCTAGGCGTCTTCCAGCTCCTCCACGGGACATGCATTATTCAAGAGCCCAATAACGGAGCCTCTCTCAATCCTGTGCTAGTCAAAAGCCCATCCGCTCCCAGGCTGACACCGGCAGGCCGAGAGGGGAGAGGCATGCTCATGCCCACACTGATGCACATCTCCTACTGCTTAATGAAGTATGTAAGTGGAAAGCTGATAGGGCAGCCGGTACACGTGTACGGGATATTTGGAGAAGATTGACAGTTTGTGGAACCCCTCCCACTGCTGGCTGCAAGGTTTAGTCAGGGGAGACTAGACTTAGATCTGGGCAGCTTGCTATATAGCAACATACACAGCATTCAATGATTGTTGTGCCATTTAGCCACGTAACTTAAATTTTTTCAAATCATTTTTCAACATTGTATCTAAAAGTATCCATGCATTTAACTGTGCAAAATGTGTTAATCCATCCCTGGTGATAACATCACATTTTATACAAGATTGTTTTGCTGACAGTCGCTGCATCTTGCTTTTGAATGGCCTTTTTTTTTTAAGCATAGTATAACCAAATAAACAAAATGTGGTGGGTGGCATAGTGTCACTTTGCAGTGAGGAGGACTGTGTTTCAAATCATTGCCAAGGACATTTTTGTGTGGAGATGGTAAGCTCTCCTTGTACTTGTCTGGGTTTCCTCTGGGTACTCTGGTTTCTTCCCACAGTCCAAAGACACACATCAGATCAACTGGTTTCTCTAAATTGCCCATAGGTGTGTTTCCCCCGTGACGGATTATCGAACAGTTCAGGCTGTACCCCACCTTTGCCCGGAGCTGGCTGAGATAGGCTCCGGTCTCCCTGCGACCCTAGTAGGAATAAACAGTTTAGTAATAAATGAATATAATAAAATATCTTATATAGTAGTTTAGAGTAAAGATTAGTAAATTGATTTCCAATTATTACTGATGTGAGACATGTCCATCATGTTGCAAATTACACTATACCAATCTTTAAAATAATGTGTACCTTTGCATACACATTTGTAAATATCAGAGATATACCAATGACACCTTAATTTTGGAATCATGGGATTCATTAAGACTTGATATGTGGCTGACTTTAGATCATATTTAGATGTTAGCAGCTCTGGTGGCTTGAGTTTTGGAACTAAATGTAACCGGTGCAGTTTCCCTGAGCACCTTTATTTTCCTTTCCATGAAAAGACTTAAGAAAGGAAAGGAAAGAGTGAGAACCCAAGAGAGACACTGTCTCCATGCAGCTCCCTCTGGTCTAATTAAACCATCCGAAAAACCACCATGAAGGAGAGTAATATGTAAAATGTGAGAATTTGTGGCATACAGGGTGTGTCTTTTCCACATCTTAACACTACAACACACTAACCAACTCCCCCAACACACACACACACACACACACACACACACACACTCACACACCTTCTATGCGGTGCAGCTGACAAGAAAGAGAGAAAGGCGCGCTAGTGTTTTTGGTGCCATGCTTGTAGACAAGGGACAGGGAGAAGTGTGTTAGAAAGCACAGCATTAGATGATTCTGTGGAGGAAGAGACCTTTTTTTCACGCATGCACGAGTTTGAATGGAACTCATTCGTCGCGAGTCTGAGAGAAGCAGACGCATAATGGGCGGTAGTGTAACCCAGTCAGATGAGAATAAAAGCACTCGTCAATGCACAGACGGAAATAAAAGAGCAGGAACGAGAGACCTGGGAATCATCATTTTACTTTTTTGTTCATGATCCAGTGCTTCTGTTCTTGCATTAGGAACAACTTTAGCATGGAAAAGAACAAGAGGCACTCACTGGCACTTAAAGAGATACAGTAAATCTGGAGGGATCATGGAAGGACTGGTTTGAGCGTTTTGCTCCTATTGCTTAATCTAAAGGTGTGTCAGGATCAGACATGGCGCCACCTTAGTGACTAACTTCTCAAAATGCGGATTTGATAAATGTCATATTTGATAGAAGCGTGTCAGTATTTGACACAGGAATGTTTTGTGTGTTCGAACACGAATGACGTGGATAGGTGCATCTCTCACGCTCGTTCTTATTATCTCGGTCTGTCTGTCATGCAGTCCCTGGTGTGTGGTACAGACATGTACGAGGGTGTGGCTGATCTCTGTCACCCAAATAAGATAGATGAGCTATCATTTCAGTCATCACCCTGATTAACATGCTGCCTCCAGGCCTTGCACAGGGGCCTCCCAGATGTCTTCTTTCTTTTTCTCGTTATTGTTTCTCTGCACTCCTTGGTTCTTCACTTCTCACCATCTCTTCACCCATTCCTTCTTCCTGCTGCGCGTCTGCATAATG
This sequence comes from Neosilurus mollespiculum, assembly GCA_030014195.1. NCBI lineage: Eukaryota > Metazoa > Chordata > Actinopteri > Siluriformes > Plotosidae > Neosilurus > Neosilurus mollespiculum. The sequence continues at coordinate 52,589,932 of JAQMYF010000001.1, forward strand.
CACTCAGGTAGCACACTTTCCCCACAGACAAATGAAACTAAAGGTTCCTCCCTGTCAGGATAGGGAGTATGATCTCAAACCGTCCGACAGGCGTCACTTCCAGTCTTTATCCGTAATTCGTTCTGGCGCGGTGCACAGACCGACGAGCCTGATGAATAAAAGGCATTGTGCTGTTCTGCTCCACGTCCTGCTAAATTCGGCGCTGTCGACGTGAATATGCAATGGTCTTCTGCTGAGATCCTGCCATGGCAGCAAGGAAATTAAAGTCAGGCAGGAAAGTGCCTCATGGGGCTCTGGCACTGAGGTTCTAGCACACAGGATAAAAACTGGGTTGAATTTAAAAGACTAGGTGACGTGTATCTGTACGGAATTCTATGCAGGAACATGATGAAGGAAATTTTGTTTCAAGTCAATGTCAGAAACAGATCTCAGTATATTATTTTTTTAAGCACTGCAGAAGTTCTGAATGACTTCAGAAGCTGGAATTTTACAGTGATCCAGTGTCCATGTTGATGGTTACATGAAGGGAATTAAAATGTGAAAATATCTTTAACAGGTTGCCTGGGTCCTGGGTTTAAGTCCCATGCTCGGCAACAGTGTTTTTGTGTGGAGTTTGCATGTTCTCACTGTGGTTCTGTGGGTTTCCTCTTTTTGCTCTGGCTTCCTCCCAAAGCCTGAAGACATGCACAAGGTGGCTCAGTGGCTAAGGCTTTGGGTTACTGATCCGAAGGTCGGGGTTCAAGCCCCACTACGCTGCCACCGTCAGTTGCTCAGATGTTTAAAAAAAAAAAAGTCACTGTGAATCACTGAAGTGTCATAAATGTACAAATGTAAAGTATACATAAGGCTAATTGGATATTCTCAATTGCCCCTAGGTGTAAATGTGCATGGTTGTGGGTGGTGCTTGGGTCTGGGTTGGCCCTGCGATGCTCTGGAGAGCTGTTCAGGGTGTACCCCGACATTCACCCGGAGTCGGCTAGAATGTCAGCCTCCCCATGACCCTAATAAAGGATAATTGGTTCAGAAAGTGAAATATATTTGAGTTAAGTATTGAAGTATTGTAGTAAAATTAATTCCAAGGAAACATGATGCCAGCTTTCCACAATGAATAATTTTTGCCTCTTTCTTAAACCTTAATGATACCATCTGCTTTTATCATCAAACCTGGATAATACAACAGTTGCACATCATTCATCATTTCTACTCAAAATGTTTTTTTGATAAAGCTCCCATTTTTATATAAGTGTATAAAACATATTTTGAATATTTCTTTTTCCAATGGAATAAAAAAAGATCCATCAATTAAATAATGTGTTCTCAATCACCTGATGCACTTTTCCCTCATCTGTGCAATGTGCGGTTGTAAAATTGCTACTGGCACGTTTTTATAATCTCGCCAAACTCAGGTAAAGGCTGAGAGGCTGAAGGTATCCAAAAGCAAGATGCAGATGAAGATTAGAAGCCGTGTCAGGTCTAGAGCCACCTCAGGAGTGAAATCACTCTCTTCCTCCTCACCGTTTTTCACTCACAGATCCCCGGTGCATGCTCAGAGACAGTGGCAGAATACAGATGCACTTCCTCCCCTGATTATGATCACATTGTAGCTGCAGGAATGCTATCTGGCCAAAAACCTGTGAATTGATAATGCTCCATTTTATTACAAAGCCCTGGCCAGCTACAGGTAATCATTTATGGTAGCTGCTATCTCGCTAGGGCGATACATCACTGGTCTTCATGAAAGATGGTCCACCCACAGCTTTACGACGCTGCTGTTTCTCTAACCCGTCCTCCTCCTCGCTTGG
>JAQMYF010000001.1:52601123-52613267 GCA_030014195.1 Neosilurus mollespiculum
AGAATGTACTCTAATATCTAACTAAAATATATATATATATATATATATATATATATATATATATATATATATATATATATCACAGGAAAAAGAAATAAACCATGATTGGGCATAAACTTATAGGACAATAATAAATAGGAGGGTGGTGTGATATACATTCATAAAATAATATAAATACAAATATGTATTTTTTATATTATACACACATTGGGGCAAATCAGAGTATCCAATTAGCCTAATGTTCATATCTTTGGATTGTGGGAAGTAAACGGAGTACCCGGAGTAAACATGCAACGCCACACAGAAACGTTAGAGCCCAAGCCTCTCACCTAGGACGTTTTTGCTGTGAGGAAGACGTACTAACCTCTGTGCCAATGTGAGCTGCTGTTCTTTAAAATCAGATTTAAGAAATCGTCAGCTTTGGTCTAATGAAAGAAGTTCTTAAAGAGAGGATATTCCAGTCTTGTCCAGGTGAAAACGTACAATGGTCTTGGGGTCTTCTAGGGGAGACCAGAGGCCATTCTGTTCGAATCAAATCCTATGGAAGAAGTGAATCAGTTCCCTGAATAAACTCCGTGTTTTGTGGAAACAATTAAATTTTATAGACCAGTTGACTTCAAGTGTTGGGTGACATCAGAGAACTGATACCATTGGTTCAAGGTGAAATGTGTAAACCAAAGAGAGGTATATTTCATCAATAGAAATTCTGCTAAGATTGCTATCTCCCTAACCAAAATTACTGCATGGTTTACTTTTAGCCAATCAACAGTAAAGAAACGATTAGTTCCCCTTGTGAGAATTTGAATTTGATGCAGGGAAATATGCTGATTATGTCTCCACCCACGGTGGATTTCCTGCTGTCTGTGCTTGTGTGTGTCCATCCATCCAATCAAACTTGGTAACCCCACAAAGATTTTGACAAAACCTTACTCACTAATAAAGGCCCATGAACTGGTACAGGTTCTGAGGTCAAAGGTCAAAGGACATGGACACATCTTAGCAAAAACTTGTACACACTCTGTAGTCTGAATGCCTGCATGGACTGGAATCAAACTTTCACCAGTTTCTCATTACCAGATCAGGGTCACAGTTCAAGAACATACTCAATTTAAGAATGTGTCTGTGTGCTTTTGGGAGAGAAAAGCTCTTTTTTCCAAATTTTCCCTGAATGCTGAGTGTGTTACAGTAGATTTGGCTAAAAAAATTATACATTTAATTTTAATGCTTTAAATTTAGCTTTCAAATGAATCCAAATTAAATTATTCTTAAACTTATGTCTGCCTTTGCCCTTGTATTTTTGTGAGATTGTTTTCTGTCTAAGCTTCATTTTGGATTGAAACTTACCTACTTACTTAGATTTCGAAAGTCACACCCCTGTTAGTTACTCCACGTGCATCCATATGCGCATGTCCATTTGCAACCACAGAAATTATGAGAAAAGGTACGAAGAAATGATTTCTTGTTTAACCAGATTGGGATTTATGCATACACTAAAACTGGACTACGTTTCTTTTTTCTCATGTGATGGCAAAATTAACAATTATGCACCAAAAGTGAAGTGGATGTTTTATTATGTACACTATGGGAAAAACAACAAAAGAAAACTAAAATGAGACTATTTTTCATTTTAAAGTTAAATAATAATGATGCCGTCTGATCTAACTGACCATGAAAAACTGTGTCTGTCCTTTTGATTGAAAACATATCCACTTGTAATAATTTTTAATTCTAAAATGAGAGACCAATCAAATTGCACCTTTCCCGTGTCATCCATACTAATGCATTTTAACTACAAATTGCTTTGTATTTAATGTTTACATTTTCATTTCCTACTCAACTTTTTTCCCTCCCTTACTGCAAATAAGATTTAAAAGTTTGTTGTGTTTGTATAGCATAAAGTGTGTATAGATGCATGTGTGTGAGCGAGTGAACACCTAGATATGAAGTATTAGCAAGTTTTCAAGGAGTGGGTGTTAAGTCCAATATGCTGGGGACACTCAGGTGGGTGGAACACCTGTTCCCCTCTTTCGGTGCTCTCTCACTCTGGAACATCTGCTGCGAAGTACGGCATATCATGGCACATGAAACCAGTGCAGGTTTGCTCAGCAGCCCACGGAGCCTGTTACCTTGCTCCCTCGACGCCTCCACACCAGGCCTGCAGCTACACTAAACACCCGGACGCCTCTGCGCTGCTCTACCTCTTAATGACTTGCTGTGTGGGAGAGATCAGAAATGAAGACACTCAGGTTCTTGTTGCTTGTTTGTGTGTCTGTGGAGCACGAGTGGTGAACATACATGACCAACAATCTGTCATCCATAATGATTCCTCAGTGTAGCATATGAACATCCTGGATCTCAAAGCGCCACGATTAGATCCATAATGCTTTGCAGTGCACACAGAATCGCCTTTATTATGCACTGGCATGGAACTAACGCATGGCCTTGGGACAGTTGAGTTACTCTATTGAATCCTCCTCACGTTTAGCCTGTCCAGTGTGTCAGCTTGACTTAACTTAAGAAACCAGGAAGCTCCTTGACTGCAATGGTTCCTGAAGGCTGTTTGGCTATGCACGACGATCTGTCTCCATTTGCACAGGCCGAATCGTGTAATCCTCCTGTAAAGGGCTCTGTGGAAGCTCAGGGTCAGATGAAACACAGCCAGATTTGGTCAATAAGCTTACAATACTATCAGGCACTATTGATCTTGTTGGACCTTAGCGCCTTTGCTACGCTAATTGTTTCTTTTCCTGGCCTATAGCAAAGCAAACAAACTCTGTGTTCATGGATTTAAAACACACACACAGACACACACACAGGCCTTAGCACCTGGAGCTGCTTTGTTGAGTACACAGCAATGAAGGGGTGTTTGTTTTTAATTAAGCTACACTATTAAATCAGTTTGCAAACTTTGCAAATTTATTTTTCTGGCTATAAACTAGTAAAGGATTCAAAAAGGGCGAAAAAATATGACCCTTATTCATTATTTTGGTCATGTCTGAGTCTAGCCAAAAACATTCATGGTTGGCTTTAGAGATTATGTTCATTGGCATTAGAGTAATTTAGGGGTGTGGCTAATTTGATTGTGGTTGTTCTGTCCAATGCAAATAACTCATTTAAATGTCCACAAATAGTGGACAATAGGGAGCTTAACATTGACAATATGCATGATTAAATAGAGCTTCCAAACAAGCAAGAAATACCTGAACGATTATAAAATATATTAAATGTAAATGAAGTATAATATATTGAATAAATTAAAACATTTATCGATATTACTTTTCCACTTGATCACCTTTTAAGGGTGCTTTCACACCAGAACTTTTAGTGCAAACTAGGGCCTGACTGAACCAGCTGTTTGGTTTGTTTCAGTAATGTAAATACTGTTTTAATATATTAATTGTGCACCAAGGGACTATACCCAGGTCCTACAGAAAGGATTAAGTTCACCTGAACTCCGATGCCCTCTGGACTTGGTGTAAACACTATCCAATCAACAAACCCGGTAAAGCATTACTGATGACGTGTAAAGGAAATTGCCTTAATCTAGCATTATACATGTCAAACCACACCTTAGTTAACCGTGGCACACACTTACAAGAGCAAAGAAGCAATGGGGACCTCCCTATAAGGTAAAAGATTGACGGATCTTTTTGATTTTTTTTTCTCAAAAGGAAACATTCATTCATTAATTTTTTGAAGCGCTTAATCCTAATTAGGATCGTGGGGAGGCTGGTGCCCATCTCAGCCGACTCTGGGCGAGGGCAGAGTACAAACTGGACAGCTCGCCAGGCCATCGCAGGGCAGAAACACACTGACGGCAATGCAGCCTCCTCTTGACGAAAATCAGCAATGGTTCTTTTACAGACAGTGAGAGACATGGCCGGCATTTGATAACCCAGTTAGCCACACTGGGGGGGACAGCAGTGATAAAAAATATTGTCAGTGATGTATTAAGGTGCCCAGGTCTTAGAAAAAACACTCAAGGTATCCTTTTCATTCAATTCATCAACCAAACCTACATTATTTAAGTTTCATGACTTAATTGAATCGATGTTCACAAGGTAATGAGCAGAAAGTTTTTTTTTTTTGGTTTTTTTTTTGGTTTTTTTTTTAACTAGCATACACTGTGGTTAACAGAGGAACTCTTGTCTTTGTTAGGAATGAGGGTGTATAAAAATCATAAATCACAAATATTGATTTTAAAAATATTTACAAAAACACTGACATTCATTTCGTATTGTTGCCTGTTTCCACAAACACCTCAGATGTCGACGTACATTTATGGTGAACATCCTGAATACAGATATTATGCTGCTGATACCATATTACGAAAAATAAAATATAAAAAACACAAATATAGCATGACTTTGCATTGTTTCTGTCTTTTTCACACCTCTTTTGTATGTCACTGACTAAATGACATTGATAAATAATGCTGCACATGATGATGTAAACAGACCACAACTAATAATATAGTGTGAACAGAGGTCAGCAGGGGTGGAAGGAGGGGGAAACTGCTACCCTTAGCTAAAATATCCTAGTGAGTCAGTATATGTATAAAAACAAGAAATCTTTTCCATATATGGACCAAATAAGAGTCTGAAAACATTCAGAAATATGGCTTCTAGTTAATAATTAGTTCCTCAATTTTTTTTTTTTTTTTTTTTTTAAATCAAGAGAAAATAGCCCCTGCTAAAACAAAAGCACACTGTTTCTGTCTTGTATGGTTTTTCTTTCACACAAATGAACTGTATTTGTATGACTATGGCTTCAAGTAAAACGTTGTTTTCTATCCAAACACATGGCCATTCCTGTTATTACAGTTTGGGGATTAGCATGACGTTTGTAGCAGGTTTAAAACCATATAATCTTATTAAACCTACGTTGTGACAAATTAGATGCAGTCATAACATCTGACTCGTTTTACAGGAAAGTGAACTTGAGCTAATTTTGTCATTTCCATGAAGCTTTCTTGGTCTAGCATCATCCCCTCCAGGGATATCTTTTTATTATTTGTTAGCGCCTAATAAACACTACAACATGTGGAATCTATCCATAAACCTATACATTTAAACCTAATGATGTGAACAATGTTTAAGCTAAAACATTACAATAATTCACATTCCAACAAGCCTCCTAGCTAACCACATGCAATGAACTTTTAGGTGCAAAACTTCATCAAGAGTTGAGGGTTGTGGTGCATATTTGTAGTGAAACAGTGATTAGGAACAGCTGTGTGATTATACGTTCAAGTAAGACGGAAACAAGTCATGTGACAGACCAGGTGCTAATACTTGGTGTTTACTGTTAGGAGGACTCTGGGAAATGGAGTTTATATTTATAATGTCTCTTTGGATGTCACAAACCTCCTAATATCAGCTATTCATTTTATAAATAAACTAAACTGCTGATTATTACATATTAGATATCAAATACTTTTGATAAACTAATGCATATGAGTTAAAAAATGCATGAGTTGGGATTTGGATTAAGGCACATAATTGACTTTCAAAGACTCACATATCTCACTCAGTCCTTTGCCGAACTGCTTAATCCTACTAGGGTCATGTAAAGGCTGGTGCCTATCACAGCCGGCACTGGTCAATGGCGGTGTACGTCCTGAAGAGTTTGCAAGATCATTGCAGGGCAACACAAACACAACCATTCACACTCACATCTAGGGTCAATAGCGCTGATTGAAGTAAGCCAGATGTTACTATATTTAGAACATGCTTCTGTGCATGTGCATGTCAGCGGGCCCAAGGAGGACAACTTTTCCATGCTGCACAGCAGAGATACCATGAGAAAACAGCTTTAAGTGATGTAATTGACCCTTACAGTATTCAGAAGACAGAGTTATCGGACAAAAGTCTATCTTTGGCCAACTGTACACTAACTTTTAACTTCTAACTGTTACCTAACTGTGAACACCATTTGACTAGAACAGATCAGCCTACCGGTCTCTGGAGTCCTATAATTATTCCACCAGTGGATGAGTGCAAGTAATAACAGTGAAATCTTGCCGAAATGAAAGTGTTCTCATGGGTCAGGTAAGTTTTCTGTTTAATTTTAACACTAACTTGCAGATGCTGATGTTTATGTGTAAGTCTGATCTGTGTGTGGATCAGAACGAGTCCACTCGAGTTAAGCTAAACATTAAATGCTCAGTGTTCAGAATAGTTAAATATTAAAAAAGATATAACTATGATTACATTTGGGCGATTTATATATGAGTACAGTAAGGCAAATATGAGTCCAGTAGTTCTAAATGGTGGGCTTCTTTGTTTGCAGTTGCACACATGAATTACCTGTGACATAATTGTTTATAATGAGTGACTTATTTAAAAATAAACAACTTACTTATTGGGAAATAAATCAGCTACACATTATGTGTCGGTACAAAGAAGCAGATGCTAACAGCTATAACCTGATTCAGTAAAACCTACACTCATTGCAGCTAAATCAGCCAAAAAAGCTCCCAACACGCACTTTCCCTTAGTCTGTGATTTACTTATGATATAATTATTAATGTCTTTCTTATGAATATAAACAAAACATATACACTAACCTTTTATTAAATGGTCACTGCAAATGCAGATCTAATCCTTGTTTACATCCAAATCCTTGACTTCTTCCCTGTGACCGGTAGCCCCCTGCATTCCAGCCATCTCTTCGGCTGACAATTGCTTGTCCTACTTGGCCCGATGTGTGTACGACGTAGCACTCAACACAGAAAGTAGTGACGTATAATCAATTAGCGGTATTTGGAACATCTAATGTGCATGTCTTTGGACTGTGGGAGGAGACTGGAACCCACACAAGCATGGAGAAAACATCCAAACCCCATACAGAAATGGATGAGGTATTGGACAAAGGATCTTCTTGTTGTGAGGCAGACATGATAACCACTACACTACCATGCTGTCCTCTTTCAAAGACTCTAAACATGTATTTTACAGGAGCATATTATCTCTGTAACACATTTGAAAGACTTTTTATTCATCAGCATTTAAAACCGGAAAGTATACAAATTAATTGATAGCAGGAGGAAAGGTTTCTGAGTAAGGGTCATGTACATTGCCGGTATTATGTTTCACTGTGCTGTGGTTATATTACTTGTGCAGTGAGCATATTAGGCATACTGAGTGCTTTTTCTCACTCCTAAAGAATTTGAATGTAAACACAGAAAGAGAGAGAGAGAGAGAGAGAGAGAGAGAGAGAGAGAGAGAGAGAGACAGAGAGAGAGAGAGAGAGAGAGAGAGAGAGAGAGAGAAAGAGAGAGAGAGAGAGAGAGAGAGAGAGAGAGAGAGAGAGAGAGAGAAAGAGAGAGAGAGAGAGAGAGAGAGAGATTGAAGACATTCAGGTCTTCTCATCCATTTCACATTTGTTCCAATCAATTATTCAAGCCAATTATGAATTAACAGATTTGAAAGCTCACAAAAGACCTTTATTAGAAAAGTCTTCCAGCATAAATGCAGCAATTCATTTACTGTTGAGTGTAAGAAGTGTTTTAAACTCCTATCTCTGTAGTAAAGTGCACTCGATAATTTTTTTTTTTTTTTAACATTTACAGCACTTGGCAGACGCTCTTATCCAGAGTGACTTACAATTATCATTTTTATAAATGGTTAAGGGCCTTGCTCAAGGGCCCAACAGTGGTGACATTGAGGATTGAACTGCTGACCATCGGTTCAGTAATAAAAACCTGGCTTGATTTTAAATATCAAAGGTTTATTAAGCAGGATTGTTGTTTGTTTCAAGCTTGAATCTCTCTCTCCTTTCTAGCTTTATCTACAATGATTTCCTTCTTATTATCCACCAGACGTCTCAAAATCAAGCATGTGAATGAGGAGCTGAAAAACGTTGCATGACTCACGTCATTCATGTCATCACAGAGCTGGGAATTATGGCGGATTTTACTCTCCCTACTCCTATATTGATCCGAAGCCCTGTCTTGTACTTGATGGCTAGATTGATGTGTGAGTAACATCTCGTCTCAGACTGACGCAGCGTAATGGAAAATCCGTTAGCACTCTGAATAATTTCCAATTTACCGCTCATCAACAGCGCTCTCAAAAAGACAGCGAGCCAGAGAGAAACAGCAAAGGAGAGGAAAAAGACAGGATTCATCAATTCTGCACTGGTGTTTCTCATGCAGCTTTGAAATGATGTGTTTCATAATTTGACAGCTCTGAGAGATCTTGATATGGACTTGAAAAGTGCGTACTTCCTTTATAAACAATGTTAGATAAAAGAATGATGTGACGTGGTGTCCTACATTTGGGGACGAAAACTAACATTAAGGTGCTAGCTGTAAGATTCTATTTTAGGTTTAAGTTGTGATTCAGGCATGAAGTTTCTGAAAAATAATGTATCATTTGACATTTACATGATTTTTGACCTCTTGATATGGGAAACACCTTCAGACTGAAGATCAGCAAATAAAATTCTCCTGACATAAAAGTCAAGTTCTTTAACTAGCAGGGCCAACAAAAATATTTTTCTCCCTCAGTAGTTTTGAAATGTATAAAACTACTTCTTAACTTTAAAAAATAAAAACTTAATAATACAGCAATGATTAAGGACTAGCATTTGTTACCTATGCCACAAAACACAAAAATGTTGTGGCGGCATTATTGTAATCACTGACGTTTGTTTTTCTGTTCGTAAGTGAACAAAATCCTGAGCGCACCCGTGCAAGGATTTTCACCAAACTTGGTAGGGACACCACCCTACCTGAGTCCCAGAGGTTATCTGATTTTGAAATACCAAGGTTAAAGTTAAAGCTGACAGCAAGGTCACAAAGTTTTGAAGATAGACATGTTAAGATTGAAATTTGCTTATATCTGAGAAGCCAAGTGACACAGACCAATAGTGAAGGACAGATAGGAAACCATATACATGCTTTCCAATGGCATGATCAGTTTTATCCTTGAGTGGCATTTAAGTGACAAAATCAAAGTCACATGGTTTTGAGCTCTCGTAAATTTGAAAAGAGTGCCAGTAAACATTCCTTTACTATGGAACACAAATAGGAAACCATATCTATATTAACTTTCAAATGAGACAATTACCTTTGGCCTCAAGTGATTCTGAAAAGCTTTCAACACAGAACACTTAGCTTTCAACACTGTTCTCATGGACAAGCTGGTACTAAAGCTCTACATCCTGGGACTGTCAGCTTCACTGTGTTCCTGGATCAGAGACTTTCTCACTATCTGGCCCCAGGTGGTGAGGATAGGGAACTCTACAACTTCCACCCTTATCCTGAACACTGGAACACTGCAGGGCTGTGTGCTCAGCCCTGCCCTCTTCAGCCTTTTCACGCACAACTGTTCTGTTTTCCGCTCTAAACACTCTTGTAAAGTTTGCGGACGACCCAGCAAGACCAAGGAGGTCATAGTAGACCACAGTAGGACCAGGAGGACAGAGCACCCTCCTCTTTGCATTCATGGGGTGGCAGTGGAGCGTGTGGACAGTATTAAGTTACTGGGCGTCCACATTTCATCTGACCTGTCCTGGTCTGTCAACACCTCACACCTGGTGAAGAAGGCCCAACAACGGCTTTTCTTTCTCAGGAAGTTAAAACGTACTTGGTGCTCCTCTCAGCTGCTTCTGCACTCTTATACAGCACTACAATAGAAAGTATTCTCTGTCTTAGTACAACGGTGTGGTAAGGCAGCTGCACTGCAAAGGACAGAAAGAACTTGGCCCAGGTGGTGAGAACTGATCAGATGATCGTGGGCTGCCGTCTACCAGATCTGGATACAATATATACTGTCCCGGTCCAGAAGAAGGCCAGCTGCATCTCGGCGGATCCGACCCACCCGGGAAATGGACTGTTGGTACCTCTTCCTTCATGAAAGCAATACAGAAACATTAAACCCAGCACAACCAGACTCAAAAACAGCTTCTTCCTCAGTGCTGTGAAAGCCATCACCCCGCCACCCCCCACTCACTCGCAGACACACACACGCAATCTTCTTCCACAGCCACATACTTACTCTCTCACACAGCCACTCCCCCCCCTCTGCTGACTCTTACACAGACATAAGCAATCTGTAAAAGGACATTGAATCCACAAACTCTGTGAATGTCTTGCACTGCTGCATTTACATTTACTACTTCATTTACATTTACACCCTAGTGTATATACACTATGCTGCTGCTTTTTATCTATTTCATCTCATAGTGCCTTCAATGTGCATACTGTATATCCCAGTGCTGCTGCTATTTATCTATTTATATATTTCATCTCATAGTGCCTTTAATGTACATACAGTATATCCCAGTACTCAGTCTTTATTCACTGGTGTTTAGAATTTATATTGCTATTTTATATTTCTATTTAAAAGTTGTGTTTAGAATTAATTGTGTTTATATTCCTCGCTAGTTGGTGTTAATTGCAGTCTGTGGACTTGAATGTACCTTTTAAAACTGAGAGTCTCATACAAAATTTCATTATGTGTCAACATAATGACAATAAAGAATCTTGAAAAGTCAAATCCCAGCTATATTGTAAATCCCTCAAAGGAGAAAGTATTTTATTCATTTAGTCACCTCCACATACTATAAGAAATATTGTAGGACAAGCACATAGTTTTATTGTATCATAGTATTGTAGGGTACCTTGCACTCTATGAGTGCCCTCGGTTTTTACCCATTATGTGGACTGGGCTAGCTTTTTTTTTTTTCACAGTAAGAATGCAAGCTAACTGTGTTAGTTATACACACTCATTAAAAAACAACAATCTTTGCAGCTTCCTTCCAAGCTCTGTCTTCTTAATGTCTCTGTGCAGGTTCCAGCAAGGTAAATGATAGATGGATATCTCTATAAACATCTACTGAGAGGTTATATTTGACAAAATAAATGATGCCTAAAAGTAAATGAGAAGTAATTACAACTAATAAAAAAATGCAATGTTCTTTGGCCTATATCTTAAAAAATCTGTACAACAACCAATATTTATAGCTAGGACTTTGAGTTATAATGAAAGCCTTAATTTAGCATAGGTTAGACCTCCTCCTAATAATAATAATAAACACATAAACGCTACTTAAAAACTAAACTTTAGTTAGCAATTAGCCAGGTAAATATTTACTGTATTTTTGGTACAAAATTCTATGTAATTGGGTCTGCATTTGGCATTCATGTTATTAGCATCAGGTCATCGTCTTCACTACCATACACTACTTTTTTGGTATTATTTCTTTTTCTCTCTGCTTGCTAGAATTGTCTTATTAATTAAGACTGGCAGTCTGTTAGAATGGGTGATCTTCCTTAGTTTTACTGAAGTTCTCTCTCCTCTGTACGCTTCCAGTCTGGTGGTTTCTGCAGATAACTATAAAAATAAGTCACGTATCAACAGAAAATTTTTACAATATATGAAAAGACAGATTGAGTTCAATTTCAAAATCAATAAAGTGGTATTTTTGATGATTGTACCCAGTTATATATTTGTATAGCATAGACACTCAACACACAGCTTTTGCACCACATGAGCAATAGTGCTCATACTGTACATTCATCGATTCAGGTAGGTATTTTATGACTTTGCAGAGAAAAATCATCAAAATGAACATGAAAAGTTATCTTGTTATACTAACCTCAGCTTGTTGGCTTTCAGCATGAAATTAAGGCTACCACTAGTTGCCTCTTAACAAGTCCATGTCTTTGCACGTCTGGTCAGTTTTCAGACTGACAGCAGTCAATTGTTCTGTAGTTAGCAATGCTGTCACTTCAAGTATTTATTACAAACACAGCATATTTGTTTTGGAAATACCTATCATGTAACTGAGGTGTTACATAACTAGCTTTTATGTGATGTTGAATTAATTTCCAGGACCTAATTGAACTTCATAGCTTTGTTTGTTTTTTTCATGAATTGTTGCCATGGAGATTTGGGAGGCATGAAAGAACATGTGCTACACTGTGAATATGTTGCTGAAAAAAAGAAATATTCTGTTCTGACTTATTCTCCTATATCCGATCAGAAGTAAATAAACACGATGAAACAAAGATGTCTTGAAATGAATTGCAGTGAACTTTGTCGACTTAATCAGCCTACATCACAGTCTGGCCCTCTCTCTCTCTCTCTCTCTCTCTCTCTCTCTCTCTCTCTCTCACTCTCTCTCGCTCTCGCT
>JAQMYF010000001.1:52613367-52633962 GCA_030014195.1 Neosilurus mollespiculum
ACAAGGAAGAAACCTTGAGAGGAACCAGGCTCAAGAGGGAAACCCATCCTCATTTGGGTGAAACCATAAAATACAAATCATATAAGAAAAATTTCATTACAGTCCAACATGTAGTCCGGTTGGTTATACCACAACTGTAAGTCCTAAATAATACGATGATAGTAGTTGTGGTGATGATGGTGATGATAATGATGCTGGTGGTGCTGTTGATGATGGTAGTAGTGGTGCTGATGATGCTGGTGATGGTGTGGTTGATGATGGTGATGATGGTGATGATAGTGGTGGTGATAATGATGCTGGTGGTGGTGTTGATGATGGTAGTAGTGGTGCTGATGATGCTGCTGGTGGTGTGGTTGATGATGGTGATGATGGTGATGGTGGTGATGTGGTGATAATGATGCTGGTGGTAGTAGTGGTGCTGATGATGCTGCTGATGGTGTGGTTGATGATGGTGATTATGGTGATGGTGGTGATAGTAGTGGTGGTGATAATGATGCTGGTGGTGGTTTGGTTGATGATGGTAGTAGTGGTGATAATGATGCTGCTGGTGGTGTGATTGATGATGGTGATGATGATGTTGCTGGTAGTGTGATTGATGATGGTGATGATGATGCTGGTGGCATGGTTAATGACGGTGATGATGATGATAGTAGTGGTGGTGAAAAGGATGCTGGTGGTGTGGTTGATTATGGTAGTAATGGTGATGATAAAGATGCCGGTGGTGCTGTTGATGATAGTAGTAGTGATAATGATGATGGTGGTGGTGCTGTTGATGATAGTAGTAGTGATGATGGTGGTGGTGCTGTTGATGATAGTAGTGGTGGTGATGATGATGATGCCGGTGGTGTGGGTTATGATCATATTGGTGGTGATGATGATGATGCCGGTGGTGATGCGGTGGATGATGGTAGTGATGATAATGATGGTGATGATGATGATGATGATGATGATGATGATAATGATGGTTTAGTTGATGATGGTAGTAGTGGTAGTGTTTGCTGGCGGTGAGTGTCTCATTACTGATGTGCAGAAATAATAAGAACAGGGTTTGGTGAAGTTCACGTGAGGTTTCTTCACTCTGCGTCCCTCCTGTTTCTGAGTCCGTGCCTCTGTTTGTGGTGAGTCACAGCTGTGAGTGGATTTACTAAGCTCCTCACTCAGATTAATAAAAGCACCTGCATGTTTTTCATGATCCCGAGGTCACCAGATTTTCCCAGGGAAGAAAAAATACAATTTAAAAGCAAGAACCAAATAAGAGGTAAAACATAAAAGAGCATGATGGTGGAATGTGAATAAGAAGATGGAAGTGGTTTATATCCCCAGTGCAGGAACAGAGCGATGAGAAAATCTGGCTTCCACATGTACAGTGTTACTCATCAGCACTTCACCCAACACACACACACACACACACACACACACACACTGTTATTTTATATTTTATTTATTTTTAAACATCCACATAACATCTTACTCAGCTTATAAAGCCATGAGGCACTAAACTCATTTCATTCATTCATTTACCGAACCACTTAATCCTGCTAAGGTCTCAGGAAGGGTGGAGCCTATCTCATTCGACTCTGGTTGAAGGCAGGGTACACCCTGAACAGCTCGCCAGACCATCACAGGGCACACACACACAACCATTCACACTCACACTCACACCTAGGGGCAATTTGGAACTGCCACTCAGCCTACTGTACAAGTCTTTGGACTGTGGGAGGAAACCTGAGTACCCAGTGGAAATCTTTGCAAACACGGGGAGAACATGCACACAGAAACGCCTTTGCCGAGCACAGGACTCAATCACTACATCACCGTGATGCCCAGGAAATAAACTGAGGTTATGAAGCAGTAAAAGTTGTCGTCGTCTCCCATCCCAATGGCTGAGGGTCAAAGGTCATGGGTGCTGACACCAGGGCTCTCCACTACATCCTACCTCGGCTGTGTCAAATTCGCCTAATGGGCATGTATGGACTGTGGAGGAAACTGAAGTACCCCGAGTAAACTCACACAAATATGGTGAGAACGTGCAAACTCCATACAGAAACATCATCACCGAGATTCGAGCCCAGAACCTTCTCGCTGTGAGGTGACAGTGCTAATGATATGATAGTAATTAAATTTTTTTATGTAAATAATTACACATTCCTTAATGAAAATCCGACCTCAGTAAAAATTCCAGAGTTCTTTTCACTGATTTCTGTTTACTAGCTGATGAAATAAACAGTCTTCACTAGCGCACTCTTCTAACTGTGTGTGTGGGTTTTTTAGATCAGTGTGTCTTGCTTTTTTGTTCCTCGTTATTTTGTTTTCCTCTTTTATTTTGGGGGGTGGGAGGGGTGTTTGAATGCATTTTTTTTTCTTATGACGTGAATAAACATGACCTGCTGATCTCTGTATTTTCTGCGGCCCTACAGGGAGCGCATATAGAGAATGCCTGGAGAACGGCACGTGGGCTTTTAAGATCAACTACTCCAGCTGTGAACCTATTTTAGAGGAAAAGGTGAGTGATGACTCATCTGTCTCACACTAAAGCCTGTTTTTTCTTCTATCTGTCTGAGACTTAATAAGGAGACTATATTGATTTTATTTAGTAAGCTTTATCTTCCATAACAATGCCTGTGAATGAGAAACAATGGTAGGATGCGGTAACCATGGAGATGGGAATGTCTCTTCCCTTTATTAGCGCTCTAGCTAGCTGTGTAAAGTAATGAGCAGGGCGGTGTTCTGATTGCAGCAGGAGTGCTCTATGTGTGTTGGTTTTCTAGAGAAAGTATCCAGTGCACTACAAGATTGCACTCATCATCAACTATTTGGGACACTGCATCTCTGTCGGAGCGCTCGTCATCGCCTTCATTCTCTTCCTGTGCTTGAGGTAAATTCATCACACACTTGCGTGGGGGACAAGCACGGGGGAACATGCAAACTCCACCCAGAAATGTACTCTCCGAGCCCAGAACTCGAACCCAAGATCCTAATAGTAAGGAGAAGAAGAAGCAGAAGCCCTGTCCCGACGCACCCTTCCTTGCCCAGCCCCAAAGCAGCAGAAAGAGAGAGTCTGCGACCATCTAGTCTTTTTCGATGGAAGGCTGCACAGTTGTGTAGTGGTTAGCAAATCTGCCTGACAGCAAGAAGGTCCTGGGTTCGAGTCCTGGACTCGGCAAGGGCGTTCCTGTGTGGAGTTACCATGTTCTTCCTGTGGTTATGTGGGTTTCCTCTGGGTACTTTGGTTTCCTCCAACAGTCGAAAAACATGCACAGTAGGTTAACTGGTTGTTCCAAATTGCCCCTAGGCGTGAGTGTGAGTGTGAATGATTGTGTGTGTGTGTGTGTGTGTGTGTGTGTGTGGGTGTTGGCCCTGCGATGAACTGGTGAGCTGTTCAGAGTGTACCTCGTCTTCGCCCAGAGTCGGCTGAGATGGGCACCAGCCTCCCCACAACTCTAACTTTCCTCACTGACCAAACTTTTATCTTTGAAGGCAGAAAAATGGGCATGGCCTGTCTAACAATAGTTGTGAAGGGGTTTATTTTCTGTATGTGTGTGTGTGTGTGTGTGTGTTTGTGTGTGTGTGTGTGTGTGTGTGTGTGTGTGTGTGTGTGTGTGTGTGTGTGTGTGTGTGTGTGTGTGAATTAGTTTTGGAGTAAGATAAAGCCAGTTGTTATGTAACCATGGCAACAAGCGTTTTTAGCTAGTTTTTAGTTCTTCCTTTAACTGTGATATTCGAACACTTCACCTGTGTATATTTAGATGCACTCTCATACAGAAGTATATCCACTGCGTGACCTCAGCATGTGCTGTGTTGTATAGAAAACTGCCTTGTGTGCGTTTTCGGGAGCTGGAGTTGTAGCACCACTGTGTTCTCCTGTAACCCTGCTTAAGGGTTTCTGCGCTCTTCCTCACCGAGTGGAATAGAAACACAGCACAATCCGACACACTCTAACTTATATCACTGAGCTTAAAACATAAAAAAATTCAGCGAGACCCGTTCCGGTACCTGATATAGGTGACATCATATATGTGTAATTATACCAGCTGTATATTTTAGAAATTTCTCGTTGTACCTGATGAAGCAGGACGAGAACCAGGCTGATTGACATGTGAAATGAAGACGCTGTGTTCCTCTTCGAGAATCTGTCTCTGTGAGAAAGAAAAGAACACTGCTCATAGAACTCTAATGCAATTTACACCCATAGGACTGTCAAAGAAATTCTAATAATAATAATAATAATAATAATAATAATAATAATAATAATAATTATTATTATTATTATTATTATTTACTTACTTATTTACTTACTTACTTACTTATACCTTTTGTTAGTCATGTGCTTTAAATATTTTTCCACATGATGTATAATAAATTTCAGTAAGAATAATAATTTACATATTCTCCCCGTGTGGGTTTCCTCCGGGTACTCCAATTTCCTCCCACAGTCCAAAGACATGCACTGTAGGCTAACTGGCTGTTCTAGATCAAGTTGTTCAGTGTTCCAGTTTTATTCTCTGACACTTGAGACTCCTTCCATAAACCTTCACATATTTATAAATATCCTCAAATAATCCACGCTGATTTTATTTCTGTATTTCTTAACCCGCCCCTCCCCCGTCCTCTGTCCACAGCCCTGGTGTCGCCTCATCACCACCATCTATAATTATTTTGTGGTGACCAATTTTTTCTGGATGTTTGTGGAGGGCTGTTACCTCCACACGGCCATCGTCATGACCTACTCCACCGACAAGCTCCGCAAGTGGGTGTTCCTCTTCATCGGCTGGTGTGAGTAGATTGGGTTTTGTTGCTATGGTTATAGGTGAAAACCATGTTTAATCTCAGGTTCTGAATTAAACTGTTAAATGAACTCTGTATGTAGAGGTGTGTAAGTGCCTCAGTCCACTTTGTTTCTTTTTTTATACATTGATTTGGTATTTTTTAACGATGCACTTTCACATCAACAGTTGTAATGTTGTATACTTCCCAGTGTACAGGTGTGTACTCTCTCTCTCTCTCTCTCTCTCTCACTCTCTCTCTCTCTCTCTTTCTCTCTCTCTCTCTCTCTCTCTCTCTCTCTCTCTCTCTCGACAGGGCCCTGGCCTGGTCGGGTGATGGAGTGCAGAGGGAGGTCTGAACCGACAGGACAGCTTTCTCAAAGCCATGGTGCTCAATCACTCTCTTGTCCTCGCCCTCCTTTCATTTATATACCGCCACCAGACCCTATTCCCTCCTTCCTCTTGCCTATGGTCATTATTACCTGCACCTGAGAGAGTTAACATCACACAGGCTGTGTGCCACCAAGACCCATGTTGTTCCATAGGAGACGGGATTTGTGGGTCACTACGTGAGATGTAATGTTATAAGTCAGTGAAAACATAGCCGTCTAAGCACCATATTCTGACTGTGGAAATGCAGATAATGTTTATTAGATATTTCTATACCTATGGCAGGAAAAGTTATCTTAATTTTAACTTGATTTATTTTCTGGGTAATATTTTTTTCAAATACAGTACCTTGCAAAAGTATTTACCCCCCTTGGCTTTTTACCTATTTTGTTACATTACATATATATATATATATTTTTTTTTAATTAAAATCTGAAAATTGGCATGTGCCAATTTTCCTCAAAAGTTCTGACACAACCAATACCAATTAGAAGTCACATAATTAGTGAAATTAAGTCCACCCATGTGCAATCTAAGTGTCACATGATCTGTCAGTATAAATGCACCTTTTCTGAAAGGTCCCAGAGGCTGCAACACCACTAAGCAAGAGGCATCATACTATGAAGACCAAGGAGCTCTCCAAACAAGTCAGGGACAAAGTTGTTGAAAAGTACAATTCAGGGTTGGGTTATAAAAAATATCCAAATCTTTGACGATCACCAGGAGCACCATCAAATCTATATCTTCTAATGGAAAGAACATGGTACCACAACAAACCTGCCAAAAGTGTGCATGGGACCACAATAAGCTGTACACTCCATAGAGCTGGGCTTTATGAAAGAATGGCCAGAAAAAAAAGCCATTTCTTCATGTTAAAGATAAGAAGGCACGTTTTGAGTTTGCCAAAAGGCATGTGGGTGACTCCCCAAATGTATGTTGGAAGGTGCTCTGGTCAGATGAGACTAAAATTTAACTTTTCTGCAACCAAGGAAAAAGCTATGTCTGGTGCAAACCCAACACATCCCATCACCCCAAGAACACAATCCTGATAGTGAAATATGGTGGTGGTAGCATCATGCTGTGGGGATGTTTTTCAGCAGCAGGGACTGGGAAACTGATCCGAGTCCCTGTGGAAAGATAGATGGTGCTAAATACAGGGATATTTTTGAGCAAAACCTGTTTCAGTCTTCCTGTGATTTGAGACTGTGACGGAGGTTCACCTTTCAGCAGGACAATGACCCTAAACATACTGCTAAAGCAACAATCCAGTGGTTTAAGGGGAATTAACTTGTGAATTAAATGTGTTGGAATGGCCTAGTCAAAGCCCAGACCTCAATCCAATTTAGAATCTGTGGTCAGACTTGAAGATTGCTGTTTACAAGCAGAAACCATCCAGCATGAAGGAGCTGGAGTAGCTGTGCCGTGAAGAATGGGCAAAAATCCCAGAAGCAAGCTCATAGAGACTTATCTATAGTGACTTGCAGCTGTAATTGCCAAAAAAGGTGGCTCTACAAAGTATTGATTTTAGGGGGATGAATAGTTATGCACGCTGAAGTTTTCTGTTATTTTGTCCTATTTGTTGTTTGCTTCACAGTAAAAAAAAATCATATCCTTAGAGTTGTAGGCATATTCTGTAAATGAAATGATGCTCTTAAATAATGAAAAATATAAGAACAGTAACAAAAAATTCTGCATTCATAAATATACAATATCATGTTAAATATAGAATACAATAGTATTATCTTTGTCTTTAAGAAAAGTGACAAAGTGGGATTTTAGTAAATTAGTCGAAACACTAACCGTTGTTAATTAGCATCTATGTTAATGCTGCGAAGGTCTTGAATGACTTTCATATTATTTGTTTTAAATAAATAAATATTTGTTTATTTGAAGTAATAACTTAAACTTTCAGCAGGGTTGCAATTGAAAGTCATTTAATGTTGCAGTTACAGTGAAAGTAAAGAAAAGGTGATAAGAGCATGTATTTTTGTTCCTCCCATGATCTTTAAGAAATTTTGTTTCAGCATCCTTTTGATCATGTGACATGAGATTTTATAGGGTGTATGTGTTCAGTTAACAGGGCTAAGTAAATGATGTAGGACTCAAACATGCACATACTGTACAATGATGTGTAATGGATGACTCATGATAAGAATATTTTTAGAATAAGATTTGAAATGACTTCACACATTAATGCAATGATAATATTCCTGAAATAGCTTCATATTGTAATACATATATTTCAGGTGAAAGTGATGTTATAATGAAATGCAACAGACAAAATGCCCCCCCCCCCCCCCCAAAATCTGTAGATGGGCTTTATTCATTTTAAATTGTTTTATTGAAACTTGCAAATAGTTTGTTAAACATGACACTTTAATCTATGTTTAAAAAGTCATGAATCCTTACTTTTGGTGAATTTTGGAGTCATTCCATGACAAATCATCGGATGGTATCTGAAATCTAGTCTTAAATTTTCCTAAATATATATATATATATATATTTATATCTACATTATGAACATGTTTAACCTAAAAATTTCAGCAAGATTGCACAATTATTAAACTAATGATATAAACTATTCGTCACAGGATCATGAAACTTGACATATAGGTAGAACAACATATGGGAAGCCTTTATTGAGCAAAATGCTCTTTACACACACCCATATATATATGTGTGTGTGTGTGTGTGTGTGTGTGTGTGTGTGTGTGTGTGTGTGTGTGTGTGTGTATATATAAATATATATATATATATATATATATATATATATCTTGGAATCACCCAAAAGTAACAACATGATACTATTTCTTCTTCTTCTCCTCCTTCTTTCTCATTTCTGTGTATTGTCAATGTGGTACGGTTCAGCTGACAAGGTTAAGGGCCTGTTCAAGGGTCAAAGGGCCAGTCTTTAAGTCTGAAATCTAAATAATGTGCACTTCATAAATTTTGTATTATCCCTATGCTCTTATCTCTAAACACACAGGTCTGCATACTGTACTACAGAGGTGTCAAAGTCATTTTCACTGAGGGCCACATCACTACATTTAAAGGTATTGAGGGTTGAATAATCACTGAGTATCTATGCTAAAAGTGCAACCATGAACTCTGCATAGGAAAATGATTTGTTTAGACATTTGTCCTCTTTTTCTTTATTCACTTGCATTTTCTGACAACTCTTAACAGCGACAAGCTAGCATCCAATCTTTTCTGAGTCATGAATGACCAGCTGTTTATTTGAAATAGCCTGCTGCCACCTATTGGAAGGATGATGAATTAGGTTTCATGGTAATGGTTGATGCAAAGAATGTATGATAATCTTATTCTTTGAACGCTCTTGCAGGCCACATAAAATGAGTTGGTGGGCCGGATTGGGCCCACAGGCGTTGAGTTTGACACCTGTGCGGTACTACAACAAGCACATATCTCAGCTGTCGTATGTCAGCTCTGAATATAGACCTAGACCTAGACTCAGACTGAAGTTACACAGCTAGGATACACTGGCCATATGTAATTGTAGGCTTCAAATGTGGAATTAGTTCTAAAGTAATTTTTCATCTGCACATAGAACTTATTATTTATGTATCTTCCTTTGGACTGTATGTGGGTAATATTATATTGCATCATGCAAACATTTTCCTCATTCCAGATTAAAAAAAGAGAATATGAATCTCTTTAAGAAAATACTCAATTCTCAATCTGTATGTAATATGTGAAATGTGTTCTTATAGGGGAAGAATCTGAGTGTTTTTCTTCATTTATACCACAACTATTTCCTAGTTACTGCATGTCTTTTTTAAACTTAAAAGAAAATTAAAGAATGACACACTGTACTATTGAGCTGTCCATTGTTATTTTTTATATTATGGAAATGATAAGAAAGTTACACTGCCATGGCAAATAAATTAACAACTGGATTTAAATAATCAAAAAGACAAATGCCTTTGATTGGATAATTACTGCAAATTACTTCAGCTGGCAAGATGTTAAATAACCTTAACTGATGCAGTGAGTACCTTCTCATTTCTTAAACATCAATGGCGGAACACATACATCATGGCCAGTGAAAAGATGTCATTGCATTTCTGAGGGGTCAAATTATTGGTCTTTATCAAGCAAATAAAAAACTAGTAAATGAAATTACTAAAATCGGGCAAAGAACTGGCCAACACATTATTAAAACCTGGAAGAATAGAGCTGAACTGTTACCTTCAGTTGAGAAATGTGTTAAAAAAAAAAAAAGACAAGCATAGATCATGTAAACGTTTGGTGAATTTGAATCTTAAAAATGGACAGTAGAACTCATTTAATAGTGAAAGCAAGAACGTGTCTACACACACAGTGTGACAAGAACTTGCGTGACTGGAACTAAACAGCTTTGTATCTATAACAAAACCACTTGTTAGAGAAACTAATCATGAAAAAGGCTTCGAGTTGTTAGGAAGCATAAAGATCAGACCCTGTAGCAATGGAAAAAAGGTCACATGACCTGATGAGTCAAGATTTACCCTCTTCTTGAGTGATGGGTGTGTCAGGGTAAGCAACAAAAACACCCATCATGCATATTGGTCACTGTACAAGTATTTGGAGGCAGTTTTATGATCTGGGCTTGCATCAGTTGGTCAGGCTGAAGCTAAGAGCTGTAGCTAACATGGTTTAAGGAGAAGTACCACTGAAAAAAAAAATTGTGGTTTGACCTGAAGTGAGAGGCCAAGCAAAACATCACCAAACACAGGTGTAAGATGCTGGCCAGTGGAAGTGAAGTGGCTGGCCCAGAGTTGTCAGAGCTAGACCAGCACATCTTGGGCGTGCCATTGGTGGAGCACATGGATACTGACTTGTGCCCTGTACCTGCAGGATCAAGGTCATGTCCTGACAGAAAACCAGAAA
Organism: Neosilurus mollespiculum; assembly: GCA_030014195.1. NCBI lineage: Eukaryota > Metazoa > Chordata > Actinopteri > Siluriformes > Plotosidae > Neosilurus > Neosilurus mollespiculum. The sequence goes on from JAQMYF010000001.1 coordinate 52,623,411, forward strand.
GTATTGCTTTGTATATTCAAGTTTGATCTCCACTTATGTCCCGAGGTCCCGTTCCCTTCTTCTGATCTCGAAGGCTGTCTTGGACAAACAAGATCAAATCATCCAACAGGAACACAAATAAAAGCAACACTAGTCACAATTTCAAATACATACAAAGAAATAAAACCTTTAAAATAAAATGTGCAATGACTTAATGCACACTTGTGTGTAGTCTATTGCAATATTTTGTGTAGACCAGCAACAGGAATAAAATTCTCTCTTGACAGAGAGCTGTTGTTGCTCATTATAAGAGAATTTAATATAATGTTCCATCAGTAGACTTATAATCCCCAGGATTCATGGCTAATAAATGATGTGGATATTTTCACCCCATCTCCAAGCTCCCTATAAAATATTCCTGGCCAAAAAACTCATGGCAGTCAGTACCTGAACATGAGGTGGTAATATGCTGGAGTATCGGTTATAGGTCTGCAGTTCCAGTGTTTTACAGCTCCATTAGAACAGCTTGTGGTTGCTGAAACCGTCTTGTAAGATATTTGTCAGTGGTTTAGAAGATGTGTTATCTCCTGAGTGTATGAGCTGTAATTTATTATACTAACAGTAAATATGCCATAGTGCCAGTATTGAAATAATTGGTCTGCAATCGCCCTGTATATAGTACTGTCAATTAGCTACTAAATAAGCCATTGTTTTCAATGAACATAATTGATATATCATAAAGTGATATGTATTAGCATGAAGCTTTGTTGCATAATGAAAATATTTATAAAAAGGTTAAATATGGCAAAAAAAAAAAATATAATAATAATAATTTGGATAAATACTGAAAAAATACAAATATGTCCATAAGATTGTGTTTGTAAATTCTGTTTGTAACTAAGAAAAGTGAGATTTAGGAAAAAATATATTCTTCAGCACAGTTAGTGAATAAGACCCAATGTTTTTCAATCCTGAAATAGCAGGCCAATCAGAGCATGCATGTATTATTTATTATTGAACTGGTACAACTGATACATACACTATATTCAGTACGGTCCTGCCATTGGTCCTGTTTCATTGTTGTCTGAAGGCCAGTGTTGGGGTTGGAAAGTGAGATCTCAGACAATTTGAAGAAGCATAGCACCCCTTGCATACCACAGCCCCTGTCTGCCCATCATTTTGTTCTGACAAAAACATGACATTGTATTAAGTGCCTGAACACGCAGAGGACAAGAGAAGTGTCCCTTTTAGCTTAATCAGATGTCCATTTGTCTTTCATTCAACATCAGTCTCATTGTCTATATGTCTTTTTGTTCAACTGTCCATCATACTTTGTCCTGTGGCAGCTTAAAATGTGAGGGAAGCTAACTGCTAAAATGGATAGTTAGCATTTCCTTTGTCTTACTTGTGCTTTCAGGTTTGAAAATGAGCCACAGTCTCCAGCTGTTCAGCAAAAACACCTACACACTTCCCCATATGTCTCCATTCAAACCAGCCAATGCATTGCATTTAGTTTCCAAGGAACGAAACACTCCGAGACAAAAGATTAGCCTAATCTAGACATGTTAAAGGTGGTGTTCGCTTCACTCTGACTAGAATATAATATTAGACTGTCTTCTTGGCATGCAAGCGTATCACTTTTCCACTCCTCCACCCCCCCATCCCACCTTCACCATACTCAGCTGTATTCAGATCCCTGAGTCCAACCTTACGGCATTCAATCATTTTGATTAAAAGACCGATTTCTTATAGAAGTGGGCTGAGTTGGGAGCCAAGGAACCAATGACATTTTAGGATTCATATATTTTCATAAACTTTTAACAATGTCAATGAGACATGTCTTCAATCTTGGCTGCGCAACAGCAGGGCACTCAATCTTTCTTTGGCTTTCGACAGAAATTTGAATACGAGCATAGGGTTATTAATGTGACAGTTCATATGGAGAGCATCGTGGGGATTCGCCTGCTTTTTTATTATTTCACACTTTTTTTCTTTCTCTCATTCTCTTTGTAAAAGAATGGAAAGTTTTCCAACATAAAAAGTGACAAGCTAGTCACAGCCAACCATGGACGTTTTTAAGCACAGTTTGGTTTCGAACATACATTTAAATTAGTCTCTAATTCTTTTGTCATTGCTGTTGTGCACAAACCCAGAATATTAATTTCTGTTCTAGATAATACCTTATCCATATAGCACCATGCCTCACAAGGTGCAGCTCTTGTTTTATTTTTTGTACAATATCATTTGGATGCACATTGCCATTCTGCCATAACTTGGTTCTGCCTCAACGCAGATTCATCTGGATAGTTAGGGACAATGCGAGGAGATGTTAAATCTCATCTTTTTGTATTGCTCCATGTCTCTGGTTGTTTCATTATGTGTATAAATAAGCAGCAAAATGAAAGTATTTGTGTTCATTAAGAGTTGGCGTTCAAGTTGTGGACTGAGAATGACGCTCTTGGGAGAAATTTGGAAGTATAGGAAAGCCATATAAGGTGCTCTGGTTTCTCCCCCTAGGAGAGCCATTAAAAGTTCATAGCTAGAACTATTTGAGAAATCATTTGCAATTAATAAGCTAAAACCCTTAACAACTGGGGGGGGTGGGGGGGAATCACACCAAAGCATTTCTCAGTTTTTTTTATTAATTATTACAGTAATTATTTGTAATTATCAGAAGAATCTAAGGAAAATAAATCTCACTCAAATATCTCCTTCTTGGTGTGCACATTAATGCTAAAACCCTTAATCTTTCTTCAGCTGTCCTTTTGAAGCAACCATCAATTGTACTACATTGAATCATTAAGGAAGCTAAGGGACCTTAACCAAGTAAAGAGCCCCTAAGGAACCCATTTTCTTCAGGTACATAGCCATTAATACACATTATTAGTAAAAGGTATTCAGTGTTTTAGCTGTTTCTCAAGGCCCCTTTAGCTAGATAAGGTTTCTTCCTAACATAAGTTCTTCATGAAAGTCACTCTGATTGACTGGGTGACTGGTTCCTCAGAGGGACATTGATGAAATTTGATTAGTTTGTTGTTTGTTTGTCCCTTAACAAGAACACTTATAAACAAAGTGTTCCCATTCAAAGCAGTTTTGGAAGTCTTATGAGCAATCGAAGAAGAAGGCTAGAAGTTTCTTTTATGATTCCTAGTTTAGAAAATTGAGAATTTTTAATGTAAAAGTATAAAGATCTAGCACAATTCAGTAAAGAAAGAAAAAAAGATTGTTAGCAAGACTTTTTTGATAGAGACCACTATGATGTAGTTTTTTATATTTATAAATTTTACAGTTTCTCTAAAGAGAGAAATTAAAGCATATTTCAACATATGGTTGTACATGGGCGACATAGTGGTGTAGGGATTAGCATGTCCACTTTATAACAAGAAGGTCCTAGGTTCGAGCCTCCGGCCAGGTGAGGGTGTTTCTGTTTCTGTGTGGAGTTTGCATGTTCTTCCCATGCTCATGTGGGTTTCCTCTGGGTGCACATGACATTCACATGAGGCTAATTGGGTCTTGGTGTGAATGCATCTGCGTGTGTGTGTGTGTGTGTGTGTGTGTGTGTGTGTGTGTGTGTGTGTTTTTTTTACCCTGTGATGGTCTGGGGAGATATTGAGGGTGTACCCTGCCTTCTTCTGGAGTCAGTTTCTATATGTAAAGATTAACCATTAACATAAATTAATTTAGATTTAGTAGTCTCCTATTTCGTTTAGGTTTCTGTGAATGACTTTGTAGAGGAACTGACTTTCAGAATGAAGGACATAAATGTAAAATAATATGAGAATAGATCCACACTGTGACTTGACCTAGCAAAACCTGGCACTTGTCTGGAAATTACATTATGGAAAAAAGTGCTCTGTGCAAACATCGAGTCACTATTTGATTCTCTCAATGTTTTGATCAAAATTTCACCATTTTAATAACATTTCTTATTTGATTTTGGGCATAAAAGAGAAATAAATGTTTGGTTAGGTCATTTTAGGTTAGGTGATTTTAGAATTGCTTATGGTCACAATGGCTTCAAAAGAAGGGACTAAGTGTGATGCAAGTATTCAGTTACTGTCCTTCAGTTGATGCCGTTGCTAAGGAGTTAGTGAATGCGTGTTGGATAAGACAAGGACATACATGTTAATCAACTTCAAAACCTACTTTTCCCACTTTCTATGACTACTCAGCCAACATTAAACTTATGATAACTCTGCCAAATATTGTTCAATATCTAATTGGTGCCTTTCAGTCACCCTGTGTATGCCCAATCCGGTCTGAGCTTGGAAACTATGCAGGGTCAGGCCTTGTTAGTACTTAGATGGGACCCTGCCTGGGAATACCAGGTGCTGTGAAGGGTTAGGGAAAAGGACTGGCAACTTAATCTGTAAAAAAAATCTCTTAAGAGAGCTCTATGAGAATAGAGTTACCGACCCTCAGCCATGAGGAAAGCATTAGACAAGATAACAAAATAACTAATAGGTAGAAAATTAAAGCATATGAAAATATTTTTCAGTAGTATATAAATAATATATTTTTTTTAATTATATTTATTTATTTATTTGCTACACATGTGGGTTTTGCTCGGTCTGGGCGCAATTTTGACACAATCTGAAATTGACCCTTTTAGTGTTTACACACAAATCTTGAACCTTGGGCTTCTTGTTGTTTCTACAGTATTTAATACACGGAACCCTACAACACAGTGTATCATAATTTGTTAAAAACTCCAATGATTGGTGGAAGAAGAAACTTCATATTCACGGAGTAAAGCATTGCAACACTATAGAGATGAGCACATTGCAGAAGGAGACTGGTGCTGTGCTCATGCTGGGCTGGACTGGCACATATCCACTCTGGGTCAACACTTGCTCTGGAGTGTGGGGAGCTACAGACCTGGTGCAGACATGGGGGAACTGAAGAGGTCACTTCACACCCATTGTCCAGCTGATGCAATCTCTGAATCTATTTAATCAAATGCTATCTGCATGGATGTTTTACTTTATTACCATTATACATACAGGTCTGTGTTTAAGTTTGGATGTTGTGTATTGATATGGAATGGTTCATACTCACATAAAATCCATCATCATCATCATCATTCAACAGGGTTGTTGTTATTTTTGGCTTTTTTATTTATTTATTTATTTTATTTTTTTATTGTCCTCCCGTGGGAAACACTGGTTTGAAAACGTGTTGTTATTGCTACACTGGGACTTGAGTGTCACTCTGATATAGGGCTTGCTCAGACCACTAGAGACTCTCAGATGACCATGTCCTTTGAGACTAAGCTTAGGTGACTGTCAGCACAGCACATCAATCCACTTCTTCCAAACAATACCACTTTATCCATCTTCCTCCTGAAAGCCCCCCGCACATCCCCTTCCTCACCCATTCTCTCCTACGATATCACCTATTCAGCAAGTTTTTTTTATCTTCCTTTTTCTTGTTGTTGGTCGTATGTTCCCTCTTGGGCAGTGTCTTTCTTCATGCTCCCCACCTGCCTCTCTTCCTTTTGCTCTCTCCACTCCTCGATCAGTGCTTTCTTGTCATAAGAATGAATTGAATTTGTCCCCTTTAGTGCAAACAACAATAGACGGCAGTATAAGGAGGGGTGATGCTGGAAAACAAATCGGCCTGCCGTCCCTTTTGGGGATCGAGGGTTGGAGGGGGACACAGAGGGATGGGGCCGAGGGTGGACGCGGAACAGGTCAGATGGCGGAGTGGCGGCCACGCTCGTTTATTAACATGCCATCTTCATAGCGGCAGCTGAAAGCAAAGGTGCTGGGCGAATGATGCAGACAAATGATGTTAATAATAATAGCTCACCCTGTGGCGAGAGATGGGGACCTGGAGCTGGCTGAGCAGAAGCCTGCACCTGATACTCTCTTTCTCTCTGCTATCCCTCCTCCTTCCATCTATCTCTACATCCCTTCATCCTGCTCCTCTGCTCCGGAGGGAAGTGAGATTGAAAGGGGAAAGGTGAGATCTCTGTGCACCTCTGTGTGGTGTGAGAAATAAAGGAGAATTTGCTTTATGTGTGTCATGATGTAGCTTGTAAATACACTTGCTTATTATTTAAATGATAACTTCTCTTATGGTTAGTGACTGATCCCTCATTTGTCAGTTTTGTTGTTTTTATTAATGTAGCCTGAAACCACCTGAAATATGAACACATTCACAACTAGGGGCAATTAGGAACAGCCAAATAATTAGCCTACTGTGCATGTGTTTGGACTGTGGGAGGAAACAGGTCAACCCACGCAAGCATGGGGAGAACATGCAGACTCCACAAAGAAACCCCTGAGCCCAGGAATTGAACCCAAGAGCTTCTTGCTGTGAGGCGGATGTGCTGACCACTACGCCATTGTGCCTTAAAAAGAACTTTTGTTGTTATATGTTTCCTTAGAGTACTCTGATTTCGCCCAGTGTTGGCTGAGATGGGTTTCAGTCTCCCTGTGACCCTAACACGATTAAATGGTTCGGCAAGTGAGTGAGTGAGTGTTTCCTTAGATTCAGACAGATTGGATAACACTGTTAAAAATGTACCTGTTTTTAAACTGCTTATATTAGTGAAATCAAATTAATGAAAGTCTTCTTTTTTTGAACATAAAATTCAATTTTATTTAAAAAAAAAAAACCTATTGAACAAGTGTTTTAAAAAATATTGATATTATTCCATATAATAGATTATTTACATAAAAATCTTGAGGGACCTATCTGTGTGGAGTTTTCACGTTTTTTGTGCTTTTCTCTAGATACTCCAGGTTCCCCACAACAATACATGCATATTAGATCAACTGGTTACTCTAGATTGCCTTCAGATGTGAATGAGTGTGAATGATTGTTTGTGTCTGTGTTAGCCCTGGAATAGACTGGTGATCTGTTCCAGGTGTATCCCCGCATCTTACCCAAAGTCATCCAGTTTACCTGTGACTCTGACGGATAAGCAATACAGCTCATGGCGAGCTGTTCGGGGTGTACCTTCACCCAGAGTAGGCTAAGATAGACTTCAGCCTCCCCACGACCCTAGTTGGATTTTGTGTTACGCCAAATAGATGGATGAATAAATTAATGGATTTTAAGTTTTAAGGTTTTTATTCCTTCTGAAAATTTTCTTTTTTTGAATTAATTTTGTGTTAGAATAAAATTGTTATCTCTCTTCATTACAATATTGATTCAGAGATAAACACTGTGGCAAAAATGGAAGAAACAGTAACATGGCCCAACAACATACAACAATCATTTACTCACCTATCAATCATGTTACCTGTTCATTTCGAGAACTCCTTCTCAAGTGTCCTAGCCTAGGTACATGTTTTTAGGGGCGTGGCATTAGAGGAAACAAAACACCTCTCTTCAATGTTTCTTTTAAAGCCATGCCGACAAAAATGCTATTAGGCCATAGGACTTATACTATATGCACCTTTTTAGGATGCACCGATGACTGAATATTCTCTGCTGTCTTTCAGATACTGAATCATCATTTTTACCCCTCCCCTCCTTTCTTTTAACGTCTGAATATCCTCAAAATAGAGATAATTTGCATCATTCAGGCCATTGTTTCCCATTTGATGTCAGCAATCTGTTAAACGGGGACAGCTGAAAGTTCACTGCTCGTCTCATATGTCCCAGCTCCTGCTCCATTAGCCTGGCTGATAGCAACATCCGTCCTGTGCTGGTTTCTGAGAAGAGCTCCTTTTCTCGTCACTCCATCACGCCTCTAGAGACACACCGATTCTTCACCTTTAGCCCTGTTTAGCATTTGCATTCGTTATGTCTCTTTTTGGCAGAGGCGACCTGGTTGCTGGCGCCTCGCTGCCTCTGTCTCCATTGATTTGATATGATATTTCATAGCTGGGCTGGAGCAGGCGGCATAGCGACGGGCCGAGGCCCACGATGTATTGCACAGAGACCTGTGTGGGGACTTCACATGTCAGTGTCACGCCATCACACTTGTACCTTACAGTTCAGTCTAAGCAGATCGACATGTGAAGGTGCTCATTCTCAGACACAATATGTGTAATAGTTGCCATCACTCCAAATCAGTGCATTATTAATTGCAATTCTTGATTTATTTATATATTATTAGCTTTGAGCAAAATAGTAATTACACAGATGTGCTTTTAAACGTTAATATATTTCTGCAATGCTTGCCTCCTTTAAGCAGTCAGCGTCATGCCTGATGCCCATGCAAATGCTCCATTTTCTTTTTCTCCCTTTTCCCCTTCAAAACCTCTGGGTAAACATTTATTTTTTTTTCTTCCTCGTTGCCGCATAATCCACGGGTCAAGTGTAGTTGCAGGCTATTATACATCATTAGAGTGAGTAAAACTCAAGCGGGAGAGAGAGCATGATGGAGGTTTTTCACTTGTAGCCGCTCGGACAATCCATTTGTCATCCTGGTCCGTCTGTAAAGGCAGAAATTAGCTTTGGCAGGCCTGGAATAATGTATAGCCCCAGACGCTAAAATTAACCAATGAATCAACCCATTTTGGCTGATTAGGGCCAATACATTCTCTCTCTCTTGTGACACATTTATAGTGAAACTGCATACTTTATTTAAAAAGTTTGCCCTGGTCACATGGCCTCGCTCAGGATGTGTGTATGATGTGCATGACAGTGCTAGTATACGTTATCTTTCAGGGATATTCATGTGTGTGAGCGAGGCAGAGGGAGGGGCTGCTGGGGGATAGCAGGATTTGTTGTCAGAAAGAGGTATTATTTATAGATTCATTTACTTCCATTACTCCAGTAGTCAGGACAACATGAGTTGTTAGGCCTCAGGAAAATATTTTGTTATAGGAACATAACTCTGGTTTTTAGCCTTCAGCGCAGTGCAGAGTGATGTGCTGAGAGCGGCAGAAAGCGAGAGAGAAAGAGCTCATGCATTGTCGCATTGTGCCAGAGGCTGCGAGTGTTCTCTGGCTTGTCAATAACAAATAAATTTATTGCTGATTTGATACTGATTTGATTGGATCGTGAGGAGAAAATGGCTCTTTAGTATGACACATTTCTCTCATTCTGAAGGCTCTGAGAGAAGAGCGGAAGGGAGGAGGGAGAGGGGAAAGCTCCTGATCCACTTCGGCTTTCTCTTTGAGATGAGAATCCGTGCATTACTGCGCAGCCTATATGTAAGACATTCATAACAATTTACACAACACAGATTATATGAAAAGCTACAGAGGTTAAAGTTCAAATTCATAGTTATGAAAGTGAACAAAACTGTAAGATCACTTAAAGGAATCCATTGTGCGATATTGGATCATATATCGTAACAAAAAAAAATAATAAATAAAAAATAATGAATAAAAAATAAAAAATTTGTTTTCCAAGGTACTTGTCCAGATTTTAAAGCTGAATAGAATGCTGATGTCTTTACTGGCCCTCCTGCTTGTGTTTTTACTTTGTTTTGTTCTGAGATATGAGCCATACCTATCCATATTTATTAATTTTGTTTATCTCTACTGCTTTCTTCATTTAGCCTTATTCTGTTTATTATTCTATCAGTTATCCCTGGTTCATAGCCTTTCCCTTATTCATTCATCTATTTATATTCTGTAATGCTAAGTACATACAAGTTGATGCATTAGAACTATATCACACTATCGTGGCAATTCTGATAGATTTTCTAGACAATTTTGTGTTGCAAATATGGGCAGTAGAAATATGCAAATGAATACACAGTAGCCATTTTATTATTTTTTTTTTTTTGGGGGGTGGGGGGGTGGTAGGTTTATCCAGTTCATGACCCATGGCAATTTTCAACACTTTCCGGGAATGGAAGCCGCACCCTCCCGGATCTCGAGGTAGCGCCCCAGGTCTCAAGCATTTCAACAGAAGTGCCCGAAAAATTGACAGGATAAGGCCATTTAACATTGAAAGGCAAAAGAAATCACCTGCTGTCTTCTACCATGAAGTAATTTCAACTAGGTGAGACACAAGAATAACTGATTCTGGTCAGGGCCATGTTGGAGTCTATTTCAAGAACACTGGGAATAAGTAAGGAATACTCCCTGGAAGGGACACCTGACATATTTAATAAACATGAAATACAGTGTTATCTCTTGAAAATAAAATGAAATCATCCCCAATGTCTTTCTGAAACAATTTGCTTACTCCTGAGTGCAGAACAGTTGATCTGGGACTTTTCCACTTTCTACGAATCTGTGGTGTGCTGCCAGGATATTGTGCATGAATAAAATCATTCCTCCAGTCATGTAGTTTTTTACTGTTATTGTAAAAGGACACAGAAACAAAACAAGATGTAAAAGACACTATGAAAATGAGCTGGGGTGCTTTTGCCAGGAAGCCATTGCATTCAGCCAAAATGATCATGGAAGATAAAACACATAGGCTGTTCTCTCAGGAATGGGCACTTTTAATGGCAATGTAGCTCAGCCATTCCACTTACCAGCATGTTTTATGGACATGAGAGGAATCAAGAGAACCGCAAGGACACAGTAAGAACATGCAATACTTTGTTTCTGTTTCTGTCTCCTCTTTTTTTTTTTTTTTTTTTTTCTTTTTAGTTTTCCTTTTGCTTCGGCTTGCTATCTTCTTTCTCTTTCTGTCCCCTCCAGTCAAGTCC
>JAQMYF010000001.1:52660193-52683584 GCA_030014195.1 Neosilurus mollespiculum
TTTAAATGGTATGGCTAACTCAATTTTGAATTTTTGGTCACTGTGACTCATTTTGCCAGACTGGGTCACATATTATGTGTCCAACATGCAATAATCACATTTTGCAAATGCATTCTGGCCCCCCGATGGTCTGGTGAGCTGTTCACGGTGTACTCCGTCTTCGCACAGTGTTGGCTGAAATGGGCTCAGCCTCCCTCCAACCTTAATAGGCAAATGAATGAATGAAATGCAACCTTATTCAATAGATAATAAGCTAATGCCTCCTCCTCTTTTGGCCCACCTTTGCCACACCTGTAGAAGACTATAGACTATATAAATTTGAGGGTTTGCACTCAGCATTGAGTAGAACATGGAGACAAACAACCATTCACATTCGCAATTTAGAGGAGCCAGCTGACCTAACCTGCATGTCTTTGGACTTCGGGAGGATACCAGAGTACCTAAAGGAAACCTACGCAAGCATGGGGGGAAAATGTAAACTCACGGAATGGCCCTTGCTGGCTGTGAGATTCAAAGGACGAACCTTTTTGCCATGAGGCGACAGTGATAACCACTGAGCTACTGAGATCTAGATTAAGCAAAAAACCAACCTGCACACACAAAATACAGCATATATCTATTTCTCAGTGATGGGATAGGAAGACACAGTGTTCCATCCATGATAAATTCACTGCAGGACATCGCTGTGAAAGTAGCATACACCGTAATCTTTTTATTAGAAATCTTTTTTGCAGTTTATAATGAAAACAGGAGCAAGGGACGGTAATCAGTGCGTCCCATCTCAGCTTATATTTCATCCTGTCGTATGATGTCATAAACAAGAATGCATTCGATATATAATTTCCACACATGACGAATGCTAGCCCCAAGCAGCGCTTTCCTGGAACGCTGCTAGCCCCGGATCAAATGCCTGTCGTTTTGCTAGAATAATCGCATTAAGCTTGAATAAAGGTGGCGTGTAAAATAGCCATGACATCCGCATTTAGTGTACGCCTCTTCTAGTGCACGACAGATCAAACACGTGCGTTCATATGTGCAAGTCCCAACACGGGCCATGTCAGCGGCGGTATCCAACTAGGAATACAAGATGGAGAAGGTGACACAGAGGAGAGAAAGAAAGAGTGATGACACCTAGACAGAATTAACACAAAGTGAGAGTTGGGGCCTGTGCTGCCGCCCCAGACACGAGTCAGCTCAATAGTGAAAATCTTTATCTGCTACATGATGCATGAAAACGCACTGTCTTGTTTTAGAAGTGTGCGTGCTCCCTGACCTTTCCGCCAGAGATGCAATGTGACCCCGCAGCCACCATCTATTTCTCTGGCTGAGCAGATTCTATGAATTTTTATTAACAAGTGTTTTTTTTTTCAGGTGCTGTCTCTTGACTTGTGGTTTAAGAGACTAAACAAATTGCTTGACACTGTGAAAATGAAGTTGTTGAAGTGGCTTGAGATAAGTCTCTCTCTCTCTCTCTCTCTCTCTCTCTCTCTCTCTCTCTCTCTCTATGTATTTATATATATATATATCTATCTCTCTATCTCTCTGAGATTGCTGTATTCTGGTCTTTGCAGGATGGAGAGAATATAGAGTAGGTGTTGTTAGCTTCATTAGTACTAACCTCCTACTACACATCCTTATGATTCTCATTATTATCTGCGAAAAGCAAAATGCTTTCACACATGGAACTGTGTAATGATTCTCACAAAGTCTAAAAAGTTGCAGGTAAAGGTTAGATTTTGAACCTTTTTTAAAATCATTTTATTTGTAATAAACTGAAGAAAATCCAACCACGATGTCTTCTTAAATTTTTTAATTAGAACAGGTCAGTAAAATGAGGCCTGAAGCGAGCTATTCTTATACAGGAATATAATAATTCAGCGTATGACATAGAGCTTCTTTTTTTTTCCTTCTTTTTTTTGTGGTGGAAAAAACTGTACACTTCTGCCTTTTGTTTTCTTTTGGTTCACAAGACTAAGGCTCATGAATTCACAATTAAAAGTTCTTCAAGGTAAAGCAAAGCAAATGTAACTCATTCACTCACCTTCTGAATCACTTACTTCTGTTACAGGAAGGCTGGTCCCTATCTCAGCCAGCACTGGGCATAGGTGGGGTACACCCTGAACAGCCCACCAGACCATCACAGGGCAGCACACGCAAACATTCGCACACACATTCACAATTTTTGGAATAGCCAATTAGCCTAATGTGCGTGGGAGGAAACCGGAGTACCTCGAGAAAACCCATGCAAGCATGGAGAGAATATGCAAACTCCACACAGAAACGCCCTGAGCCCGGGAATCAAACCCAGGACCATCTATGCTGTGAGGCAGACGTGCTATCCACTACGCCACCATGCCACCCAAGCAAAGGTAACAGCCACCCAGATCAAATGCATCTGGGTCCTCCATTTAAGCTAAAATCAAAATGCACCCGTTGTCAGCAGACGCCCTGAAGAACAATGTGATAATGTTCACTGAAATAGATAAAATGCTTTTTTTTTTTTTTTCAAAGCTGTAAAATATTTATGGTTAATTTGTGAAGATGAAATTTTAGAAGGCTGTCTTGTGAAATATTATTATTGGAAAGTTTTACACTTTCTTTATTGGACAGTTCACATACCAAGGAAATGCTGATCTCCTCTCATCTGAAAGTTTATTGGTTGTTTAAGCGAGTGTGTTAAAATGCTGAGACAAGTCAGCAACTGTGTTCAGTGACAGAGCCCCACAGCGCATCCGAATGAGAGGCCTCACGCTGACTTCTCCTCATATCCCCGCTCATGGTTTTTGATTAAGGTTTTAAATTTGGAAGGCAGATACGTCGGCCTCTTTAAAGTCATTGACATCCCCAGCGTGGCATAGCCGCCTCCCTCCCAGCCCTCAGACATCAACCTGAACGCATCAATTAGCACAATCAGTGGCCCACATACTTTTCCCTACTTTACATCCCATTTCAATATCACATAGGGAAAGCTGCAAAGGAATACAATTAATTTTTTGACACAGAAGTGAAGGCGCTAATTTACCTGTTAGAAGTTTCTCCATTCTTACTTCACATTGATTAATGTTGCAATAATTTTTTTATATATTTACTCATACCATGTCGCTATTTCTTCTCTTCTATAAGTTAAAAAGCATTTACACTAATTGTACACATATATTTTTATCTTATGTGTACTTCCAGTGAAGGTGTTACACATGTGAATAATCTGATAAGTGAGAAACACTATTGACCAATTAATGATCTCTTTAAGAAATGAAATTTATTACTTTTGTATTATTTATTAAGTTTCTAATTAGACGATTATTAAACAACAACTAGAAAATCATCAAAGTTATTTTTACATATATTTACATTCATTCATTTTCTAAGCCACTTAATCCTAATTAGGCTCGCGGGAAGGCTGGAACCTATCTCAGCCAATTCGGGGCAAAGGCAGGGTACACCCTAAACAGCTTGCCAGACCATCGCAGGGCAACACTCACACAACTATTCACACTCACACCTAGGGGCGATTTGGAACAGCCAGTTATTTTACTGTGCATGTTTTTGGACTATGGGAGGAAAACGGAATACCTGGAGGAAACCCACGCAAGCAAGGGGAGAATATGCAAACGCCACATAGAATCCGAGCCTGAGAATCGAACCCAGGACCTTCTTGCTGTGATGTGGATGTGCTATCCACGGGGCCACGATGCCGCAATATATTTGCGTAAGTTATTTATTTTATAATATTTTATTATTTATTATTTATCTGCTAGTAAAATTAAATAATTTTAAGCTTGAAAAATAAAATTGGATAAATGGAATTAAAATAGGATTCATAATTTTATTTTTGGTTTTCGATAACTTAAAATAATGCTAGATATAGACCAATCCGTCATAATAATAACACCACCCAAATGATCTGCGACCAGGCGTCCCCAAATAAAGCAAGCTGCAATACACTCTGTGTTCTGACTCCTTTCTCTCATATCCAGCATTATCAGTTTCAGCAGTTTGTGCTACAGTAGCGCTTATGTGGGATCAGACCAGACGTACTAGTCTCCGCTCTTCACAGGCACCAGTGAGCCCTAGGCACCCATACCACTCTTGCCAGTTCACTGGTGGCCCTTCTTTGGACCAGTTTTGGTAGGTAGTTACTACTGCATACCAGGAACACCCAGCAAGACCTGCTGTTTTGGAGATGAATAAACCCAGTTGTTTATCATCACCATGTGGCCCTTTTCAAAGTCACACAGATCCTTGCTCATTTTTCCTGCTTCCAACCCATCAACTTCAAGAACTCACTGTACATCCCCCTCCTTGGCGGTTGTCACTGTAAGATGATAATCAATGTTATTTACTTCAACTGTAGGTGCTCATGATGTTTTTAATGTTATGGCTGATTGATATTTATAATTGCATTGATGGTACTTAACACTAGCTAAAAAATAATATTTTTGCCATGAAATGTTTGCATTCACAGGAAAAAAAAAACCCTCATGAGTAATCTGATTTATTGATGTGTTCAAATACAGAATTTGAGAACACTGTTATTGTCTGAGTTTCTGCTTTAATCTGATGTTGCAGGCTAACATTATACATGTGCCTAAATGATTTAACTAATTTTTTATTTATCTTATATCATCAACATAGTGTATCCTGTTTACATGAGCGCTTCTCTGATGATCTGATTATTTGGAGTAAAGATAAATTAGTGTCTAGTAAATAAGTGTCAAGCTTTAACTTCCTGGATATTAGAGGACGTTTCATAGATGATCAAAACCACAGCACCGGTAATAACAGAATGGCAGCATCTCTGTTTTCTGAGATTACTCAAAAAAAAAAAAAGTCTCCACCAGGAGTATGCTCAAGAAGCACATAGTTGCCTACTGCATCATATCACGGTACTCCAGCTGCACTGCTGTGAAGAGGAAAAGCCTGCAATGGCACTCAAAGGACCCCAGCTGCCGGCTCTTGAGGATATCTAGAGCACCCGCTGCCTACGCAGTGCTACCCCCATCTCCAACGATCTAATAAACCCTTGCCACCATAACATCAAATTTCCTGCGCTACAGGTGTATCAACACCTACGCTGCCAGACTCGTCTACCCCAGAGCCATCAACCTTTCTTCCAAACCAGGCAACTGTAGTGGGTCTATCAATTGGAAACACCTTCTTAATGTTCACACTCATATGCCTTTTCATGTTCAGTGAGTAGGACAACACTGCTCGAGCCACCATACTGATTTTACCATGGTACCAGGTTCATCGTTTTTACTTTATCTTGAAGTCCTTACATTTTGCATTGCACAATAAACAGCCTTGCATGTTACGCAATATACTGTCGATGCGCAGCATGGTAGTGGTTATTTTGAGTTTCCCCAACTTTTGAGTACTATTGTTGACTTTATTAAGGTTTACAAGTTTGGACAACCTGCAGACATGCGAATTGCAATCGGCTACACGGTTTTCATCAAGGAAAATAAGTCTGCCTTAATTTCAACTCCAAAATTCATGTTCACTGTTTAAAAAGTACTTCATAAGGCAACAATAGAGAGAAGTTTGCTTGATAAACAACTTATTTGTTAGTCGCAAATACCAAAGTTTTTTCTGAGTCAAGTAAAATGTTAAACAATAATGAGATTAATAGTTAGGATACTGATTATTATTTTTTCAGTTTTCAGCTACAGGAGCGTTACTGAGATTGGGCACTGATGTGATGAAAATCCAATTTATTCCAAAGGTGTTCACTGAGGAGGAGGCACAGTGACGTAGTCGTTAGCAGGGCAACACACACACAACCATTCACACTCTCACTCTCACCTAGAGTCAATCTGGAACAGCCAATTAGCCCAATGTGCATGACTTTGGACTGTTAGGAAACCAGAGTGACCCTATAAAAGCACTAAGAGAGAACATGCAAACTCCACACAGAAACACAGAGCCTGGGACTCAAACCGAAGACCTTCTTACTGTGAGGCAGACATGTTATCCACTACGTCACTGTGCTGCCCATTAGTTGTATCTGCTGGAA
The DNA here is from genome assembly GCA_030014195.1 of Neosilurus mollespiculum. Classification (NCBI taxonomy): domain Eukaryota; kingdom Metazoa; phylum Chordata; class Actinopteri; order Siluriformes; family Plotosidae; genus Neosilurus; species Neosilurus mollespiculum. The sequence goes on from JAQMYF010000001.1 coordinate 52,666,210, forward strand.
AACAGCGCTTCTACTGATGGAAGTCAGAAGGTGCATTTACTCAAATGGTGTGGGAAAACACACACACACACACACACACACACACACACACACATACAAGCAGATTCAGACAACATCCTTGAAGCTAAATTCAGAAATGCAATGTATTTTCTGGTAAGGACTATCAACCATATGTATCACATTATGTTTAATAGTGAAATAATGTAAAATAAATAAATAAATAAACAAATAGATAAATAAATAAAAAGAAAAAAACAGAACAGAAATTTTCTGTTAAAAATACCTGCAAAATTACAGCCATTTTTCACAGCAAAGATTGCTGGTGTCAGCTGATCTCCTTTAAGCCAAGGCTTGAACACGAAATCCCACTGCTTCCAAAGTGGGTCATGCTCTACGAACTTATTTTGATGATTCTTCATTCAACGTTTCGAAAATAAATAAATGAAAAATGGAGCTTGTGCAGGTGGGCACTAACATCACAACAATCTATTTAAGTCTGACTAGTATTTATTTATTTATTTGTTTGTTTGTTTGTTTGTTTCTTTACTGTTTGTTGACTAAAGGATGATACTAAAATGACATTTTATGGAGATTATTGTTTATCATTCTCTCTGTGAGGCACAGTGGTCAACACATCTGCCTCACTAGGGTCTAGGTTTTGAGTCCCAGTCTCAGGCGTTTGTGTACGGAGTTTGCATGTTTTCCACGTGATTTTCATGGGTTTCCTATGGGTGTTCCCACAGTCCAAAAACATGCACATTAGGCCATTCTAAATTGTCCCTAGGTGTGAGTGTGAATAGTTGTGTATGTTTTGTACACAATGCTTTGCCCGGTGTCGACTAAGATAGGGATCAACCTCCCTGCAACCCTAATAAGGTTAAATGTTTCGGTATATGAGAGTGAGAGTGAAGTTTCTCCACATAACTCTGCTTAACAGATAATAGTATACCGTATATTCATGTTTGCTGTCCATCATTTCTGTGCAAGATATTCTGACTGAGCATATGACAACATGTATTGATTAGTAATATAAATATTCTGTATAAAAATAATCTCATTAATCAATAGTGGAAATCTGAGACCACAACCTGAGTATAACCTCCTATAATATACAGCAAAGCTGCATTTCCTGACTGTGAGGCCCAGTCAGGGATGATGACTGGAATAGACCCGTATAAATGTGTCAGTGTGGTTTTGTAGTCCACTTCCTGACTTCCACCTTCAGCATGCATCCTCCCACTTTACTGCTGCAGCCCGGGAAAAGACTAAAGCTCCATAATCAGCCTCTTTTCTGCTTAATATCACAGCCAGCTAACCTTTAGGGAGGCGAAGAGAGTGAAAAAAAAAACTCAAGGTGAGGGAACAAGACGCTTGTCATATCTGTCGGGAAAAAAGTAGGACGCGTTTCACTTACCGATGCGACCCCGCATTCAGAGCAGAATCGGAAGTAGCCCCCTTCCACCACAGACATGCCCGCACACCTGGCTCTAACCATGCAACAACAGGCCTTAAATCTGTGTTTACACTTCTGCGCTCGTGAAATGTGTTTAATTAGCTTTGGATTCATTTTCAGAATGTCATCACCAACTGGAAAAATAATGGGGGGGGGGGGTTTAGGAAGAGGGAGGAGAGGGAAAAAAAGACAGAGAGAAAGCAGGAGTGACAGAAAGAGAGCAAAGAGAAAGAAAAAGAGGAAACATCGTAGAGGTGGGCAGTACGATGCAACATTTGAAAACGTCATGATACAAAATACATATAATGATATATTTGTATTCCCTGCATGCAAAAGAGCAATGACATTTAAAACCACGGAAAAGAAAATCAAACAAACAGTCAGTACAAACATAGATTTCATTTCTGATTTTCATTTTCATTTCTGGGCAAGGGCGGGGTACACTCTGAACAGCTCGCCAGACCCTCACAGGGTAACACATACACAAGCATACACATTCTCATACACACCTATGGGCAATTTGGAACAGCCAATTAGCCTAGTGTGCTTGCTTTTGGACTGAGAGAGGAAACCACAGTACCCAGAGGAAACCCACGCAAGCATGGGGAGAACATGCAAACTCTATACAGAAACACCTCAGCCCGGGACTCAAACCCAGGATGTTGGTGTGAGGCAGACATGCTAACCATTATGCCACCGTGTCACCCCCATGAAGCAATTAATTGTGAGTAAATTCGAATCTTATGAAAAAGTCTCTGGCAAAAGATTCTTCCACTTATCAGTTATTCATCAGGGATGCAGGGATGCTGGAGCCGGTCCCACCTGACTTGGGTGAGAGGTGGTGTACACTATGAAGAGGTCATCGATATCACAGGGCTAACAGAGACACAAACAACCAATCACATTCACACCCCTGAGCAATTTAGAGCAGCCAGTTGACCTAATGTTGTAAAATGTAAACTGTAAGAGGAAACCGGAGTACCCAGAGGGAACCCACACAAGCACATGGAGAAAATGCAAACTCAATGCAGAAATTTCCTGGTTCTTGGAACCAGAACCTTATCACAGTGAGGCGACAGTGCTAAACAGTACATGTACTGTACTGAATATATTGTCACTATTGACACTGGAGACTCCTTCTATTAATGCTCCATATACAAATTTTGGTTAAATAACTTTTTTTTTAACATGTTTTAATTATGTAGTACGTCCACCATACAAGTCCCTGCATTAGTTGTTGCTACTGAAACAGTAGTGTATTAAGCTGAACACATTAATATACACTCAACAAAAATATAAACGCAACACTTTTGTTTTTACTCCCATTTTTCATGACCTGAACTCAAAGATCTTAAACCTTTTCTATGTACAAAAAAGGCCTATTTCTTTCCAATATTGTTTACAAATCTGTCTAAATCTGTGTTAGTGAGCACTTCTCCTTTGCCGAGATAATCCATCCACCTCACAGGTGTGGCATACCAAGATGCTGATTAGACAGCATGAATATTTCACAGGTGTGCCTTAGACTGACCACAATAAAAGGCCACTCTATAATGTGCAGTTTTATCACACAGCACAATGCCACAGATGTCGAAGTTTTGAGGGAGCTTTCAGTTGGCATGCTGACTTCTGGAATGTCCACCAGAGCTGTTGCCAGTGAACTGAATGTTCAGTTCTCTACCATTACGCCGTCTCCAAAAGCGTTTCAGAGAATTTGGCAGTACATCCAACCAGTCTCTCAACCGCAGACCATGTGTAACCACAGCAGCCCAGAACCTCCACATCCAGCATCTTCACCTCCAAGATCGTCTGAGACCAGCCACTCGGATAGCTGCTGCAATGATCGCTTTGCGTAACCAAAGAATTTCTGTACAAACTGTTAGAAAGCATCTCAGGGAAGCTCATCTGCATGCTCGTTGTCCTCATCAGGGTCTCGACCTGACTGCAGTTTGTCATCGTAACTGATTCGAGTGGGCAAATGCTCATATTTCGATGTTGTCTGGCACACTGGAGAGGTGTTCTCTTCATGGATGAATCCAGATTTTAACTGTAAAGGGCAGATAGCAGACAGTGTGTATGGTGTTATGTGGGTGAGTGGTTTGCTGTTGTCAACGTTGTGAATCAAGTGGCCCATGGTGGGGGTTATGGTATGGGCAGGCATATGTTATCTACAACGAACACAGGTGCATTTTATTGATCGCATTTTAAGTGCACAGAGATATCATGATGAGATCCTGAGGCCCACTGTTGTGCCATTCATCCACGACCATCACCTAATTGTCGCAGCATGATAATGCCTGGCCCCATGTTGCAAGGATCTGTACACAATTCCTGGAAGCTGAAAGCATCCCAGTTCTTGCACTGGTATACGACAGCATGTTCCAGTTCCTGCCAATATCCAGCAACCTCGCACAGCCATTGAAGAGGAGTGGACAAATATTCCACAGGCCACAATCAACAACCTGATCAACTCTATGTGAAGGAGATGTGTTGCAATGTGTGAGGCAAATGATGGTCACACCAGATACTGACTGGTTTTCTGTTGCGTTTATATTTTTGTTGAGTGTAATCTTAGTTGTTGCTTTTTTCAAACCTCCTGTTAGGAAAAATTAGGTCAACACCATTTGACCAATCAGAATCAAGCAGCACTGTGATACACATAATCAAGTTTCTGTTGTATAGGTTTAAATCCTTTACAGTATTGTAGTGTTAAAATGTAACATTAAAAAATATCTGTGTGGCAATTCATTCCATGCAAAGGAAGGAAGAAAGATATTATTCAGATGCAAGAAAAAAGAATGAAAGAAAAAAAGGGAAGATATTTAAATGCAAGAAAAAACGAAATGTATTCTTCAAATACAAGAAAGGAAGAAAGATAGAGTACAAGAAAGAAAGAAATTATTCAAAAAGAAAGAAAGCAATCATTCAAATGCAAGAAGTAAAAGAAAAAAAGAAAGAAAGGAAGAAAGAAAGCAATTCTTTAAATGGAAGAAAGAAAGACAAAAGATAGAAAGAATGAATAAAAGCAAGGAAGAAAGATACTCTTCAAGTGCAAGAAAGAAAAAAGGAAGAAAGAGAAAGAATGAAAGATATATTCTTCAAATGCAAGGAAGGAAGGAAGTAGATAGACTTCAAATGCAACCCTGTGCTATGAATAATTACAGTATGTGGTACGACCCTATAGTGAGCCCTGTATTTGAAAACTTGGACACATTATTGTTGTGTTCTTGTTTGTTCTGTAGGAAAAAGACAGAAAGTGAAAGAGAATAAAAGGAAAGAGTAGAATAGGGAAGAATAGAATAATGGAAGAGGGCTTCGAATAATCAGCTGTTGATTAAATGAGTTTTATTTTCAGCTCCCTGGTGCAATGTAAAATGTTCAAGCTGCGCAAATCATGAGCGATGGTCTGCACACGCCGGAGCAACAGGCTGGTCTCATCGTGTCCTTTAATAAGGTTAAAATATTTTAGCATGCCGCTCAGCATGGTTTGGCTCCTCCACAAACATAAAGCACAGGTAGTAAATGACATGCGTTTGTGCTAATGAGTGAAGGGGCTGTCTGCATATTCTACAATCCTTCATTAAGACAGGAGACGAGAGGAGACGAGAGGAGACAAGAGGAGCTGGACGGATCTCCGCTGACTGATTGAGGCTGTTATGGTTTATGGACGCCATTTTTCAAAAGCTACTCCTGACAGCACTTGAGGTTATTAAATTGTCAAAAAGAAAAGGTAGAAAGAGAGAGAGAGAGAGAGAGAGAGAGAGAGAAAGAGAAAGAGAAGCCAAAATGGTAGACAGTGGAAAATAAAAAGTTCAAAATTTGGGAATATCTCACTTCAAAAATTATAAAACTCATTTTCCGAACTGCTTAACCCTACTAGGGTCGCGGGAAGGCTGGAGCCATCTCAGCCATCATTGGGCAAAGGCAGGGTACACCCTGAACAACTTGCCAGACCATCGCAGGGCCAACATGCACACAACCATTCACACTCACACCTAGGGGCAATCTGGAACAGCCAGTTAGCCTTAATATGCATGTCTTCGGACTGTCGGAGGAAACCGGAGGACCCAGAGAAAACCCAAACAAGCACAGAGAGAACATACAAACTCCACACAGAAAACCCCAAGCGCCCGGGAGTTAAACTCAGGACCTCATTGCTGTGAGGCGATCGTGCTAACAACTATGCCACTACGTCACCATAGTATAATATAATAGTAATATATAAATAGTCTGAAAACTGTTCATTTCTATGAAGCCTATCTTAGCTGACACTGGGTGAGGTGGAGTACACACAAACACACATGCACACACACACACACACACACACACACACACACACACATACAACCATTCACATTCAATTTGGAACAGCCAATGAGCCTAACGTGCATGTTTTTGGACTGTGGGAGGAAACTGTAGTACCCGGAGGAAACCCATGCAAACACTGGAAGAGCATGCAAAAGGCCCAAGCCTGGGGATTGAACCTAGGACTACTGCACTGGAGATTAACAGGAACCCTAATTTTTAAGAGTTATTATTATCAAATAGTTTTAAAAACATGTACATACATATACTGTATATATATGTATGTATGTATGTATGTATGTATGTATGTATGTATGTATATATATACACTGTATACACTGTGATGAACAGAACAACCTGGCCATGGGCATCACTTTGCATTCAAGCAGTTAGGTTTCATCTAACAGTTACCTAATATTCATCACAGCATAATCTTTAGATTTTTGTATGACATTTGAACCATCGGTATTGAGCTTGCTTTCACATTTGGTCTAAGCTGGGCTTCTGTCAGTCATGTAATAGACATGAGAATATTTTTACTCCTCATAAGTGCCAAGGAAAAAGTTGGTGCTGCTAATAAGCAGCCGGCATTACCAGGTACTACTGATGATGGTCTGCTGGGGAGCAAATAAATAAATATGATGATGATTTTACATTTATGGCATTTAGCAGATGCATTCATCCACAGTGACTTTATTTATTTATTTATTTATTTATTTATTTATTTTTCTTTTTATCTAATTTATGAAATTGAGCAGTTGAGGGTTGAGGGCCTAAGAGTGGCAGCTTGGTAGTACTGGGGCTTTGCCAACAACCTTCTGGTCAGTAACACAGAGCTTTACCCACTATGCCACAACTCCCCAGTAATGATGATGATGATTATGATCTGCCTTTTGAGGAACTTTGGATGCTTATCTGCTCACCACAGTTACAAGCAACAAGTGGCTGAGTTCCATGTTCCATATTTATTTATATTTTTCTTTGTTTTCATTTATAAGTTTGCCTTTGCCCAGTCAGATTCTATTAGCGATCCACCACAAGATTTGACATCCTGAGCATTTTGAAATGCTTTTCATCTTATCACAGTTCTAAAGAGTTGCTATTTCAATGAACACTAAACTTCTGATCAGCCCAAATAATCCACAGGATACAGAACTAATGCGCACAAGATATATTTCCAACACTTCTCTAGACTTGTAGTGTGTGAAAATCTCAAGAGCTCGACAATAATTGATATGGTCTCGCAGCCATAACCATCTCACATTCAAACACACTGAGACTATTCTGATGTTTGAAGTGAACAGTAGCTGAAGCGCTTAACCTGTATCAGCAGGATATTAGTCATGGTGCCTCTAACACATGATTGGCGGATTACAGGTACAGTAATTAGCTAGCTACAGAAATAATGTGGCCATGGGATTCTGGAAGGCGGGGCTTCATATACATGGAGGTAAGGTTAAGTAACCACTTGTTACCACTCAAGCCCAAAGTGTACCCTATACCATACCTTACCTCTTCAAATTTATGTATTTATTTATTTATTTTCATATCGGCTAGACAGAGACTGGGGAACACATCTGGATTGTCTAATAATGTTCAAAAAAGACTTTTCCTTTATTCTGAATCTTATATTTTAATTAGCACTACACCTTTGAGTTTACCTGAAGCACTGCATTTCCTCTGTGTCGACATGCTTGCACGTTTTAGGTGGTAATTACCATTTGCACACATGACAACCGATAACCAAACAGTTTGTGAAGACACACATATAAACAACACCTGCATGTAAACAGACTCCTCCCACATACTCCCACGTGCACAAACAAGCCTGCTGTATCTGTGGGCTTCTAACTCTGTGTGTGTGTGTGTGTGTGTGTGTGTGTGTGTGTGTGTGTGTGTGTGTGTTGTTGTTTGTTGGTATTTCCACCCCAGTCAGCTTTGATTCAGGTGTATGCAGGGCGGTGGGGAATGGGAGAGGAAGGGGAGGGGCAGGCAGGGAGACATGTGTTCCCGATCTGACCTTGACTCACAGGCTTGGGGAGTGTATTCGCTTACAAATTCACACACAACACACCATCACATTTTCACCATCCTGCCCCCACTGCAAACACACACACACACACACACACACACACACACATGTCTGCAGGAAGAAACGATTTCACTCTCTCCATATACAATCCTACAGAAGGAAATGCTTTCATTCTCCACAGCAAAGCTTGAGGAGTTACTTGAACCCCCTGGACAAATATCTTCCATCATTAATTCCGTATTGTTCAGTTGACTCACCCTGATTTTTATTTTATTTTTTTCTTGTATTTCTTTTTTTTTTTTTTTCTTTCTCTATTGAAAATATATTTGTAGGTTAACAACTTTTTTTAACAAACAACTAATTTAGCAGAGGGCAGCATGGTGGTGTAATGGTTAGCACATCTGCCTCACAGCAAGAAGGTCCTGGGCAAAAGTCCTGGCCTCGGTAAGGAAGTTTCTGTGTTCTGTGCTTGCATAAGTTTCCACTAGTTACTCTGGTGTCCTCCCACAGTCCAAAGAGATGCATATTAGGGTAATTGTCTGTTCCAAATTGCCCCTAGGTGTGACTGTGAATGTCGGTTGAGCCTCCCTGTGACCTTAGTAGGATTATGCATCTTAGCAAATGAATGAATGAATGAATGAATAAATGAATGATGGACTTTTAGCAGAGAGACAAATACAGATGAAGATTTATTTCTATATTTACTTTTAAATTTTTATTTTATTACCTTTTTATTGAAATGATAAATCTGAATTTGAATGCTATTATTTTGACTCACAGTGCATAAAATGTATTTATGAATTTTATAATTTTTTTTTAATCTGTCGAATCTAGGATGCTAGTAAGGATAAAAATTCTAATACATTTAGGGTCAGACATCCTTATCCAGAGAAGCTTACATTTTTATCTCACATATACAACTAAGCAGTTGTGCATTTAGGGCCTTGCTCATAGGCCCAACAGTGGCACTGGGGTTTGACCCCCAACCTTCTGATCAATAACACAGAGCCTTAACCACTGAGCTACCATGAGGACTGAATTTCACCAGATATCCATCTTTAAGTTCAAGCAGACCACATGGTTAAAGAAGTGCATTTTTGGAAACAGCTTCGTTAAATAAACACTTGTCCCAGCCCACTTACACAAATTTATTTGCAATGTCCTCTTGTCCTCAGTCCCACACATTGTCCTGCCTTTCTTGTGCTGTCTGTTGTACAGCATGTGATGGAGCATCAGCCTCAGTCAAAGACAGAATGTAGCAAGCTTGGTCTGCTCATCTCCCCCAGGAGCACATCACAAATCGTCAGTGCCAGGCTGGGAGAGGAAGTCCCCAGTGGGAGAGAAATATCAGGGGAATCAGGATTTATTTAGCCCTTGGGAGCCTCTCGGCAGACTGCTACACAAAACACAGCTCCAGATAGCGGCTGATAATCATCACTGGAGCAGAAGAGCAACCCTCTGTACAAATTCCTGGCTTCTGAGGAGTGCAATGTAGATGTTAGTGCTCCAGGATCAAGCCTAAAGACACAGATGGTAATAAACTCAACTGGATGAAGTATTTCATACCCTGGAAGGATGGACTATAAGTCAACCTAGCACAGAGGATACCTGGCATGATGATGTAGCAGTATGGATTGGTGGTGTATGGATGCCTTTTCACCAGAACTTTATTTTGTTTTATTATAACTTAGCAAAATAATACAAGAGATAGCAAAAAATTACATTATGTGGAAAAAAAACTCACAAGGTTAGCAGTGAATCATAGCCTTCTAAGACCCAAACACTAATGTTGTGTCTTGTCATTTCTTGGCACCGCTTCTTTTCCTTACCACCTGATAACTATTAAGCTTGATCAACATCTTCAAACAGGAAGAAGATCACTAAAATCTTTGGGTGGGTGGCAGCTGTAGCTGAATGGTTAGAGAAGTGGCTTTGGGACCGAAAGGTCACTGGATCATTTTCAGAACCAGCAGGAAAAACGTGTGGTGGTGCACCCTTCCTTCCTCCACATTCATGGCTGAAATGCCCTTGAGCAAGGCACCTAACCCCCAACTGCTCTCCAGGCGCCCCAATGTATGTGGCAGCCCACTGCACTGAGTGTGTGCTCACTGTTTACATGTGTGTGCTCACTTTGGTTGGGTTAAATGCAGAGGCAATAATTTCCCTTGCGGGATTAATAAAGTATAACAAATCAAAGCAAAAAAAAATAAAAAAGAGTAACACCCAGTGGCCCTCATATGAGAACCATGCAAAGACATATATGGGTCATTCTCGTAGAAATGCATATTTTATGCCCCACTCTTTATATACACAATTTTTTTTTTTTTAAATGATATACAAGATATATAAATACTGTCGTCACTACTTTAGCATCAGTTCTCCAGTTGTTAAATTGGATTTGTCCAGATTTGTTCTGATATAAAAGTACCTTCATGTGTAGACACTTTAAGCTGTATATGTGCACAGACCGACAATAAAACAGAAAAATAATACATTTTGGCGTTTCGCGCATATGAAGTTATGTCTCCAAGAACTATGTCAACTCTGTCACACAAGTATATTCGCCATCCGAATCTAATTCAGGTTTTTAGTTTTACAGGCAATTGGCACTAGAGGGCAATGTAGAATGTCGGAGCGCCCATCCAGCATGGACGTTTGAACCTGTCAGACTGTATGTGAATTGCTTGCCTAAAAATTATTGAAACTGTATGCGTACAGTTTTTGGACATCAACTCTGTTGTTATAAGTACTCTCAGTGCAGGACAGAGTGAAAACGTGGGAAAGATACAGCCTGCTTGACGTTATTGAGGGAAAATTAGTGATTTTATGCCAGTGCTTTCATTATTAGGTCATATTTTGTCAAATGTGTTATGTCAGTTCTGTTAAAATAATGTATTCAAAAAACCTGGAGCTTCAAAACTTTCCAGACATATACTCTGTACCATTGTGTTTATTTGTAGATATTTTGCAAGTATTTCTGTGAAAAGTGTTCCTTGGAAAGGTGCAGTTAGAACTTAGAATTTTACACTTTCATGAGAATGACCAATACACAATTTAGTTGGAAGAAAATATGATGTCCTCATGTGTGGACAGTGAGGTCTCAAGAGGCTAAAATCAAACCCATGACTATTTACTTATTATTCACTAAAGGTGAGGTGAAAATCAGTGACTCGTCAATATTTACTGAGCCTGAGTCAATTAATGGTTTACTATACACCACATGGGAACAGGAAAAAAACAAAACAAAACAAGATTTATTTATTTTTCCATTTTAAAAGTGTAACAGTGATCACACATCAAGTTTTTTTTTAAGTGCTTTTATTACCTTGAAAATACCAAAAAAAAAAAACAACAACGATGGCCTTGTGTCATAGCTTTCTTCATATTTCTTTGGACACTGTTTTTTGTTGTATTTTTAGGATTTTAGAATCAATTTTTGTCAGGCATTTTTATTCAAGCGTTACCACTCGATATAAGAGTTTGTGAGATGGATAACTCCATTATCTCACTCTTTCACTCACTTGCTGAACCGCTTAATCCTACTAGGGTCGTAAGGAGGCTGGATCATATATCATATATCTCATGCGACATTGGGTGAAGACCCTGAACAGCATGCAAGGCAACACACAACCGTTCACACTCACATCTATTTGGCAGAGTTTTCATTCATCATTATTTGCAAACATGAAATACTAATTTTTTTATCTTTAACCATTTTTTCCATTTACCTTTGAAATGTGGGAGTTTTTTGGGATCACCCTGTAACGTATTAAATATATGTTAAGAATTGGGAATATCATATTTAGACATTATATATGTCTTTGGAGGATTTTTGTCTCTAAAAGGAGGACTCCACTTATTCAGGGCCTACATCCCTGAGCATAAGTGTGCAATCTAGAGAATAAAATGAGGAATATTGTTCAGTCCTGTGTAAAGATGCAAAAGCAAAGAGATGCTGTAAAGCAAAGATGCATTATATTTACTTTATATTTCTAAATAATAAAATAAACTATTTCTACATTTGAAAGTCTATAAAGCATAGTAGATAGTAATAAATGTAACAAAGTCAGTATTTGGTGTGATGACCCTTTGCTTTAAAATATATTAGTCTCAGATACAGTTTGTGCAGTTTTACAAGGTAATGAACTGAAAGTTTTACTGAGCATCTCACAGAACCAGTCACAGTTCTCCTGGAGATTTTGATTGTCATACTTGCAGCCTTCATTATGATTTTTATCTGAAACATGGTTTCTTATGTAATATACTGCTTTCTTTATTGACATACAAAGCTTTTTTTTGTAACATTTAATTTTGACATAAAAACTCACTCTCATTCACTCATTTGCCAAACTGCTTAATTCAACTAGGGTCATGGGGACGCTAGAGCCTATCTCAACTGACCTGACATTGGGCAAAGGCAGGGTACTCCATGAACTCTCAAGTCAGACAGTCCAACGGACACTGCACACTACTTTGTTCCACGGACACAGACCAAGGAGGATGCCACTTCTCCAGATAAAGCACACAAAAGCCCGCTTGGCTTTTACAAATGCTCATCTGGACAAAGAAGAAGACTTCTGGTCTGCTGTTTTATGGTCAGATGAAACAAAAATCCAACTGTTTAGCCACAATGATGTATCCTTTATTTGGCGTAAAATAGGAGAATCCTTCAACCCTAAGAACACCATCCCCACAGTCAAACATGGTGGTGGAAACCTAATGCTTTGGTTGTGTTTTTCAGCCAATGGACCAGGAAACCTAATCACAGTAAACGGCACCATGAGAAAAGGGCATCAAGATTCTCAACAAAAGCATCAGTCTGCAGAGAAACTCGGCCTTGGGCACCAGTGGACATTTCAGCACGACAACGACCCAAAACACAGCAAAATTGGTGAGGAAATGGTTAGCGGACAAAAACATTAACATTTTGCAGTGGCCAAGCCAGAGTCCTGACTTAAATCCAATTGAGAATCTGTGAAGGGAGCTAAAGATCAGGGTGATGGCAAGGAGACCCTCCAACCTGAAAGAGTTGGAGCTCATTGCTAAAGATGAACGGGCATAAATACCACTGGAGACATGCAAAAAAGCTGGGCAGCAATTATAGGAAGCGTTTGATTGCTGCATTAGCCAACAAAGGCTTTTCTATTGATTATTGAGAAGGGTATGAAAAATTCTGGACATGCCACATTTTGTTAAAATTTTAATAAAAACTGAGAAATATTTTTTTTCCACAAGGATGCCTCTTGTACATTGCCTTATTACCTTTTGGGAGAAGCCTGTGTCATTTCTGGCCAAAAAAAGAACTTGCTGGTTGAATAAAAGTAACTTTAAGTCAAAATTTGCCAGGGGTATGAATAATTTTGGGCTTGACTAAATATATATATATATATATATATATATATATATATATATATATATAAGCTACAGAAAAATAAATAAATAAAAATTAATCTGACTGGCAGTTGAAAACACTCCTCAATAAATTACCAGAAGTTTTCTTAAATACTGCTTTTATATAATAAACACAGAGTTTTCCAAAATACTGCTTGTAATAAGATCTAGACAGGGCAGTCCACTATTACTTATATCTGGGAGTTGTGAGTTTACATAATTCTATTGGAAAACTGCACACCTGGCGACCTTGCTTATAAAACGGCAAACAACACATGCATTAATTTGCACCTGGTTTTGGAAGGTATACCAAATCACATGCAAAATGGTTGTCAGGAATTCCCCAAATTTCAGTATATCGAATGGAACATGTAATCAGTCGCCCTTCCCATTTTTATCCAGCTGACTTTGTGTATGTGATGGTGAGACGCACCTTTTACCTTTAGCCGTGTGCACCAGCTTTATGTGCAGTATGTTCAAAGTTATGATCAAAAATTGGTGCAAGAAAATCGTAAATTTATCATCACTACAGATTTTATGCTTATTAGGGGTGTGGTGGCACCGGATCCTCTCCTATCCCAGAGAAACCCAGTGAATAGGAGTACACCCTGTGTGCAAGGCCAGTACATCTCAGGGCACCATGAAGATTCACACATTCACAAAAAGAGGTGAGTTAGAGTAGCCGGTTTACATAAAGGGACGATTTGGGATGTTGGAGGACCCTGAAAAACGGCTTGGACATAAGGAAAACATGCGAGATACCAGTCTGAACCTGACTGTAACCTGAGGTCAGGATCGAGCCCTGGAGCTGTTAGGCAGCACCGCTACACATTCTACCACCATACACATTATCATATACCTTATGTTGGACTTGCATGCTTAATTGTACAGCATATTGTCATTTCAGCACCTGCGTGAATGTTGCTGTTTTGTGTTGAAATGGAGAAGAGAGGAGGGGGTGAGGGGGAAGAAGAAGAGAGTAAGGCAAAGCAGGAATGAGTAGCTGTCAGATGGTGATGAGTTTATCCTCTGACAGCCCTGACTCTCTCGAGTCATTTAGAGCTGGGAGCTGATGAGAACCTGCCGCTGCTGTCTATTTGTAAAAAGAAAAGGGCAATGGGAGATGCCACCAGCTTTATGTCACACACAAACAGTTTCTCTCTCTCTCTCTCTCTCTCTCTCTCTCTCTCTCTCTCTCTCTCTCTCTCTCTGTATGTGTGGGGGTTCATGGGAAAAAGACTGAAGTTGAGTGTGTAATTGCATATGCGTGTATTTGTTTGCATGTCGAAGAGCTGGTTTAAGTGATATGACTCAATGTTTATGTCTAGATATATTGAGAGAGCACTGTGTGTGTTGCCATCGAGTGGGTTTAGACTGCATTAGTAAGGCCATTAGTGCATTTGCAAGGTGTTCAATGCGAGTGTTAGTGACGCGCTCGCCTCCTTTCCTCCATTTAGCTTACTCGGATGAGGGAGAGCAGTGACACACTTACTGACAGTAATGCCTTAGCAAATGCTGTGTGTGTCTATGAGCAAGAGAGAGAGGGAGTGAGGGAGCGAGGATGAGGGTGGATGAAACTGTCTACACCGAAAGGAAGAGAGAAGATATAATCATCTCACAGGGAAAAGGGAGTTTTTAGGTATCCAAATCTGACACAGCGCGGACTGTAACACAACAGACTCTCTGAGCACAGCTGAGGACGCCGAAATGAGATCGTACTCAGAATCATGCTGGCTGCTAATTGAACATGTTTAGTGCACGTGTAAATTGGGCATAACAGCAGACACATTAAGAGTGAACTCTCTTCAAAGCACTCCTCCATTAGTGACTGCATTGTGTGTAGCTCACAGGGAGTTACAGCAGGCTCCATTTCTGTTAGCTGATAATGAAGTGTTTCAGGTGGCTGAAGGGATCATGGTACACTTTTAAACACCACAGAATCGAGGGTGTCGCACAGAAACAGTTTGATTTCTATCTCATTTTTATAAGTGGTGTTTAATCTTAATAGCTTCTCAAACACATTTAATATATTCTTATCTATACTGTATACAACAAATTACACTGAATATTATTTACATTACATAAAATTGTTATTTAAGGCAGATCTATGACTCATATATATGAATCATGTACCATATATCATATGGTACACTCTAAGCTAAAAGCTAATGCTAGCCAGCTGGATTTTCTATTCATTCTCGACTTATTCAACCATAAGCATTTGGAATGATAATATTTAATGCTAATTAGAGCCCTCCTTCCCAGCCTACTACAAGGAACAGATTTGCTGTCCTCGGCACAACATGTTACCGGTCACCAGGGAAGAGGCCATAGTAACAATAATTCCAGTCACTCCCACCATATATATATATATATATATATATATATATATATATATGCTGATAGCCGGCTCACAAGTTATTAGTTCTTATATGATTTGAGGTCATGGTATATAACCAATAACTGTTATAGGAGCTGTTACAACTATAACCTATAGTATAAAGTATAAAGTTATAACCTATATGTATAAATGACGTTTCCAAAAAACACTCACATGACAGCATGTTTATTAGCAGGCTACTTAGTTCATTATTGTAAAGGGATGTCTGGTAAAATTGGCAGACCTTCTTCCTTCTTACTGCATTTGATAAACTTTCATATTTTAAATTAAAAATTTTATCTCTAAAAGTATTATTTGTTATGTTTCTAAATGATGACATTAACCCTGGGTTGACACTGGGGCCACGATGTCCGTGAGCCCCACAATTCAAAAAAGTGTGGAGCGCCACGATTTATGAGCATGCTTGGAGCAGGATTGGGGTATAAAAGGAGGCAGGGTGCATCCAAGACATGAAACTTGAAGAAATCGTGTCTACAAGTTCATCAAAATCCCATATGATGGTGCATCAAGGTCTGTTACGCTCTGTTAAGGTCTGTTAAGCTGTACTGTGCTCTGCAACGAGTCCAGCCTTCTATCACAATTGGCGTCAATTCGTAATACATCACAATCAAAAATCTTGCCATGATCAGGGCAATCATCACAAATCTACCAAGTTTCCTCAAGATCATTACGATTTGATCCCATGACCCCCCCCCCGCCCCACTCAGCACGTTTGTCTTAAACCATGGAAATTGCAGCCTTCGTGCCCTAGTGTAGACCCAGGGTTACTCTACAGGAGGAATTTTAAGTACCCAGACACAGACAAATACTGTGAAACGTTCCAGTGCAGTTATACTAAATGGAAGCACTCTTGGAATGCTTTTTCAACCAATCAAGTTAGTGGACCAGATATAAATATTGTTTAACACATTTTATTGGGATTAGCAGCAACATGTTATTTGCATCCAAATAGGTTCCAATGCCTTTAACTTTTGACTGTGTTTGTCATGGATTCCAGTATGTAGATAGATGAGTATAGAATGTGGATGTTTGTGTGTAGAATGCGTAAGTCTGTGTGTGTGTGTGTGTGTGTGTGTGTGTGTGTGTGTGAGAGAAAGAGAGAGAGAGAGAGAGAGAGAGGTAGAGAGAGAGAGAGCTAGCAGATCTCATCCGCCTACACCACAGGAGTGATAAGCAAGAGTAAGCTGTCAGTGGTGCCTTTGCTAGGCCTTATTGTTCATATTTAGATGGAAGAACAATGCGCCAGTGTCAGACGCCCATAGTTCATAATCTGCTGATGCTGACCAAGTGTCAGTTTGATCCATGAGCACCGAGCACCATCGGCTGTGGCTTCTGCATCCTTAAGCAAGCCCCTGCAGGAATGTCAGGGAAGTACAAATGGGAGCCGCATCCACTCGACTATAGATAGATACATATAAAAGAAGGAGGTAAGAGGATAAAAACCAGAGAGAGAGAGTGAGATTGAGAGAGTGAGAGTGAGAGAGAGAGAAAGAATGTATACATATACATAAAGATGATAAGGTCATGATAGATCTGTCTTTGCATAGTTCTGTGTAAGTTAGGATAAGGAGTATTTTATACATGTATTTTAAATATATCTTAGATGTTTACATTTAAAACAATTTTAGTGGTAATTGAAACTTAAAGAAGAATAAAGAATAATAATAACAAGAATGGGGGGCAGTGGTGGCCTGGTGGTAGGGTGCTGGATTGCTAATCCCAAGGTCGGGGGTTCAAGCCCCACTATCAGCGGGTTGTCACTGCTGTCCCCCCAGTGCAGCTAACTGGGTTAT
>JAQMYF010000001.1:52691947-52710902 GCA_030014195.1 Neosilurus mollespiculum
GTGTGTGTGTGTGTGTGTGTGTGTGTGTGTGTGTGTGTGTGTGTGTGTGTGTGTGTGTGTGTTTGTGTGTGTGTTTATTGCTTTCCTAACTGTTAAATATTTGCATGCCTGAATCTTCCATTAACCAGCATAGAACAGCACTGTTGTTCCATTGTTAATGATATAGGAGAAGCCAAGCACGTCTTTTTTTTTTTTTTTTTTTTTATAATTGTTGGACCTCACACAAGGTTACAAAAGAGACCTTCATTCATCTTGTCAAGCAGGAGAAAGGCAGCAACAATAAGTGACTGTGGGTAGATGTTGTCACAGTGCAGTGAAACCATTAGCATGGTGATCGTTCACTAACATTATCATTAACTCTGGTCATAGAGCATTGGAGTGTGTACTCAGTCATGTCTCCAGCACGCATCATGACACATTATACACATGATTTGGAGAAGGAAAGGATGTTGCTGGGGAACTGAGGACACGAGAGTGTCTGCAGGGGGTTGTAAATGCAAGACTTACCTTTACCCAGGTATGTTATTAACTCTTCAGAGTAGGTTGTATAGAGATGTAAAGACGTATTGTGTAGATTACCAAGCTCAGGGACCTGTACTGTATTTTTAAGTTGCGTGCTTAAACAAATCATACACTTACATCCATTTAATTAGGAGGTTGGATGTAAAGCTTAAAAACTGGTGCATTAAATATACTTCTAGACTCCATACTATGTCCTATATAAAGCAAACCCATGAGTGCAGTGTTAATTAAATGCAAGGCATTTAGAGATTTAAAGGAGATTTAAGTGTAAGATTGTAATAACTTGCAGAAGAATTAATCTTTTTAATAAAATTCCATACTTTTTTTTTTTTTTTTTTGTATAGATGTTCCTAAAGATGCTTTTTAGGGGAATTTGGTGAGATTAATAATAATGATGATACTACTACTACTACTACTACTACTACTACTACTAATAATAATAATAATAATAATAATAATAATAATAATAATAATAATAGTTAGATTAAAACCAAGAAAAAGAACACAAAAAAAATTATGTAATTATACTATTTATTATTATTATCAATATTATTAGTAAAAAATATATATATTTGTGATATTTATCCTGTAATAGTGGGTGGCACTCTCACTTCATAACAAGAAGGTCCTGGGTTCGAGCCCTGTGGCTAGGGAGAGAGTGTTTCTGTGTCGAGTTTGTATATGCTTGCATGGTTCCCTTAGGGTACATTGGTTTCCTCCAACAGTTCAAAGACATGCACATGAAGCTTATTGGCTATTCTAATTGTAAGGCCAGTGGTCTAACCACAAGTGTGCCTCTGCCCACCCAGTAAAATACTGAGAAGGGAACCTACAATTGCCATCCAGGAGGAGTTGAACTCCTACTTGCTTCACGCTATGGAAACCAGGATCAGCTCTGACCTGATGAGCCAGTAGGCTCGGGTGTAATACACCCAGCAGATTTTACCTTACCTTTATTTATTGGAAATTGCCTCTAGGTTTCAATGGGAGTGTGAATGGATGTTTGTTCTAGAGAACAGATTCTGCAGGCAGCTTGACAATCCTCTCAGGTAAAAACATACTCTGCAGCAGGAACAAAGAAAGTGGTGCAAGTGGTGCATCATGGGTGTGAGATGGTAAGAGAATAAGTAGTATCAGTTAGAGAAATCTGTTGAATACATGAACAGTTAGCATGATTGCTAATTCAGAAAATATTAAAAATGAAAGGAATAAAAGAAAAAAGCAGTAGAAGAGAGGTATACTGAGGCAGAGAGAGAGAGAGAGAGAGAGAGAGAGAGAGACTGGCCTTATTCCGAGTGAGGATATATAGTCTGCATCTCTCCTTCAATCTCTCTCTCTACGTTGTGCAGCCATGTGCCGGGCTGACAGGCAGCGCAGCCCCAAACTGACAGGCCCTCAAACTGCAGCCCAGCAAGCAAGCATTAATTAAGTCATTGCCGGACTGTAATTTCCTTGAGAAGTAAAAAATTCTCACACAAGAAAAGGTTACAGAGACCTTTTCTGTGTCAAAATTACCATGCGTCATGAATATTAATGCCCTTAATGAAGACAACCTTTGCTTCATCAAGAATGTACTGGAGCAGGTGCCACGCTGATAAACTCACTCGGCTGAATCTCTCTCTCTCTCTCTCTCTCTCTCTCTCTCTCTCTCTCTCTCATTTCTGCATCTGCTGAAAATAGACACGGCAAGATCTACTCGTTTAAATCAACGTCTCTCATCAGGTTTCACTAGCCTGAGTGTTTTTATTTATTTTTTACCCTACTTTTTTTCACTCAGCTTTGCAATGCACTGTTTTGCAGTGACCTCCTTAGAACATGCTGTCTTGAGGCACACTTGTGGTTAAGACCTTGCATGGTGGGTGTCTAACAGGGATTCAAACCCACGACCTCTCAATCATGAGCGCAGCACCTAGCCACTACACCACCGGCCCCACTTCTAAAGGAAGCGTTGATGTTTTTTAATATGCAATTGAGAAATACATATAAAAACAGTAAATATAATGATATACACTATGATGGAAACCCAGCAATTCATTTGATGATGATAACCATGTCAGTCTCTCAAGTCTAATTATGGAAAGTCTCGTAAATCATGTAAATAGATATCGCATATAAATATCAATCATGCAGTTTGGTAAACTGCAGCGTCGTCATTGTTCATGACCCAACTGATCAGCTTTCACTTTCACATCAGTGTTAAATTAATCAGCAATTAATTTAATGTGCTTTGATCCCTCAGCTATACTTACCTTTTGTTGTAATTAGCATTCAAAAACTCAAATAAAAAAAGCCATTTGTACGATGTAGCTCTGCAGGTAATTTCACAGCTGGTGTTTAAACGGCTTAAAGGTTTTTACTTACTAGTGAATAGCTTGTGTATTTTATCTTTTTCTATTATTATCAGCACATTTTTGTTGAGTACATAGGTTTCCTGGTTAAAACACCCAGCTCACAGGCTTAGTATCTCTTATTCACCTGTTTAACTGGTTTTGGTTTTGTCTGTTTACAATAACCATAACAGTAACAAGACCACGTGACTAAAGGAACAATATTGCACATGCCTGACACTGCAACACAGCTTGGTAGGAAATGGAAAAGTTTGAGATCAAGTGTTAAAAAAACAGAAGAAGGCATATGATTTCAAGAGAAATAAAAAAAGAAATGGCAATGCTTTCTATTTTCATTGCACCCGGGTCAGGGGTCATTAAAGCTTGAATACAGGAGTAAGCAAGTGGTTTCAGAAAGACATTGTGGCCAATTCCATTTTATTTCTAAGGGATAACACTGTATTTTATGGTTATTTAATAAGCCTGGTAAGTGAATGGGCTCAGAGCCCAGAAGTCAGGGCTCTGGATTAGTGAATTGGCAGTCGGTGGTTCAAATCCCAGTACTGTAAAGATCCGAATGTTGGGCCCTTAAGCAAAAACTCAGTCCCTCAGCTGTATAAAAATGATAAATGTAAGTTACTTTGGATAAGGACATCTGACAAATACTGTAAATGTAAAGACTAAATCTGTTAATCTTATGCCCATTTCATTCTAGCACATATTGAAACACCTGATCACCGCAGGGCCAAACACATCCACTCACTCTCATATCCAGGGGCAATTTGAAAGAGCCAATTAGCCTACTGTGCATGTTTTTGGACTGAGGGAGGAAACCGGAGTACCTGGAGGAAACCCACGCAAGCACGGGGAGAGCATGCAAACTCCACACAGCAACGCCTTCTTGCTGCGAGGCAGACGAGCTAAACACTGCACCAGCATGACGCCCCAGATGCATAAGATACCAAATTTAAAAAATACATAAATTATTGACCAAACTTTTTTATTAATTTTATTTTTTTAAAGCAGATGACTTGGTAAAGAAAATGGATTTAGTTGCATAATTTCCATCTTTTGTTTAGATTTATTTTGTCTATGCATTGTGGTGTAGTGGTTAGCACTTCTGCCTCACAACAAGAAGGTCCTGGGTTCGAGTACTGGGCTTGGTTCGGGCATTTCTGTGTGTAGTTTTCCCTGTACTTGCATGGATTTTCTTCGGGTACTTCAGTTTCCTTCTACAGTCCAAGCACATACCCATTAAGCTAACTGGCGGTTGCAAATTGCCCCTAGATGTGAATGTCAACCATTGATGGCTGAGATAGGCTCCAGCCTAACTGCAACCATAGTAGGATTAAGCAGCTTGACAAAAGAATGAATGAATTTTGCGGTATTAGAAATACTAGGTAAAGCTAAAGATCATTCATTAATTTTCTGAACCGCTTAATCCTAATTAGGGTCGCGGGGCCATCTCATCCGTCTCTGGGCGAGGGTAGGGTCCACCCTGGACACCTCGCCAGGCTATCGCAGGGCAGAAACACGCTGACGGCAACCCAATGGCTTAGTCTTTACAAACGACAGCAATGGTTCTTTTACATGCCTCTCACCACAGACAGTGAGAGACATGGCTGGCCTTTGATAACCCAGTTAGCTGCACTGAGGGGACAGCAGTGACAACTCGGTGATAATGGGGCTTGAATCCCGGACCTTCAGATCAGTAATCCAGCACTCTACCACCGGGCCACCACTGCCCGTAAAGCTAAAGCTAAAGCTAATTAAGTTATCTTGGGTAACTGAAGCTAATTAGATACAAATAAAAAATTCTTATCAATGTGAAACTTTAGATCTGCCTAAAATTAAACACGGTTGGCTTTATGATGTTGGCAGATTTGCAAATCAAGCTAATTCAACTAGCAAGAGCATGCACCAGTAACTTTCTTCAGAGCTTTATTTCGATCTGGAGTCTTTTTGTATACATTTAATGAGGGGTGGAATGTATCTGGCAATATAAGATAAAATTACATATGTATTCATATATATATATATATATTTATATTAATTACAGATATGTTTTTCCTTCCATTACTGAGTGTATGTAACACAGTAAACAGGAACATCGTAAAATTAGACCACATAAATTAGTCCAAGGAATCATTCGGGTTAATTGTTTGGATTTATTACTTTAACAGATTGTATTTCATTTGTATAGAGTTTTACATTTTCAATTCAAATGTTGAATCACCTTGCTGTGCCAGAAATTTCAGCTCCGTTTTCTTTTTTTTTCCTTTTTTTTTTTTTTTTGCACATCATAGAAAAGAAAAATATCAATTTGTTGCTTGATAGCTTTGCTTTGTTGCTAGTTCTCCACCACCATCATCAAAGCACCACATGAAGGAAAATCTTTTGGAAGAATGGTGTTCATCACTCTAGTACAGCTCCACAGACTTGTAGAATCAATGCCAATAAGCACTCAAGCTGTTCTGAAGACTTGTGGTGACCGAACACCTTACTCTGACAGTTGCTCTTTTCCTCCAATTCGTGATCTGTCTGTCTGGACTATATTCTTTTAAAGCCTGATGCAATTCTGGAAAAGAAAAACACTACAATATCCTCCTGATTAATGTTTCTAGAGATCCATTAATTCAGTCTTCTGGTTAGTGCACACCTTTACGCGCGCACACACACACACACACACACACACAAATCAGTGCCAGAACAAAGGTGAGAATCAGTTAACAAACGATGCCTTTATTCCAGCGGTGAGTTCAGCAGGAGTCGCTTTTTCTTCTCCGTCTCTCCGGCAAGCCCCAGCCGCGACTTTCATTTGACTCTCAGTGTGTGTCACATTTTAATTAGATAAACGCACGTGCACGACTGGGCTGTTAGTTGGTACACCGACAACCAGAAACAAAGTGGGCACGTGCAGGAGAGAGAGAGAAAATGGCATCCTGAGGTATGACACAAATTAACCATGGCATTGAAGTTTTATTTATGGACTTATTCTCCCCTTGAGGCTACACATTAATGTATTGTCATGTAAATGTTTTTGGACTTGCTATGTTTTTAATTTCAAGTTTTCCATCAATAAGAGTGTGTGTGACAGAGATGGTGGCAATAGTGAATAACTCGCTCAGGGTGCTCTGGTTTCCTCCGACAGATCAAAAACATGCATATTAGATTATCTGGAACTTAAACACTAAACTGCCCAGAGGTGTGCACATGAAACCCAGAGGTGTGAATGGTTGTTTGTCTCTGTATTTACCCTGCTATAAATTGGTATCCTGCCCAGGTGTGTCCTGCCTGTCATTCATTCATTCATTTTCTAAGCCGCTTAATACTAATTAGGGTAGGAGGCTGGTGCCTATCTCAGCTGACTGCGGGCGAAGGCGGGGTACACTCTGAACGACTCGCCAGACCATTGCAGGGCCAACACACACGACCATTCACACTCACACATAGGGGCAGTTTGGAGCCACAAATCAGCCTTTTGTTCAGTTTTTGGACTGTGGGAGGAAAACTGGAGTACCCGGAGGAAACCAACATAAGCACAAAGAAATGCCCAGGCCTGGGAATCAAACCCAGGCCTTCTTGCTGAGAGGAGTACATGCTAACCACTGGACCACTGTTACACCTGCACCTGCCCTGCCCTGTCAACAGGGACTGGCTACTGGTTCTCCTGCAAACCTAATGGATAAGTGGTATTGCTAATGAATGGGTGGATTAATTATACACACATGCACGCACACACACACATGCTTTAGATCAAGTAAATGTTAGGAGGATATGATGCCAATGTTTAACAATAAAGCTGGGGTTGGTCATTTTTCAGCTGTATACACAAATTGCAATATTAGTTGGGGCAGAACTTTAGTGTTTAAGGATGTTTTTGTGTGGAGTTTGCATGTTATCCCTGTGCTCGCGTAAGTTTCCTCAGGGTACTCTGGTTTGTTCCCACAGTCAAAAAGACATGCACAGTAGTCTAATTGGCTGTTCCAAATTGCCCCCAGGTGTGAGTGTAAATGGTTATATGTGTGTTGGCACTGGGACGGTTTGGCGAGCTGCTCAGGGTGTACCCTACCTTTGCAATGTTTACAATGTTGGCTAAAATAAGCCCCAGACTCCCCATGACCCTAATAGGATTAAGCGGTTTGGGAAATGAGTGATGTGTAATATAAGTTAGAGAAGTCTTTCTATTCCAACAGCAATCAATAACTTATGGGATTTGAAGAAGTTCTGAATAAAAAATCTGTCATCTGTGGCCACTGTAAATCTGTAAAAATGCAGACCAATCCCTGCCTTGCAGTCTGCTGGGAAAGAGCCAATCAAATGCTTCCGTGTCTCCTTGCTTGTGCGTGGCCCTACCGCACACGAACCAGCAGTGAGAGTTTAACTTGTGTATTTGGAGGGGCATGGCTTTGGAAAAAACTTTGACAGCAAGGGAGGGTTCAGCCAGAGTCCTGAAGAGATGCTACTTTCAGATTTTGCAAGCCTTCCAGATTACCATTAATATTAATATAGCTATATTGTAATATGGACTAATATTAGCTGAAACAGCAACATCCATTTTGTTTTAGTAAATAAATTAAATATATAAATGGTTTTAATTCCACTGATAGTGGTACCACTAGGAATTATCCCTTGCTACAACATAATGCTTTCATCTTTTACTCTTTCCAACTCTTTCACTTTCTCATCTGTACTCTCAAGTTTCAGCATTCATGCTAAAACCTCTGTCAAAACTACTGTGCTCATAATCTCATAGATTGCTAGCTAGAAAGCTCTATAACTCAATGCAGAGGTCTTGTATTGCTGTGGTACATTCTGGTCCATTGTTTGATACCTCCACCT
The DNA here is from genome assembly GCA_030014195.1 of Neosilurus mollespiculum. Classification (NCBI taxonomy): domain Eukaryota; kingdom Metazoa; phylum Chordata; class Actinopteri; order Siluriformes; family Plotosidae; genus Neosilurus; species Neosilurus mollespiculum. The sequence continues at coordinate 52,699,639 of JAQMYF010000001.1, forward strand.
CACAACTCACATCACAACCCTGTTCATATTCTCCCCATGCTTGCATGGGTTTCCTCCGGGTGCTCTGGTGTCCTCCTACAGTCCAAAGACATGCACATTAGGCTAATTGGATATTCTTGATTTCCCCTAGCTGTGAATGTTAGTGTGAATGGTTGTGTGTGTGTGTGTGTGTGTGTGTGTGTGTGTGTGTGTTGGCTCTGCGATGTTCAAGGTGTACCCTGCCTTTGAATGGAGGCTGGGCTTCAGCTTCCCCGCTACCGTAATATAGATTAAAGCGGTTCAGAAAAAAGTTATTGCTGGTTTTTTATGTTCTAAGAACTAAACCATACTATTATCACTTATACTTAAGAAGCCTTTTTCCCATTAATCATTATTGTCACTGTGCTTGCAATGCCCTCGTGCGACATCAACGCAACAAATAAATGCTTTTTTCTCAACACAGTAATGCAAATGCTGCACCAATCAGATTTCCTTTAAGTTCTGACCGACATTGACAGATTTATTTTGTGGAAGCTAAGAATTAAAAATAAACCATACAAATATGCACTGAAATCGTGCCTTGAATGACACTGCAGAATGGCCAAACTACGGTAAGCGCACCGTGGTTACGCTTCACTACACACAAACCAAACAAGCGCTGCTCATTGCGAGATATCATATTCTTAAACAAAACCATGTTGCACATGGTTTAGCATGACAAATGCAACACATGCTCGAACGTGAAAGAAAAACACCCACAGGAAATCACAAGCATTGCCAGTCTTTAAAGGCAAATCAGTCCTGTGATAGTGATTTTTTGGCCAGCGTGCAACAGAGTGGGCGTAAGAGCCTGAGATTAAGCTTCATCTTTTTGACTGACCTGAAATCAAACACACACATAGACATACACACACACACACACACACACACACACACACACACACACACACAGGTCTGTTTACTGTTCTGGCCCACTGAACATAGGAGTGAGGGCTCCCAGCACACGGGGGGAGAAAAAAGTGACGTTTGAGGGGCACTTTACAAAACTCAGCCTGAAGAAGATCTTCTGTATCACCTAAAGAGCCTTTGTCAGTCATTGGAAAGCTGTCACCTGCTGGGGAGATACAGCAGGGCTAGTGGATGACAGGCTGGAATTAATGAGAAGAGTATGACAGCAGCCAAAGCTGAATAAAGAGTGAGAGAGAAAGGAGGGATGGGAGGGAGTCTGGAACGTTCTGGGCAGAAGAGTCTTTGTTTCTTATAAAGGAAGAAGCCGAGAGGGGTCGGCACCTTGCTGGAGCTGTGTCACACCAATGGACATGGAAGGAGGTGAAGAATTGATAGTCACAGTTAAACTGAAGGAGTAATGGACCAAGGTGTTGCTTTTGTAACAGTATAAATTGTGCTCTTAATGGGTAGTGCTATTTCAATGGATATGACACTTAGGTAGAAAATTTGACATTCAAATCCAAGGACTGCCAGAGATTTATGAACGGGTCATTGATCAAGTCCCTCGACAACTTGGACACTTTGGGTAAAAGAGTCTACCAAGTGTAAAGTAAAACAGTGTCTCCTATTATCAGGGCATCTTTTTTTCACGACGTACATTGGTGTAGTGGTTAGCACATCCACCTCACAGCAAGAATGTCCTGGGTTCGATTCCTGGTCTCAGAAATTTCAGTATGGAGTTTGCAGGTTCTTCCTGTGATTGTGTGGATTTCATCCACAATTCAAAGACATACACATTAGGTTTACTGGCTGTTCCAGACTGCCCCCCAGATGTGAGTGTGAGTGTAAATGGTTGTGTTTGTGTTGCACAGTAATGGCCTGGAGAGCAGGGTGTACCCTGTCTTTGCACAGTGATGGTGGAGATAGGCACCAGCCTCCCCGTGACTCTAGCAGCATTAAAGTGTACCTGTGGTGAATTAGTGTTGCTAGCTATTTAAAACGATCACGTATAACATCAGCGGTTCCTTCTGGTGACATCAGCCCATGCCCGAAGTCAAAGTGCGCACGAGTGTTGCGACTCTAGTCATGCTCTGAGACATGTTGCCTTTCTGAGTGTTCCAGCCTGGTAGTCATGTGATTTGTTGGATTGGCTGGGCTATGTCATTGACCCGTGCATCATAACAGAGTATTGACCAGTGCTGAGTTGCACAAATGACAAGCGCAGAAATTGCGGAAAACATTTATTTTGTGTTTGGCAAAACGTTAGCTGCATAAGCCATTTTGGATTTACCGTCACGCTCACCTTTGGCAGCATTTTCATCCTCAGAGTCACTATAATATCTCACTGTCTCCACAAGTGACGTCAAACCCGCCCGGTGTGTTGACATCACTTCCAGGGAAAAACTGCTAACCGCCTAATTCAGCCCCTGCTAGTAAACCATGGGATAAACTGACCAGTTTTGTGCTTTTAATTGTCATTTATGTTAAAATTAGTGTCTGTATCGCTTAAACACATTACACATGCACAAATTATGCTGTAAAGATGTAAAGTAACGGTTTTGGAAATGGAAATGAAGTTCGGGGTAAATTTAAACTGAATGTCTGAAAGACTCAAAGCATATTTTTGCAAAGCTTTTTTTGTTGACAGACACAGTATGTCACTGAAGTTGCCATGTATCATGTTAAACATCTTATTGCAGCTTACTTAATTAGATTTATTCATAACTTTTAGCTAGCATCAGATACATAGCCAACTAGCCAGCGAGCTAGCATTCCCATTATAAGTATGCTCATTTAAAAGGACAAGGTGAAGACCTATAGACTGAATAATACATGTTAGAATGAACAACTAAAAATATGCATTAAAATGCAATGTGCTCCCGAGTGGTGCAACAGAAAAGTGTTCACATTCTCCAGCATGACAGCTAACAATATGGGAGTGGGACTGTGAAGGCAAACACCTGCTTTCCTTTAAGATGCATAAAGCAGCCACATCTCACATTTCAATCCGCTACATCACAGGGTAGCTGAAAATGTTTGGGGGAGACACTAACTGCTCAGTTCCTGAACAGTAGCCCATCCATTCATGGTTAGTGATCCAAACCAGCAGTGAAAAGGAAGGTCAATCAATCACAGAGATAGAGACATTAACCAATCATGGGAATGTTGAAGAGGGTAAATAGCACTTTATTCCTGTGATGTAGCATGAGATAGAAAAGATTAGGTGGATGGGCTCACATGTTTTGGAGGGAGCACTTGCTAGATCTTGTTGTCCCAGATTAGTAGCTATAATATGGTGAATTAGCTAGTGAATTGTTCATTCATTCACCGCTTAATACTAATTCGGGTCGCGGGAAGGCTGCGCGACCATCTCAGCCGACTTTGGGTGAAGGTGGGGTACCCCCTGAACAGCTCACCAAGCCATCGCAGGGCCAACACACATATAACCATTCACACTGAATCTCTCACACCTAGGGCATTTTGGAACCTGCAGTCAGCATACTGTGCATGTTTTTGGACTATGGGAGGAAACCTGTGTACCACAAGAAAAGCCACGCAAGGACGGGAAACTCCACACAGAAATGCCCAGAGAATCGAACCCAGGACCTTCTTGCTGTAAGGCGAATGTGCTAACCACTGCGCCACCTTTATCTTAAGTTAACTGAGATAAAATGGGGTTTAAAACCCTAAACTTATGTTACTTATGTTACTTAACTTGTATATTACCCAACTATTGAATGAGCTGAAGTATCATACAGAGAATTATTCGGTCAAGGGGCTGTCCTCTGCCAAGGTCCAAAGGCCTGATTCGCCATATCTTGCAAAAGCTGAATTCTATAGTTATTTTATTATTATTTCATTTTCAAAGTAGACAGTCACGTTGCTATGTTGTGCATGGCATTATCTGATGGCAACGATGCAATAATTTGGCTACCCATTAGCAATGATGCACTACTAAGAATTATTTGATGGCTTTCCACCAATCAGAAAAGAGAACATGTCTTGAAAGAATAATAAATCTCCTAATTCATTAAAGTTACACTAAATCCAAATTGCTGATGTTGACATGTCTGTTGCCCAGGTGCTGAGGTTCCAAGGTGTGCTCAGGATACACCTGAGAGCCGATGATGGAAACTTGTAGCTCACAACAGGCACTAGCCTGCTGTGTAAATAAGTCCAAATCGCAAATCATGTTTCAACACTTACAAGAGCATGTCCATTTACAAAGCTATCAGTGAACCAAGCAATAATAATAAAAATATCGTGTGTGTCTGTTGTAACAATTTGTGTAATATGGAGAGAGACACACCTCTCCATTGCCGTAAATGAGTTCTGTCAATGTTTGCGCATCTCAATTAACTAAAGGGGGAACAATGGGCAGCCGAGCTTGGGGGCTGTCAGGGACGGTTTGTGCGTGACACGTCAGAGTGAGCCTGTGAGCTATATGACATCTTGTCTTCCTCTTTCTCTCTCCTTTTCTGATTCACATCTTTGAGCTTCTTATTTCCACATTAAGGCTATTTATGCTGGTCTGCATTAATAAAGTGCACAGTGCAGTGAGAGTAAATATGAATGCCTTGTTTTCCTGACACAGCCATGATTTTATCCTTTAGATATAAGTGCATCATGAACTTGAACTTCAGTTTTTTTTGTAAATCTTCTGGAAACAGATGCTGTCATCACAGTGTCACAGAGCACTAGAGAAACAGCTGCATGTCCACTTAACCTTGAACAGGACACAGAGCTAAAAAAGATACTCTCAGGTGCATCAAAGGGGAAAGAAATCATGATAAAACACTTTTTTTTGTTTCCATCATGTGCTGAGATTTGCTAAATTAGGTCTCGTTAGACTAATTAAAATACCTGGGGGATGGAGGATTAAACAAGCTAGTAAGAGAGAATAAGGGAGGGAAAGGAGGAGGAGGCTAAGGAGCAAGAAGGGATGAAAAAAGAAAGGAGATAAAGATAAATGGTGCATCAGAAAGCAATTATCACAGGAAGCTGGATAAAAATGGTTTCACATTTTCACACACAAAGAGAATGCGAGGCAGCGTTCGCTGATTACACCTTCAATCTTCCCTTGCGCTCGTTAACTCAAATGAACAGGAGACATTCCTTCCCTAGCCACATTGTTTATCCAACAACATATTTCCAGTCTATCACTAATCCACTGTCCAGCAATATTAACACACTGATATCTGACAAGATCCAGCGAGATGCCTGTTGTAGGGAGTGTTTATTTGATAAACAGTACAGCTCTAGTAGAGCAATAAGAGCAGCACACTTTCAGAAAAAGGGTGGAACTAGCTTCTGTGGGAAATCTGTCATTGTAGGATTCAAGTACATACAGAGATCCTTCCATCAGAAGCACAAACCTCTGCAACATTTTATCTTCATGACTGAAAAGGTTTATTGTTATACTGATGGGATTTCTTGTACAATAAGATTCCTAGTTTGCAGGCACTCATGGGTGCTGGAGTTTTAGAGCAATACAACATATAATAATAATAATCATAATCATATAAAAATACATAAAATCTGAAAAAAAGAGTATGGCAATGTAACACTCACTCATTCATTTGATAAACTGCTTGATTCTCTGTTAGGGTCACAGGGAGGCTGGAGCCTATCCCAGTCAACACTGGGCGAAGACTTGGTACACCCTGAACAGTTTGCCAGACCATCACAGAGCAACACACTCACTCACATCCACACCTATGGACAATCTGGAACAGCCAATTAACCTGATGTGCATGTCTGCGGGAGGAAACTGGGGTACACGGAGGAAACATGCAGACAAACAACTGAGAACATGCAAACTCCACACAGAAACACCCAAGCCGGGAACTTGAACCCAGGAGCTTCCCCCTGGAAGGCGGACATGCTAACGCAATATTACAGATTATAATAATAATAATAATAATAATAATAATAATAAAAGCTTTTACATAAAGTAATGTGTAATGAAAAGTTATTGGGCTTTTTAAAATGTGACTGTCAATTTATTTAGGAAATTATTTCACAAAAATTGCTAATATTAATATAATAAGATTAAGCATATCCATAATATTAATATAATAGATTAAGTATATTCATTTATTACAACCTCACTAAATGGAATTGTCCATCTGAGTATCAAGTAAACTCCATTAGTAAAGAAGTATACGTGGGCAGGCATGTCTCAATTTCCCTCACCTTCAGCACTGGAGCCCCTCAGGGTTGTGTCCTGAGCCCAATGCTGCACTCAATGTACACTTATGACTATGTGGCTTCTACTCCACCATCAATGTCAAGTTTGCTGATGTCATTGTTATAGTGGGCCTGATTTCTGATAACAATGAAAACACTTAGCTGGAGGAGAATTAGTGCCAGGAGAGCAATGTCCTCCTGAACATCAGTGAGACAAGTGAGTTGACAGTGGACTTCAGCTCAGTGCAGGAAAGTAGCTACTACCACCTTAAAATCAACAGGGCCCCAGTGGAGAGAGCAGACCATTTGCCGTACCTTGGTGTTCACATAAGACAGTACCTGTTATGATCCTGATACATTAATAACCTGGTGAAAAAGAGCTGTCAGTGACTCGAACACCTTAAATGTTTATGGGACTTTAAACTGCTCTATAAAGTGCTTGTACACCTGCATCATTGGGAGTATCCTGACAGAAAGCATCACAGCTTGGTTTGGGAACAGCACCAAGCAGGATAGGTTGTGCAATCAGCTGAGCGTACCTAACCTGCAGACTTGTTTGCTTGGACTTGTTTGCACAACACTCACACCCCTACATTCCTGTTAATATACCTGCATTGCCATCATATACTGTATGTTGGGAAATTTCACTACAGCTACCTCAGCATGATGTTGTACAGCATTATACTGCACATATATACTGCACATATAACTGTGTACATATCTGCACTTTTATTTTAAATATAGTCACACTGTTGCTGCCTACTAGATTTTATATCATTTATAATATTTTTTCCCTTTCTAGCTGTATACAATTAATTTATTATATTTATATAAAAATTTCAAAGCACATCACACTGTATATTTTTGTCTGTGAGACAAATAAAAGTTAAAGATTTACAGTAGATCACTGCAATAGTAACATTTTCTTGTGGACTTTCATGTATAAATATTAACTGTTATAAAAAAACTCATCATCATCATCATCACTGTAAAAAGTTTTGGCTTGTCACAATATTTAATAGCTAAAGCTGAAAATAATCAGAATACTTTATTTATCCCGGAGGAAATATAAACTTTCATACATATCAGTTATGCCCTGCAATGGCCTAACAAGCTGTCCAGGGTGGGCACCAGCCTCTCTGCGACCCTAATTATGATTAATCGGTTCAGAAAATGAACATATCAGTTATTGCAATTATTATGGAGCTATTATGGTTTAAATTTGTAGTGCGGTGTCTCATCATGGTGTCCAAGCCAACTATTTTTCCCCAACAGCGGATACACTAAACAGAAAATCTGTGCAGTCTTTTAGCTCTTTCAGTCAAACCACACAATACTTTTGTATCGTCACTGCCAGTCACCAAGGTTTCATCCTCAGCTTGGGTGGTTGTGCATTTTACAACAAAGTGATGTGATTAAGTGCTCTGAAATTACTTAATCACGTCATGCTTAATGTACAAAAACAGCTAGGTCTAATGTAATTTCATTTATTTAGGAGTTAACTGATGAGATGTTTTACATTAAATAAATGAATTATGCTTTTTTTTCTCCCAATGTAAGCAGTCTGAATCTTCAGTCTGGGCTAGAAAAAAATCAGCTGCCGCGTTCACTTACTTCCATTCTGTGTATTTTATACTTGCAACAAGGGGCGGCACTGTTTTTCTTGCATCCAGTCACCAGTAAATAGGATGAGAGATGTTAAAAGTTTAGTATTATTTGTACATGTATTATAAATTTGTTGAAAGAGAGGGTTTAACTTGATTACTTTATTAAATAGTAATATTATTTAGGATTATAAATGATTAAATGATTGCATATATGATGCTAAAATCTATAGTATCCATAATTTATCTCTAATATGTTTGAGCGTAAGCTGATTTTTTTTCATTGTCATTTGGTTTTCTTTTCATTAGCCTGAATCTCCCATAGTCGTATTTTGTTGTACACAACTTTTTTTTTTCACAGTCATTATTTTCAGTAGCACTACCAACTACAAAATAAATACAATGAAATAAATTATTTTATCAGTAACAGATAAGGACAATAAAAAGTCTTTAATTAATAGATGGGCAGTACAGTGGCATAGTGGTTAGCACGTCTGCCTCAGAGCACGATGGTCCTGGGTAAAAATTTCCAGTCTTGGGAGTTCCTGAGTAAAGCTGGCATGGTGCTTGCATGGGTTTCCTCCGGGCAGTCTGGTTTTCTTCCACAGTCCGAAGGCATGCACATTAGGCTAACTGGCTGTTCCAAATTGCCCCGAGGTGTGAGTGTGGGTGTGAATGGTTGCATGTGTGCTGCTCTGTGATGGTCTGGCAAGCTGTTCTGGGTGTACCCTGCCTTCGCCCAGTGTTGACCCTAGTAGGATTAAGCGAATCAGTGAGTGAGAAGAGTGATGAGTAATTAACAGATAAAACATATAATAGCCAAAACATCTAATAAATAAAATGAAAAAAAAAAGAGTGAGAGAGAGAGAATAGTGTCCAAAAAATATAAATAAAATAAATAAAAGAAACTGAAAAAGCATTTGTTGTAAGCTGGATATTTCTATCATTATGAAATCTATTAGTGAAATATAATTTTATGCCATTACGGAAATGTCAGTGTGTAAAGCACGCCTAATCATACTTCCTAATAATGTATTCATTTTAAATCTGGCGTAAATTTTTTCAATTACACCGCTGTTGCCCAGGTTACCATGGAAATAACAACGTTGCTGTTGTAATCACAAAACTACTGCTTCCTATTTAAAAGAGCTACAGTATATTACCTGACATTTTCTGTTTATTTGTATCCAGAATTTCTTATTTGTATAATGAATTGAATAAGACTTTGTCACAAGGCATCTTTACAGAAATCTGGATGTAGATCAAACCAAAGGCAACAATTACAGGAAAATCTGTGACATGATGTGAGGAGGAAACCTTGAGAGGAACCAAAGTTAAAAGAACCTCATCTCATCCTCTTCTGGGTGACACCGACAGTTGGATTATAAACCATTACAGAATCCAGAGTGAAGACAAACAGTACTGAGTGTGTTTACAGGATGTTCAGTATGAGCTGATTGTGACTAAGTGTACCGGATAGTTGTTTTGGTTAGAGCAGCAATTCTTATGGTGAGTTCCATTTGTCCTGGGAAGTCTGGATTTTCAATCAACTGGAGCTCCCACCACACACACACACACACACACAGACCCAGGGCTGATTGGGAACAGCCAATTAGCCTAATGTGCATGTCTTTGGACTGTGGTAGTAAAGTGGAGTACCCGAAGGAAATACACACACACTCACACACACACACACACACACACACACAGAGAGAGAACATGCAGAGTCCACACAGAAACGCCTGAGCCTGGGACTCGAACCTAGGACCTTTTTGCTGTGAGGCTGACATGCTAACCACTAAGCCATGGTGCTGCCCTTATTTAAATCAGCTGATAAATTCTAGTCTGTTAAAAAGGAAATATGTTTACTTACTATTAAATCTGACCCTCTGCTCTTTTGATGTTCTAGGTGAAGCTGAAAGAGAAATCATTCCTCCACTGTAGACTAACCCATGTGTTTATTTATTTATTTTAATTATTTATTCACAGGCGGTATGGTGGCATAGTGGTTAGCACGTCCGAAACACACAATTTCTGCGTAGAGTTTGAATGTTCTCCCCATGCTTGTGTGGCCTTCCTCCGGGTACTATGGTTTCCTTCCATAGTCCAAAAACATGCACACTAGGCTAATTGATGCTTCCAAATTGCCTCTTGGTGTGAGTGTGAATGGGCAGTTTATCGTATGACTTCAAGCTATTAGCATTCAGCTAGTTTGGATCATCAGAGCTCTTAGCATGCTAGCCAATATGTTAGAAATCAGGAATGAAATTGGTGTTTTCCAACATTTTCAGTTTTCTTGGTTAATGAGGCATTAATTCACCTCCTGAAGCTTTTTTTGTGAATCTTATCAAGTAAATTTAGGAGATTTTCTCCATCCTACATGTAGTGGTAGAAGCGCATGAGAGGTAGAGTGATAGCACAGTATTGGTTAAAAGAACATCAAAATGAAGGAGGGGAGCAATTGAAGAAGGCAATTTGAGTGTATGAGAAGACAGAAGAGCTTCTTCCTTTTGTCCCCGTGGCCCGGCTTTAGCCTGTAGATGACCCCTCATTACACCCTCTTTCTCCTCCATTTACTATCCTTCTTTCCACATGTTACCATGGAGAAGATGAGCTAGCCTTCCACATCTCTCCCTCTCTCTCTCCCTCTCTCTCTCTCTCTCTCTCTCTCTCTCTCTCTCTGTGTGTTCTAACTACAGAGGCAGGGCTGATTAGATACCTTGCCTTAGGCGGCCCGGTCATATTGGTAAGAAATCGATGCCCTCTGACACCACCATGCTGGTGTAGCATCAGGTCGCTGCTTTTCATCTCCCTCCTGCTCTCAGCTCAGCATCGCCAGGCGAGGACCTAAAATATATAACCAGGGAGATCACATAAAGCAAGAGTTATTATGTAACCGATAAGGAGAGCGCTTGAAAAGTTCACCATGCATGAAAAAAATTAATATGCACTCCCGCCCCTTTTATGGGTTCATAAAAATTATACTGTTGTCCCTAAATTTTTTAATAAAGTGACGGAACATTTATTAAGCCTGGCATATGTTAATAATATCTTCTATGAAGAGAGGAGTCTTAAAACGCTGGAGAAGGTTGTTTCCGGGGCGGCCGTAGCACCACATCGCAAAGGTCAATAATATTTTTATAATGCTCTTCTAATGGGTCTGATTTTCCAACGGGAGGAGTGTTAAATCTGACTCTAAAGAGAGGACGGAGATAAAAAATGACGGAGAAGAGAGGAAAGAAAGGAGGGAGGGGTGTGGAAGGAGAGTGACCCAGATGGAATGCAGGTGAGCACCTTTAATACACATGTACATACATAAATACACCCAACCCCACACACACAGCCATCCTTACCACCACATAAAAGGAGTGACACTCACAGACACCGTTGACACTATACATCATACCCCACCCTACCACCCCCGACAAACACACACACACACACACACACACACACACACACACACACACACATACACACAAACACGGCACCCTTGGTGCCACATAAACATACTGACACAAAAAGACACATTTAACATCTCTC
>JAQMYF010000001.1:52739643-52761465 GCA_030014195.1 Neosilurus mollespiculum
CCCCGAGCAAAACGACACAAAATGATCAAATAATGTGTTCACAAACGGCAACATTGGATAATAAGTCGGTTTGTGGGCGTGAAGTTTCCGCGTCCTTATAATAATCACACGCGGCACGATCAAAGAGATCAAACAGGAAGTAATCAGATCATAAGTGTGTTGTTATCTAAGACTCATCCGCGGCAGACATTGAATGAGTGGTAGGATTTCAGCAGGGGGGGGGGAAATGATGATACCTACCAGTACCAGTACCAGTATCAGTACCAGTACCAGTACCAGTACCAGTAGGTCATGCTGCAAATAGTAGTTTGAGCGTTGAGCGCGCGTGAAGTACTTTTTTTTTTTTTTCTGTCTCTTCCATTGAGATTTCAGTCGATATCACGCGCGTAAATGTGTCATAGTGACAAGTTGGGATTAAATTAATTCTATTATTATTATTATTATTATTATTATTATTATTATGTGATCCGTTTTCCGGAAGAAAGAAAGAAAGAAAGAAAGAAAGAAAGAAAAACAAGCAGTTTCCCTTTTTTACTCCCTATTCGGGAGGAGGAAGAGAGGAAAAAAACAGAGCAATTAAAAAGATTGACAGCTCGGATTTCACTGTCAGAGTGACGCTCCTGGAGGGGTGGAGTGTAGAGGAGCAGGAAAGGCAACTCGATGCGTCTGTCTATCAGTTGAGACTGTCTGAAACGCTCTCCCGTCTTCAACGTGCGATCCGCAGTTTTTTTTTTATCTTCAGCGACCAGCCGAAGCCTCGAGCCTCACCGTTTCGCTCCCGGTACTTTCGCCAATTAGTTGCTGTCCGTTTTTTTTTCTTCTTCTTCCCTTTTTCGCAAGAGCACCTGGCTGTAGATTGTTTCTCTCTCTTTCCAATCTTGTTTATCACGCCCGAAATCAGCTGTCCACATGTCGGCCGAGCATGCACGGACACTCTTGTTTGTGAATACCGGAGGGAACGCGGGGAAGCTGAAGAGCTGAAAGCTGAAGCTCGTCCACCCGCCAGCGCGCGCGTGCGCGAGCCGTTCCCGCTGACTGACTGACGTTAACCGCGTCTCCGTCTTGTCTTTTCTCCGAGTGCAGGAGCCTGAGAGCCTGAGAGTCTGAGGCTGAGAGGCTGAGCCTGTGCCGCCCCCTCTCCCCGGGACGAGCGCCTAGACGGACGGAAATACAGTCGGACTGGGTGGTGGTGGTGGTGGTGGTGGTTTTTCTGTTTTTTGTTTTTGTTGAAGTTTTTTTGTTTGTTTGCTGTTGCGTGGAAGTTTCCTCCCTTTTTCTTCGCTGCTGTCCCTGTGACGCGTCGCGCTCGGGGAAGATCCGGGAGAAATGCACGGAGCTGTAGAGCAGTGAGCGAGCTGTGCGCCGTTACACGCGGAGATGCCGCGAATGCACTGAATCTACCGACCGACCAACTGCTTCACCTCCACACAAGTCTACAGGCTGATCCATCGCCAGTCTTTCATCTCTTCTTCTTCCTTTTTTTTTTTTTTTAAGTACAGAATAAAAAACTGCAGCCCTACAAGCTGTGACTTTAATCAGCTGACTGACTTTTTTAAAAGGAGAGAAACAAGATTAAACCTAAAACCCTGATTCTGGTTGGTTTAAAAAAAAAAAAAAGGACCGAATCCAAGATTTACATTTTTTTCTTAAAAAAATTAGTCTTTTTTTTTTTTTGTTTTTTTTTGGTCGTCGCCTGTATTTCCCTTCTGTATGAAAAGTCAAGTGGAGAGAGTTGGTGAAGAGCATGCCGCGGAGAAAGCAGCAAGCACCGAGGCGATCTTCAGGTAAGCCCTTTCCACACACACACACACACACACGCACACACACACAAAACGCATGCGTTGTTTGGCTATGAAACATCATACAATATTTCAAAACAAATGTGGCATTTCACCCCAAACAGAGTCATCAAGCTTTTCTACAGCAGCCTGTGCTGAACATCCAGTCAAACTGAACAAGCATTTAAATAAGAAACTTTTCTAAACTATTCTAAAAATGCCAATTGCACCATTCCCCGGACCCCCCCCCCCCCCTTCCCGTAATTAGAAGCACTGTTCCAGAGTTTTCTGCACTCCTGTGTAGTTGCCTTCCTGGATTTGATGCTTGATTGATCGCCTGTCACGTGGCCGCCTTTGATCTATTCATTCCCGATAACCATCAGCGAATCATTCGCCATGGAAACGCGCATGCGCGCTTTAACGGACCTAGACACGCAGGACAACTTTTGCCCCCACTGGGGGTGGGAGAGGGGGAGGCATTCTTGGACTTTTTTCATCTCAGACAGAAAAAAAAAAAAATGAGAGAGAGAGAGAGAGAGAGAGAGAGAGGAGGTAACCAGGGTGTGTCATATCTCTAAATCATTCACGGACATCTCTTTGTTTATAGAAGATATAGACCCTGTAATGAAGAAAAATGCATTGTTGTAATGGATTGTAGCACGTTAACTAGCGGCGTGCGCGATCAGTTCTTATTCCGTGACACACTAATCTGACTTTCTGTTCCTAGTGTTTGTTTTGATGCTTGGTATAAGCGGACAGTTGCCTAGCAGTGGACGTGTCCTTCCTCTGAGACAGACAGGTCTGTCCCCCTTGGAAACGAGAGCTCCCTCTGACGGAGTAGCATTGACACCGAGGAGGATTCAGGAGAAGACGTCTCGCTTGTACTTAGGCCCAGAGATCTGAATTAGGAGAGGAAAATCAGTGAGCTGAGTTACACATGGCTGGGTTACACTAGTCTGTATTAAAGTGAAGTGCTGACATTTAGTCACATGCCTCTCCTTACTAGGCTTCATTTCATACTCCGAACTTGAGGCACATGAGTGGAAGATGGATTTTTAAATTTTATTTATTTTTTTATTTTCCAAACTCGGCTGAGTAGGCTCGTAAGTAGAGACTGTCACCGATGAGTTTAAAGAGTCTCCGAGGTGAGATGGCAGCTGGTAATGTGACCTGGCAGGTTGTACCTAAAAAACAAGCCATCAAACCCCCCTGCCTGCAGTGAATATTGATTTAATTGTCTGTCTTTTGACAGCCATATGCATCATTGGCTGTTATGGTCAATCAGAATTTGGCAGGCCCGGTTTTCCATCAATCCCACAACGTGACATTCTGCACAGTCGAAACCAAAACAAACACAGATACCCAAAATAGTCAGTTTAACCTTGGAGCTAGAACGAGTGTGAAAGGAAGTCTCAGAAGAGCATCTTTTTTTTTTTTTTTTTTTTTTTTTTTTGTGAGTTATTGTGTTGTGACTCGTGACCACTTCAGCTTTGATTATGGCGGATTGAGGCACATGGCTGTGTCCTGTTTCCGCTCCTCCTCCTTTCTGGACAGCCTTGGTGTGCTTTATTCACAGTTACAGCTTCATGTTTTCATTTATTTATTTATTATTTTGGTCAGAATCATTATCCCCGCTCGGCCGTTTTTCGGTCATGTCTATACAGTGGGAGCCGAGTGTGTCGGCCTGCTGCAGCCATTCGTTTCGATTTGCTGCCTTTCCTCTGAAGCGTACACATACAGGCCTCCCATATCGAACGCAGAGCCGAGCAGAAGCACAGGAGCGAAACCGCTCAGCGTTCAAGTCTGTATTTACATTCAAAGCCCTTTCAAGTTTCCTCCATGGGAGATGGATGCCTCAAAATTGACTTCACTGCAATTTTTATTATTATTTTTTTTTAACAGATTAGCAACACCTTGCTCATATATATATATATATATATATATATATGGGCTTTCAACGTAACTGTGAGATTCATTTTAATTCTAAAACCTATAACTGTCCTTGTCTCATGAGATCTGAAAATGTACGCTTGTTTTTTTTATTCCTGTGGTTAAATCAGGGCGCTTGAGAATTGGTCCAGACAAATAAGCAGCGAGGAGCCACCGTTTTAGAACCAGCACAGGGAGTCATTAAACTCGGCCCTTTGCTGAGGACGAAAGGCTTCTTAATTATCATGGCAAAAAAAAAAGTGAACAGTTCCTCTGCTGCTTTCGTTAGATAGGGGCCCTAATTATCTGAGCTTCTGATGGATTTGTGACAGCGCCTAACGATTAAAGCTGACAAATTCGGCTAGGTGTCAGCTCGGCAGCTGCCTTGATGTAATCAAGTTGATATTATACAGTTCCCATAGCCCGTAGTGCCGCATTAACTCAATTTTCTGGCGCAGGTGACAAATGGACTTTGCTACCTGACTAATCACGTCACGGCAGTGATGCTGCTTAATGACCTTGGTAATCCTGGCTCTTAACCGCACCGCTGGGCCTGAAGACTCTCTTGCCCAATCAGATGCCGTGCTTAGTCAACATGCCGCCATTATCTCTGAGTGTTAAATCACCACCATCGTGTACGTTATTGAACGTGCTGCCTGCGTCTCAAACCTCAAACACTCCTTCTTCAACTAGTGCACTACTTTGAAACTCACTTCTCTTCTCACTACTACGCTTCGTTAGAGGAATCTCAGGAGAGGGAAAAATCCGGAGTTGTTTATGTAGTCGAGTACACGGCTGTTGTGTGTGGGAGAGTCATTTTTGTATTTATCATGGCTACAGAAGTGCCGTTTAATTGAAGATATGTTTCTAATCTTTTTTTTGTTGGATCAGATGAAGAAGATAAACAGATCGTCAGATAGCTGCTGCTGTGTGTGTGTGTGTGTGTGTGTGTGTGTGAGCATTGCTATTCCCCACGTATATGCTCACGTAAAGGATCACACTTGTTTATACTGACCTTGGTTTCCTCTAATAATTGTAATTACTCTGGGAAAATAGTTTAAAATTACACAGTATGTTGATACACATCAATTTAATACACATTTATCAAAGGAATAAAAAAAAATTCCCTTGAAAATAACTGTCATCGACATATTTATGAATTTTTTTGATTTGTACTTGTATTTCGGTACTTTTTCTACTTTTCCCGTGTGGCTCGTAGATCCAGAGCTCATTGCGGGAAAAGCCTGAGCGTTCGGCATGCAGTGAGGCTGTAAAGTATAATGTAAGCGTGAATCAAGCCTGCTGTCATTAACAGGTGACATTGACCTCTTTAGTCGATATTCATGTTTAGGCCCAGCACTCGAAAGCAATAGTTTAATTTGCATTTGCAGGATCAAAGCGTGTGGACTATAGGAAATCAAAGAGTATGCAGTTGTCGGGGCGGTTGGGAGCGACGAGCCGCTTGCCTCGCAACGCCGAGGTTGAGTTGAGTAATGAAGATAGATGACAGCTTTTATGGGGAAAAGCATGGATCGAAATGAAAATATGTTTGGGTTTTCCGTATGCCAGGGGTATGACTACATGCAGCGCTGCGGAGCAATAGAGCTCGCTTGCAGCCTAATGAGCTTTTATACAATTGGGAGTTTTTAGTTTCCACATAAGTTATATCAACTCGCTGTCTCGGCCCAGACCGAATTAGAGGTCTCCAGACTCACACAGCAAGTGTGAGTGTGTGTGTGGTGGTTATATGTAACATTCATACTGTGGCAAATACCAAACCGTTTGACTAGGGGTGGGCAATATCACCAAAAAAATCCTATCTCGATACTTGTAGTAAACGCAATGCAATATGCACGATACGCACAATACCTGATGCTTAGGTTTGATATGTAGATCCAGGTTTTATAAATAAATGAGCAATAAAATAACTAGCGGAATAAGTAAACTAAAAACAACAACAACAAAAAAGTTAAAACAATATTTTCTAATTATACATACAGTGTATACAGAGAGTACACAAGTTTTGTGTAAACATTTAGTGTGGTGTCATAACATCATATTATATCGTTACGACGCCTTGCCTTGCACTGACAATATCTGCTACATCACTGCTAATACTACAGTACAATGTACACTTTCAGCAGTTGAACATGAAACGGAAAGGACGCCTTGTGAACACAGTGTAACGATACTGACAGAGGAGAAAAAAACTTTTGGAACTCCTAGTACAGAACTATAGAACGACATCTGTAGAACATATCATTGCTATGGGGGGTGGGGGTGGGGGTTGTTGTAATTGATCAGGATTATTGTTATGAATATGAGTTTTTATTATTATAATTATTATTATTATTATTATCATAGCTTCATGTTACACTGACCTGCTATGAACATTGGTAATATTGTAATAACAGTATTATATATGAAGAATAAAGACTCTCCTGGTTGCATTATTACAGGAAACTAATCAGTGACAGGATGTTAATGTTGATAAAATGGCCCACCTAAAGCTTTCTTTCCTTTCATACACAGTATTTTGGCAGTGGTTACTTTTTTGTAATTTAATCAAAAGACGACATGCTCAGTTTGTAAGTACATTTATAGTTACATATCTGAAGCATTCCCAGAGCAAGTTATTACATATATTACAGCAGTAAAGCGATAAGCATTTCATCATCAGCCTTTTATTTCTTTCTTTTTTGTTCTTTACGGTAATTAAACAAAAACACATCTTGTGTCCTCTGTCCTCCATGTGGGGAACCTCAGAGTACTTGAGGCTCCAGCTTTGACACTGGAGACTCCTTCCAAAAATGCTGTATATGCATGGCTCATAAAAAAGTTCCCAATACCAACAATTACAAACACTTAAAAAATAAAAGAGTGTCTGTTATAACTATAACATAATCAAATGATTATGTATTATTATTATTATGTATCATTATCATTATTATTATTATTATTATTATTATTATCAGAATAAAGAATGCCACAGCGAAGTGATAGAGTAACGCTAATATAATATATATAATAAAATTAATGGGCTTTAATGTGGCGGCAGAATTATAAGATTTATAAGCCTTTTTTTAACCAGGACACATGTAGCACTCTGTTTAGCTTGTCCAAAATTTTCAGATGACTCCTTGTGCTGAAAGACAGATCACAAGCGTGAGCTAAAATATGCAGTATATCCAGCAACTTCTCGAATATCAATGAAACGCAAACGCCATGTTGGATATCTGTGATATGTGTGTGTATAGTGGACACTGTGTGTGTGTATGTGTGTGTCTGCAGTTCCTCAGCCTCACAAGCAGAAAATGCAGAACAGCAAGGAGGTAGCTTAACACCAAAGGAGGCTTGCAGCATGGTATTATGGGAACTTGAGCTATCAAAGAGGCCAGCTGCATTTTATCTCTCCCTCTTTCCCTCTCACTCTTTTTCTCTCTCTCCATCTCTCAGTCTGTCTGTTTTGATCCCGTATGTTTCATTTCTCAGCTAATTTGGTCTGCAGTGAGTCAGAGCGAAGACAGAATGGGAGGGAGGAAGAGAGGGAGGGAAGGGAGACAAAAGAGAGAAAAGCTGAAGTCCTGCCCCGGTAATGAGAGTTTGGGAGCTCGGGGAGTACGCAGAGGTCAGCGTCAACCCACGGGACATCGTCTCACTCCTCTCACTCCTCTAAGTCCTGCACTGCTCTCATCTGTTCTCTCGTTTTTCGTCATACTCGCGGAGAAGGGAAGTGGCGATGCGGATGTTTACTAGATTATACAGCGAAGAGAAAACTCTGGCACTTGAGCAGAAAATCAGCATTCATTGCACATCCGCATTCAAGTCACACAAATCTGCTCTGTCCTTTAAACCGCGTCACAGGGGTCCAGCTTTTGATGTGTGGAGTCCCTGCTTCTTTTGCTTACTGACCTGCGAAGGATGAAACCAGCATTTCATAGGGCCTGTACACACACACACACACACACACACACACACACACACACACACACACACACACACACACACACTTGTCACGACTGAAAGATTTTGCAGTTTTGCCTCCGTGCTAACAGCATCGTACACATCGGCTTCGACAGATGAACATGAAACCAAAGCAAGCCTTTTGATGATGTTCAGTAAACAGTGTGTAACGCCTCCTCAAACTCTGGGAAGTGCCGTCCTGGGACTCTGTGTTCCTCGCCCCCTGTTCTTCCTACTCCAAATATCCCGCAACGTACAAAAGGCCAAGATGAAAGTGAGAGAGTGTACTTTGTTGCAGCCTCTTAACTCATATCCTTAAACAAAAGCTTTTAGCTATTTTAGCTCGATGAGAGAGCAGAGCCGCTTGAGAGAGTGAGGGAGAGAGCGAGAGAGAGAGAGAGAGAGAGAGAGAGAGAGAGAGAGAATGAATGGGGCCTAAAATAAGAGCCGGAGAGCGAGAATAAAGGAGTGGCATTCGGAAAGGTATTAGAGCTGACAGATGAACAGAAGTGGAGAGAAATTCTCGCGCAGCAGCTGGGCCTGCAGTCATTATCCTGACAGGTGTCAATTAAGAATTACGGCGTGCCCGAGTCGTCCGCGTGGCCCAGCTGTCTCTGCGGCGCAGAAATAACACTTTACCCTTGTCACTGTGTTAGTTCTTCGCCCCGGCCTTCGCAAAATGAGCCGCCCGAGTGCCAATCGATAACCAGTGTATTAGCAATTATTTTGCACATTGATTTACGAGGGCCAACGACTCCTACTGTGCTGTTATTAGCCCGTGATTAGATCTGCCCCAAAACACACACTCTCACACACACACACACATACACACACACACACACACTCTGCAACCCTGTTGCCAGGTGGATATATGTTTCCTCCGAGGCCCTGAGGTCTAGAACAATCTTAGCGCACGGTGTTAGCCGCCTGGTTAGGCCCTCCATCACGAGTGGCCGTTATACAGACAGGCCTCTTTAGTTCCCCCACCCCACCCCAGCACTCACACACTCACACACACACACACACACACACAAACACACACACACACACACACACGTGAAATACAGTCCCATCTGACACAGCCATTGGATGGATGCTGATGGAAAGAAGTGTGTGATAAGCCTGCTGCTAACACGCCCAGGTGTTAGCACAATATATCGCTTGTTAATCGTGATCGCAATATTGATTTCACTATCGCCAAGGTTACAGATACGCTTCTGTGAAGTGTTTAAATAAGTAAATAAATAAATAAATACAAAAAAATGTAAACACATTCACTTAAAAATGTAACCTCATTCTATCATTTTATTAAACCACAGCGCTGCTGAATTCTCAAATCTGATTGGTCGGAAGTTGTGTATTCTGCAAACCATAGGTTTATATCAGTTTATATTGACTTTGACAGTAATGGCTTACACAGAGACGAGTACAGCAGATACTCCAAATAATTCACGCTGAATAATAAACAAATTTAAAAGTGTATCATTTAACAAAGAAACATGCCTTACTGTTACGATAAAGTTTAAAGCCATCTTCCCATCCCAATATCAATCGAATATCAACACCTTGTTTTATTCAACAGTTATAAATAGTAATAATTAATATGGAAGTGTTTATGGATCATATGTGTGGAAACATGACTGTTCTACTTTCTCTCATGGCTCTGAGACTATGATGTGAGATGGTTACCATCGCTGCTGTCACATGACGTCCGAGTTGCAAATTCTGGGAATTTTTCAAAGTTGCGAACTTTCAATGGAAATTAATGAGAATATATAAGAAGTGATAGAAATGCACCTAATTGCAGGTTTGAAAATTTGAAATGGAGATTTGCCTAATTGCAGCTTAGCTTATAACTGGATTCTTTAGTTTAGAAACCGTCTTGCAGCATAATATGTGTTAAAATTACCAGGTTTGGTGCACATGCAGTTGAATTTATACCCTGCACAGTGCATTAATGAATAAACATAAATAAATCATTCATTCATTCATTTTTAGGCCGCTTAATCCTAATTAGGGTCGCAGGGAGGCTGGTGCCTATCTTAGCCGACTCTGGGCGAAGGTACACCCTGAACAGCTCGCCAGACCATTGCAGGACCAACATACATACAACCATTCACACTCACTCTCACACCAAGGGGCGATTTGGAACAGGCAGTTAGCCTACTGTGCATGTTTTTGAACTGTGGGAGAAAACCAGAGTACCCAGAGGAAACCCACCATTCTTTTAGTGAGCCGGACATGCTGACCACTGCACCATTGTAAACAATTCAATCAAGTTAAAAAATAGAATTTTGTTATACGTTTATATTTAAGTTTGTATGAATTACCCCAAATTTCTAGATACTACCTGTAAATTCCTACATGTTTCCATTTAATTAATAAATAATTTCCCATGGAAGTTCCCATTTCCAGCTTGGAATATTTCTAAACTTTCCAAAGATCCCATGGAAAGTTTCTGGAATGTTTCCACAAATTACTGCAAATATTCCACTCATTGCGATGGCCTGGTGAGCTGTCCAGGGTGTACCCCGCCCATGCCCAGAGTCAGCTGAGATGGATGCCTGCCTCCCTGCGACCCTAATTAGGATTAAGCTTAGGACTGAATGAATGAATGAATGAATGAATGAATGATGGATTTTCCACCCCTTTGCATACAGCCCTACTCGGGTCTCTTCTAAGATGACACACGGAAGCATTTTATATTTCAACGCTGATGTTCATTTAAAATGAACTCAGGAACAAATCCACTCCAGTACAGATAGTTTTTGTGTGAGTATATGTGGATCCTCAAGTATTTTGTGTGTTAATATTTTATAGTACTCTATTATATTGTCAGTGTGAAGAATAAAGCAGTAAGCAGTGTGATACTGGCTGGAAGAAGACCATCTGTGCTTTTTTGGTACAAAGAAGCCATGCATATTGTGCTGGAAGGCGAAGCTTATGACAAACTGCCCACAGACACCTGTTTAAACACTGGAAGTGTTCACTGAAGACCATTATGCTTGCAGGGAGGGGGGACCTAAAGTACTATTTTCTTCGGCTTGATCTTTATTTACATATACAGACGGTAGATATGCAAATACATGTATGTCACACTTGAATTTCTCAAATTTGATTGGTCAGAAGGTGTTGATTGGTTTCAGTAACAGCAGCTGTGACTATGATTATTTCTATAGGAATGATCCACAAAACCAGCAATATAGCACGTAATTGTTGATAGGGTGAAGGTTTTTTTGTGATGGGATGTTTATTTAGTGTTTATGGAAGGAGTCGCCAGTGTCAGCACTTTCTAACAGTAAGCTGTACGCTTTTTCCCCAACAACAAAGGCCTCACAATGGTGAGGTCTGCATTTCATGAACGTTCTGCAAACAATAAATTCAAGTTTAAACAGTTTAATGGATTATTCTTTAGAGAAAAATACTTGAATGACAAACTGGAATTATTGGTGGACTTGAGCCACATCACATAACGACATACAATAGTTAAACCTTGCTATGTTTTATTCCTTTATCGCTATTTTACACTACATGATTTTGCCTCATACCTACATATACATACCAGTTCCATTTACTTTCCATAGGGGCTTTCACTGTTCATAAAGAACCTTTTCATATAAAATGAACCCATAGCTGTGTCTCTGACGTAAAGAAGCCGAACTGCTTACTCCTACTAGAGTTGCAGGTAAACAACAGACCTCAGCCAACTGGGTGAAGGCAGGGTTCACCCTGAACAGCTAACCAGTCCATCACAGGGCCAATACATAAATCTGGAACAGTCAGGTAGCTTAAAGTGCATGTCTTTGGACTGTGGGAGGAATCTGGAGAACCCAGAGGAATCCCACGCAAGAACTCAGTAAAGCCCTCTCTGAGCACAGAACTTGACCCCAGGACCTGCTTGCTGTGAGCCGGACGTGCTGACAACTATGCCACTGACTTTCAACATATCAATATAAATTGGTGTATCGATTTGACTAACATTTATGCCAATGGCATGATTTATCAAAGCAGCTACAGAAAACACAGGAGCCTCTGACTGAGACGGTCAGAATGATCATAGAATCCAAGAAAACGGATTCCTTTAGCGAGTTATTTCATTTGCATAATTCAGTGCTCTGAAATAGGAGTATTGAGATGACGAACAAACAACATATTATTAAGGTTTATTCAGCTCAGTTTATTCAGAATTCAGAAATGTTTTCCCAAACACATATGGAGTTTCGCACTACATAGACTACAACATCTGTATTTCTGAATAACATCTGACATGATTGACGTAGGGTAGCACGGTGGCGTAGTGGTTAGCACGTCCATCTCACAACAAAAAGGCCCTGGGTTCGCGTCCCGGGCTCGGCGGGGGCATTTCTGTGTAGGGTTTGCATGTTCTTACCATGTTTGTATGGGTTTCCTCTTGGTACTCCTCCCACAATCCAAAGACATGCACTTTGAACAGAAGTTGAACTTTGAATAGGTGTTTGTGTGTTTTGGCGCTGTAATGGTCTGGCGAGCTGTTTTGTGGTGTACCCTGCCTTCGCCCAGTGTCGGCTGAGGGTTCCTCCCTGTGACCCTAATAGGAATAAACAGTTTGGCAAAAGAGTAAGCAAGTGAAAAATTGCCCCTAGGTGTGAGTGTGAATGTTTGTGTGTGTGTCTGTATGTTGGCCCTGCGGTGGACTGGTGTGCTGTTCAGCGTGTACCTCCAACTTCACCCAGAGTTGGCTGAGATAGTCTTCAGCCTCACCATGGAATGCACCAAATGCGTTGAATGAATGATTGACAGGCAAGTGCATCCACCTTTTTGTCCTGCTTGTTTGGATACTGGTGGTATTTTCGACTTTGTGGTGAATAGAGTGTTTTTTTGTGGGGTAGATTTGGTACAAGAGGAATTTAGAGACATCTTAAAATTACACATTTGAGTTATATGCTTTAAACAATAATCATTTTATTATTGTGAGGTCACATGGATGACTACAGATCAGTTGAATTTGATTCAGCAGAAAGAGCCAGTACAATGATTCACAGTTCATAAACCCTAATAATATTTTAGGGACCTGTTGGTTCTGGCTGTTAATGCCAAGCCTGATTGTGATTAACATGCATGGATAAAACATTTCTTCTTCTCCTCCTGAACTGCACCATGTTCGTCATTTCTCTAAACCTCAGCAACATAAAACAGTGAAGCAGACAAACCACCGCTGTTAACACCCCCCCCCCCCCGTCTGTAAGCCCATAATGCATTGCTCAGAATCGGCCACATAAAGACTGCTCTCGCCTTTTATGAGCCAACTTGAAGCACGTCTTAAAATGGTTGCGCGAAAACGCCTTGACTTCCAGCGTTTCTGTCGTGACACTTTCATTGGCTGTTTTTTTGTGGAGTGTTTAGGGCTGAATCTGCAGTCCATCACTCTTTAAGCTGGTGAAAGAGGACTCTGTCACCCCCCTCCCATCTTTTATTAGTGCACCGATAAAGACCAGGGTGCACGGAGTAGGACAATAGCGAGGTAGTGTTCGGGGTAGCTGTAATTTTCAGCCAGTGGGGAGAACTTGTATGTAACTGATTGCAGGCCAAGAAGTAATGAATATCATTTTTTGGCCACCAGTTTTATAGCGCTGATAAGGCAGCCGAAAATGGATACGGCCGACAAGAGTCGTTTTGCTTCGAGGTGGACACAACACGATGACTATTACACTTAGGGTAGTTTCACAGTCAGGGTGCTGTTTATCCCATGTACATTAAACAATTAATTTAAGAATAGAAATGAATATTAAATTAAGAAAGAAATTAAAAATCTCTACATTTAACCATCCAAGTAAAATAAATTAATATTTTAGCAATTAGAAAAATAAACCCTCAAAACTATTAACTAGGCTAATGATATCAAGAAAATTATTCAGTCATTTGCTAAACAGCTTAATCCTGTTAACGTCGCAGGAAGGCTGGAGCCTATCCTAGCCAACGCTGGGCGAAGGCGTGGTTCATCCTGAACAGCTCGCCAGACCATCGCAAGACACACACACACACACACACACACGAACCATCCACACTCACACCTAGGGGACAGAACCTTAGCCAGTCTAATTCACATATCTTTGGACTGTGTGGGGAGAAACCAGAGTACCCAGAGGAAACCCATGCAAGCACGGGGTGAGCATTCAAACATAAACATCCTCAATGAGCCCTGGGACTCGAACCCAGGACCTTCTTGCTGTGAGGCGGACATGCTAACCACTACGCCTTTGTTCCACCACAAAGAAAATCATAAAATTAGCAATGGTTTAATTTATAATTTACTTTTAGTGTATAATTATTAACAGGGATGTGTGTTCAGGGCAACCATGTCACACAGTAGCGCAATAGCACTGAGAAAAGGAAAAGAAATGAATTCTTTTGAACTTCTTCTCATGATCATCAGGAATTTCAGTTGATGCAACTTCCTGGTTTGAAACTTTCCAAATATTTCATAGCTGTCATTATGTTCAAGTAGCACGGCTAATGGAATGTCATTAAAGTAAAATGTTTATTTTTTATAAAGTATGGAATGGTTTTTCATAATCTGGGAAATTATGTTAATTTATTTATTTATTTATTATGTCTACCCATAAATTCTTAACCAGTATCATTAGTGTACGACTATAAATAAAATAATTCAGGTTTTGTTTGGTTTCGCATTGGTACTTCATGTTACCACTTCAGTCATGGTAGGTCTGGTAAACATTCTGGTTTCTCCTTCGCAGTAGATGCAATAGATGGAAGTCTGTTCAGTATGTAACCCCGCCTGCTGAACTCGTACAAGTAGTTATGTGACACATAAATCTCTAATACACTATTGAAAAGTGTGGAAATATAACTGATCTCAATTCATGTTTCTAGTTAAATTCTGTAGCTAATCGCTGATCCAATGAGCTTTAAATTAGGTTAAATCATGTTAAAATGATTCACTAAGTAATGCGGAAAGAAAAGGAGGCTAAGTGCACACTCACTCATTTGCCGAACTCCTTAATACTACTACTAGGGTTGTGGGGAGGCTGGAGCATCTCACCCCACAATGGGCGAGGGCGGGGTACACCCTGAACAGATTGCCAGATCATCGCAGGGCAGCACAAACAACCATTCACACCCACACCCACACCTAGGGGCAATATGGAACAGTCACTTAGCCTAAAGTGCATGTCTTTGGACAGTGGGAGGAAACTGGAGTACTTGGAGGAAACCCACACAAGCATGGAAAGAACATGCAAACTCCGCACAGAAACACCTGGGCTGAGATTCGAACCCAGGACTTTCTTGATGTGAGGCAGACGTGCTAACCACTGCGTCACTGTCCCACCAGAACTAATTACTGATGATTATATTTCAAAGTAAAGTGTAGTTATCAAGGGCTGTGGCAGACAAAGTGTTTGTTAAGTGATTTAAAACATGTTTTATCCTTATGTATGTATATCTAAATATAATATCAGTACGACACAGATGGCACCTCGATTTAAGAATCCCCATGAACACCCTCTCTTTAACAGCCATGCTTCATCTCTTAATCTATATCTTTCTTTTCCTTTCCATCTCCGAACTATTTTGCCTGATAGCATATGGTATCTGATGTCAGCATCATAATCACCAACGCCATCCGACTTATAAGAACATCCTACACACATTTTCATCTCAGTTTATTTCTAGACGTTCGTGCTGAAATAGATGACTGTTGAACAGCTCTGGTTCCTTCCAGTACTTTCCAGTGTGTACCGTTTGTGTATTTATGAAGCATTTCTACTTTACAACACATTGTGAATCGCCTCCTTGCCTCGACTTTATCAGTCATTATAGAGATTGGACATGATTGTGCTCAGATGCCAAATAGTCACATGATGCATAGACATCAGTCTCACATAGGCAACAGGTCTAAGAGAGGAAGAAAGCCACCGATCCTGCTTATTTTCTTGCTGTTACTATATGTGTGAAAAAGCCTGACACGTAGTCATAGTTTTTTTTTTGAAGCCATATGCACGAAAGCAGACAGGAGATAGCGATGCTATGAATGACACAGGCACTGTCGCTTGCATATACACTCATCAAAACCAGAGTCTTAACTACCTGCACATGTGTATTCTGGACTACGTATAAGTCGGGGTGCCCAGGTAAATGTTGTCAAGCTACATAAAATTTCTTGCAAAGAACACACATGAATTGCGATCATTTCTACCCATAAATTCTTAACCAGTCTCGTTAGTGTACGACTATAAATAAAATAATTCAGGTTATGTTTGGTTTCGCATTGGTACTTCATGTTACCACTTCAGTCATGGTAGGTCTGGTAAACATTCTGGTTTCTCCTTTGCAGTTTAAAAAAAAATGTTTAGCATGTCAGTTCTGCAATAGATGGCAGTCTGTTCAGTGTGTAACCCCGTCGCTCACTCAGAGTCAGCTGGGATTGACTCCAGCTTCCTTCCACAACCCTGACTGATAAGTGGTATAGATAATGGATAGTAAGATAGATGGGTAAGCATGTCATGTGACCAGAGAGAATAAGTAAAATGAAAAGTCCTTTATAAATCTATTATTATTATTATTATTATTATTATTATTTCAGCTTTTTATTAGCTGTATAAAGGTTTAGTTTTTATTATTTATTTTTATTATACTCTTGTTTGCTCATTGCTAAATTTGCACAGTTGCCTTTTATTTCGCTGCTGCTGAACACGTACAAGCAATTATGTGACACATAAATCTCTAATACATATTGAAAAGTGTGAAAATATAACTGTTCTCAACTCATGTTTCTAGTTAAATTCTGTAGCTAATCGCTGATCCAATGTGCTTTCAGAGAAGAAATATACATAATCAATGCGATTGGCTATTCCTATATTTTAAATTAATTCAGCAGCTTTGGTATTCTGTTTGGATCATTAAAAATACTCTGTTAGGACCACATCTGGATCATCTTATCCTTAATGAGTATGCCAACTCCTGATATAAGCATGCACCAAACAAAGCAAATGAAAAGACTAAGGAGGGTTTAATTAGGACAATCTATAAAACACAATGTGTTGATTTGTATTCACTTTTTAGTATACAACCCTGATTCCCCAAAAACTTGATATGCTGTGTAAAATGTAAATAAAAACAGTGCAATGTTTTGCAAATTTCATACACTAATATTTTCTTATATGTATAAACCATAGAATACATATAAGATATTGAAAGTAAGACATTTTCCTATTTCGTGAGAAATGTTGGCGTATTTTGAATTTGACTTTGGCAACAGTAAATCCCGAAAAGTTGGGACCTGGCAACAAAAAGCTGAAAAAGAAAGTGGTACTAAAAAGAAACAGCTGGAAGGACATTTTGCAACTGATTTGGTTTCATGGCAACAGATCAGCACCATGATTGGGTTTAAAAAGAGCGTATGGGCAGTGGCTCTGCATCTTGTGGAACAATTTTAGAATGATGTTCCTCACTGTAAATTTCCAAAGACTTTGAATATCTCATCATTTACAGTCCAAATACAATCAAACGATTCTGAGAATCTGGAGAAATCTCTGTGCACAAGTGAAAGGCAGAAAATGAATACTGGATGCTCGTGATCTTCAGGCCCTCAGGAGGCCCTGCAATAAAAGCAGGCATGATTCTCTCAAGCAAATCACAGCATGGGCTCAGGAACACTTCCCGAAATCATTGTCTGGGAACATATTTTGCTATCCTGGCAATCCACTATTGCACTATACTGCATGATTACGTATGATTATATAGTGGTGCGGGTCTGATTTCATCTTAAATTTGTAATTTGTTGGCTAAAACTACCAAGGAACACCTTTAAATAAAACTAAAGCCTGTATCTCATCGTTATACATTATACTGCTCAAATATAGTGGATGTAGTTTTTGAAGCATGTGTTGTGATCACTGATTGCACATATTGCAATTTTTCTTTTTCTTTTTTTTTTCTTTTTTTTTTTTTTTTCAAGTGGGCTTAGAAATAGTTTGGACATTGCTAACTTGGGCATGATTATGTTCCAGTAACTGCATGTCCTAAAATGTTTTATTCCTACTCTGCCTCACTAATTTAACAATAGCTTCAGTATCCTTAGTAATAAAAGCCTGGCATGGCTATCACAAACTATCTGATTCTGACCAATTCGATTTGAGAAATCAGTAGCATAAATGTGTAACTTTTTTTTTTAGGGTTTTTAAAAATGTTTTTTTTTTTTTTTTCCATTAATTAAATTTCAGTCTTATTAATAGAAAGAGAATAGATTTGTCCAGTTTACCAAAACTTGTTGAGTTAGACTGAATCAGTATTTCAGTACAAATGACACAATCGTTTTGTATTTCATAATTTAGCTACTCATGAACATTTCTAATGGCTTTCAGTTTGTCTCCAGTCACAGACACAGGAGAATCCACTTTTTCTCTCTCTCTCTCTCTGTGTGTGTGTGTGTGTGTGTGTGTGTGTGCGTGTGTGTGTGTGTGTGCGTGTGTGTGTGTGTGTGTGTGTGTGTGTGTGTAGCTTGTCTGGGATAGTGCATCATCTCCATGTTAAATTGGTTATGGCAGTGCAATCCAGCCCTACTTATGGGCGTCAGAGCAGCTGCAGTGTGTGACGAGCTTCAGTGATGGTGGGTCATAAATATCGAAGCTCCATCACTTTGCTAGGAGTGTAACACTTTTAGCCATCACTCGTCAATATGCGCAACACTGCACACAACTGCTGGAGGGAGTGTGTGTGTGTGTGTGTGTGTGTGTGTGTGTGTGTGTGTGTGTGTAAAATCGAATATAGTCTTTACTGGTTATATGAGAACATTGTTAACTGTATTACACTTCACTGTGGTATGTTGAGATTAGGGTTAGGCAACATATAAGGAATAAATCATGACAGGGTGTACTAACACAGGAAAATATTTTTTTTTTTTTCAGACAAAAAAAATTAATAAGTTTGAATCTATTTATAGTTATGATTAATACTGTGGAACAAGTGCGAAACAAACATTCCCGTTATCATTTACATTTAATTCATTCATTTATTTACATTGGGGGCAAACAACACCCTGAACAATTTGCCAATCCATTTCAGGGCCAACACACACATGCCTGGTGTCAATTTTTGGAACAGTCAGTTAGCCTGCCGTGCATGTCTTTGGACTCTGGGAGGAAACCAGAGTATTTGGAGGAAACTCATGCAAACATAAGCAGAACATGCAAACTCCACACAGAAAAAAACCTTGCCAAGCCTGGAACTTGAACTTGCTTGGACCTTTTTGCTGTGAAGTGGCCATGCTAACCACTACGCCACCGTGCCACCCTCATTTACATTGGAGCAGATCATTTTTTCCCCATGTAGTAAATTAGAAAAAACATGCAGCTTGTCATGTTACCATAGAACCACAGAGCCCTCCTCCAGACTTGCTACGGTTGGAAAACTTAAAACTTAATGATACAGCTTTAGCTTGACACTGATGAAGCACTGACACTGGAGACTCCTTCTTAAATTACCCTTGTGATATCCTTATATTTCACTTAGAAGTACAGCAGAACCTTTAAGATTGACCGCAACAGTAATTTGATTTATATCGGTATGCATACATACTGATTTGAAAAAATATATAAAAATTATTGTGATACAATATTTTTTCCAATATCACTCGGCTCTAATGTACAGTATATACTCTGATGCTATGTTGTTATCTGTTGGTACTGGAGTGAACATGACTTTAAGTGCCGTGATGCTAGATATCAAGATGCTAATGCTGTGATTGCTTCTTTTTTGTTTGGTTTTGTTTAATGGGACTCTACTGGAAACTTTTTTAAGGCTTGTATATTTTATTTTTATTATTTTTATTATAAAATATTAGAATATTTTATATTCTGAAGACATGATTGTCTGGTCGTAATCTTTGATTAAAAGCGTTGTTTGCACTGGGCCAGAGTGTGTGAGAATGAGAGGACTGAGAGTGGGAGGATGGGTGTCGCTGCTGTCTGACTCTCATCACTCACTGGTTAATGATACTCTTCACTCATTCATCCTCTCTATTCTCCCGTTCCCTCATTCTCCCTGGCCTGCACAAGTCAGAGCAGGGTCATGCACAGGTCACGACCCCTAGGTGGCCACCGTAGTACCTCTGTGTCCTCAAATGTGTGTGTGTGTGTGTGTGGGTGTGTGTGTGTGTGTGTGTGGGTGTGTGAGAAAGACAGAATAACAGGTAAAGAGAGACAGTGAAAGAGAAAGTGTGTGTTTGTGTGTGTTTGGGTTTTCCCCTAAACCATTGAGCAGCTTTCTTTCCTCTCCATCTCACCAATGTCACTGGCTTTCGCCGCCTGTCTGTTTGTGTGTGTGTGTGTGTGTGTGTGTGTGTGTGTGTGTGTGTGTGTGCAAGGTGTTTTGTGAGCCGAATGGCAGATTTATAGCCTCGGTGCTGTTCTCGTGGTGTGTGAGTTGAAAGGAGTCTCTCTGCTGCTGTCACTGAAATATGTCAGCCCGCGTGTGCTTTTTTTTCTTGCTTTACATATTGATTGATTGTAACACACTGAACATGTTTAGCGCACGACCATGTGAAGATTCTTTGTTAGTTGTGTGTTGTTCAAGTGCTTCTTGTCCTGCTTTATTTTGTCCTGCGAACCGTCAACTATCAAAATGCCAGGAGAGGCTCTATTTTATCCCCTGTCCTCTCTCTCTCTCTCTCTCTCTCTCTCTCTCTCTCTCTCTCTCTCTCTCTCTCTCTTCAACCTTCTCTTGATGGTTTTCATCTCTCTATCTCCCCACCAAATTTGGATCACAGCTGTAAAGACACATTTAACTGAGAGTTACAGCTAAACAACATACACAATGTATTGCAACACATTACAGTATGAAGCACTGTTTAGGGTGACTGAAGATGTTTAAACAAAATAGAAAGTATTACTATGACTACCACTGTCACAGTCATACCGTTTAGTAATGACAGTAAAAGTATTACTCTTACTATTATTCTTACTATCAGCACTTTCTCTGCCTGTTACTATCACTCCACCCACTTTTAGTACTTCTACTATTTAGTATTATTATAAATATAATTACTATTAATCATTTGCCAGTCCATCACAGGGCCAATACACACACACACACACACACACACACACACACACACGCACACACAGCCAGTTAGCCTAATGTGCATGTCTTTGGACTGTGGGAGAAAACCGGAGTACTCGGATTAAACCCACACAAGCACATGCAAACTCCATACAGAAACGCCCTCGCGGAACTCCACAGCGTGGAACTCGAACCCAGGACCTTCTTGCAGTGAAGCGGACGAGCGAACCACAACACCAACGAGCCACTCCATCATCATTATTATAATAATAATAATAATAATAATAATAATAATAATAATAATAATCAAATATCTGTCCCCATAATAAAAGACTTTTATAATTATCAATCATAATTATCAATTGCCAGATATAAAGGTTAGGTTTGGTCTGGTGATTCCCTTACCCATCACCCAGGTCCAGAGGGAGTTAAATTAACATTAATACTAATCAAGACTGTGCAGCCCTAGGTATAATTATAGGACTGAGCATTACAGTAGTTGAAAACAACTCAACATCAGGACTTGGCAGTGGGTGCTTGCATGTATGCATAGTGTCTGCTACATGTGTGTGTTCACGCGGTTAAGTGGAGAAAACCCAGAGCCTAGGAATTAGTGTTGTTACCTCGCCTAACACCGCTCACTGACCTGCGCGCAGTGTGCAGTGGCTTGCAGCCTTAAATCAATCTCTGCATTCAATTCAGGCCCTCACAAAGAGCTGAAGCACAGGGAAGGGGAAAAAAACCCTCACAGGCCGGAGTTACAGTGCTCTCCTTCGACAGAGGAGGAATGGAGGAGGTGAGGAGGAGGAGGAAAGGAGGAGGAGGGGTCTTATATAAAGGGCACGGTGTGCGTCCATGCCAGAAGACGGTGATTTCCTTTTGCAGAGGGGCCATACATCAGAGGGCCTCCCAGCTGCACTGTCCCAAACTGACAGAATGACATGTGTCATTTATCAAAGAGGCCAAGGCTTGGGAAAACTCATATGACAAAGCCTGGGAGAGTTCACTCCCCTGCACATACTCTCTCTCTCTCTCTCTCTCTCTCTCTCTCTCTCTCTCTCTCTCTCTCTCTCTCTCTCTCTCTCACACACACACA
>JAQMYF010000001.1:52776413-52786463 GCA_030014195.1 Neosilurus mollespiculum
CACACACAGTAGTGTGCAGTGAAGATTATACACCACCACTTTTGTCTAAAAGGGCTCCTAATAAAAATAAGTAAAAATTACTTCTCTATAATTTTTTGTGAAAATGTATTGAACAATGCTATTGTAGGCCATGAGAACCAAAAAATAATTCCGACGTATACTGTAGTATACTGAGTATACGTATAGTAAGTATACAGTAAGTATACTTTTATACAGTAAGTATATTGAGGTAAAAGTAAGGCTAATAAACAAAAACACTGAAAATAGCAATTTTTCAGAAAAAATTTAAAGGTGTCGCAAATTTTCTTTTTTTTTTTTACTTTTGCATAGCATGAATGAATTAACTTCAGACCATGAAATGGTCAGCCTCTTTTTTGAGAAAAAAGGCATTATTTATTGTGGCTACCCTTTAGTTTGATTTAACTAACAGCATTTAACCTTTCAGGCATAGTGTTCACAAATTTTTTAATTTCTTCACTCGCCAAACCGTTCCATATGGTTTTAAGTTCATTCATGCTATGCAAAAGTAAAAAAAATAAAAAATAAATTTGTATCTATATACGGCTCTTTATTTGCACTTGGACCCATTTGCACATGTAATATTAAAAATCAAAAGGTAAAAAATATTTCCATGTAATTGTATGTCCAACTAAAACAACTTAAAGTGTAAGTCAAAATAATAGTAAAGAAAATTTCAGTATATTACAAAGCACTGCCGCTTTCTTTTTTTACTTTATTCATACTAATGTTGCTGCATAAATTCTGGCATAAAAGTTGGACATATCTGGTCAAGTTTGGTCACCGGCTTCACAAATAAATATCACAAATTCGTACTACTGGTTTTGATTACAAAAAAATATTTTGGAGTGTGTAAAGGATGTTTAATGTGTGGTTTTGCTAATTTTGTTATATTTTGACACAAAAATCGTCTTTTTAATGAGATGGGCCTCTGAACGTAACGTCTGTCAAGATCCACATATTTAACATCTTGGTCTATATGATGTCCATACTGGCAAATATCCGTACTTGGTTTTGGTAAACTGAAAAAAAGAAGGTAGCATTGGTTGCACTCAGTAAAAGAATTGTCCTAAAAAATCCATACAGTCAGTTCTATCAACATGAATAAAACACAGGTGAAATGTCCGTCAAACCAGTTACATGTTACGTTCATTTATAAATTGGATCAAACGCCAGTGGAAAAAAACTCTGAATCCAAGACTGAGTCTCATGAATATTTATTACTTCTGGACATGCTCAGTGGACACTTTTCCAACTTCCTTGATTTTAGCTTCCTGGGACCCTAGTAGGATAAAGCGTTTTAGCGAATGAATGAATGAATGAATGAATGAATGTGCACACATTGCAGAACAAACTGCTATGGGTTATGCTATGGGACTATTTTTCTATTAAAAAAGTTTGAAACATTAAGTAGTTTAGCAATCTAGCTGTATTATAAACTTTATTTTACTTCTAATGACATCTAGTTGTCAAATCACTCCAAATGATGAGTTTTTATCTCACCCTGCCCTGCTGAATGCTGTGATAAACCAAGCAGCTGCACCTCCTGAAACCATAGTTAATCTGTTGGTGAATTTCCTTCATGATTAACTTCATGTCCAAGTGATAAAATTTCCTCCTAGTTGCATTTGTATTAATGAAATATTTCTAGATGAAAGTATTTATGCTTGTTTGTCTGAAAATTTGCACTGGAAAAGGTTTCGGCCTTGCTGAAGGAGCCGGAGAAAAGTTTGTTCTGCGTAGATTCAGTCTACAAATTTAACAACATGGCAGTGGAACAGTATTTAGGCTTTACAGGTCCTTGTTGATTCATGACCACAATCGGTTATTAGCCAATCCAAATGAGGCTCTCCACCTACAAATACCATTTTCAAATGTAAAACGTAAGATTTTAATATGTCATGTTTCCATAAATAGCTTTTAGATGATGCAAAAATTTGGCCTAGCTTCTATCCACACATGGATCTATCAGGCATTGGGCCACAACTGCCTTTTTACATTTGTCAGGTCAAACATGCATACTACAGTGCAATTGGTTTATACTATATTTGTAGAACATCCAAAAATACGAAATACAGGTGCAAAAAATAGAAAAAAATTTGTTGCAAAACATACGAAATACTGTATTAAAAAAAAAAAAAAAACGTACTGGCTGCTGGTGCTTGGCTGTGGATCGTCGATGTTGATAGCTGGGCGATTTTCAGGGTTTTTTTTTTTTTTGGTCTGGATTGTTTGTTTCTTCTTTTCCTCATAAATTTCACAATATGGATGAAATGCATCATGTGCCATCCGTTCAATCCTTGCATATCCTTCAACGTTTGGGTCCATTCCTTCAAAATGTGCAAGAAGTTTTTTCAGTAGACCCTTCTGATAATTCCTTAATGGTGATTTTCATTTCTGGCATCTCCTACTCTTCTTTCTCTGCTTCTCTTCTTTTGCCACTCTAGCCAAGTGCTGGCTGTGGTCGTGGCCCTAAAGTCTGTCGTTCGTTAGTTGCGTAGACCTGTAGTTCTATAGACTGGGAGTGAAAGAAGGTGTGGCGTCCATGTTTTATATAGCTGATGGTTCATATTATGAACTAATTATATTAGCATCTAGCATTTAGCTGTAGCATCAAGAATGTTTGAGTTCTTATGTCAGTAAAGGAGAGACAGGAACTTTGTACTTGTCTGCTTTCCACATAGAGCTGCTAATTTTTAATGATAATACCAAACTTTTTTAGTATCACGCCGAACTTGTGACGCCCTTGATGTTTATTTATGTATTTATTTATTTATTTATTTTGATTTTTGCTATACTGTATTAATCCTGCAAGGGAAATTATTGCCTCTGCATTAAACACATCCAAAGCGAGCACACACACATAAACAGTGAGCACACACACACTCAGTGCAGTAGGCTGCCACACATTGGGGGCGCCCGGAGAGCAGTTGTGGGTTAGGTGCCTTGCTCAAGGGCACTTCAGCCATGTGGGTGGAGGAAGGGAAGGTGTAGCTCACTCCCCCACTGCCACACATTTTCCCTGCTGGTTCGGGAATTGAACCAGTGACCTTCCAATCCCAAAGCCGCTTCTCTAACCATTTGGCCACAGCTGCAAAAGTTGGATTTTGTGGTAAAATCTATCTATCATTTTTTTTTTTTATTTCTCTTTTATCCCATCAGTTTCAAACCTTCAATGTTTTAACTAAAAACACTATAAAAATTTAAATAGTATTTAAACAAATATATAACAGGCCTTAGTCTCCTAAGTAGTTTTGCCATTTGCATTCAGATTGCTTTTTTTTGTTACCCATTTTCTGTGCTGATTTGTTTTGTTGCAATTCTTAAGTTTTTCCCAAGAAATCTGTGCCACTTAACACTCTCAACATGAAACACCCAATCAATTAATCTAATTAATTTGTTCAGCCACCATATTAATTCCCATCCATTATTAAGAGCTTCCTTTGACGTCTGCATTTAATTGAAGCGGTACGCTTGCATTTTCGGACTCGTCCCATAAACACTTCCTCGTTGAAGTGCAGATAATGAATAACCTCCAGGTTAAGGTGCCCTCAATTACTCAGCAATCATGAATTTCGGTGTTTAATTAGCCAAGCTCAGGAAGCTTTTAGCCTCTCACTGTTTATATCCCTCAAATGATATGTCAAGTAGTTCAACTGGGAAAAACTTGAGGCTGAGATATTGAAGTTCGTCCAATGTACAAGATAGAATCGTCTTCCCAAGAGGGCATTAATGGATGTGTAATGGATTCAGCTCACCTCTTAAGCTTGAGAGTGGTAGATTTATAGTTAGGTGTATTTTTTGGACCGTGGGGCATCTATCTGTTAGCTTGTTGCTCTGAAGGATCTGACACGCATATGTACATTAGATAGCGTTGCCACATTATGGCTCCAGGGTCCATGTTTTTTTGGTTCCCACCCCATTGCAAGCTCAGGTTACTGCCTGATTGGAGCAGCACATGTTCCCACCATGTCCATGTGAGTTTTTTTTAGGTTCTTTACTTTCTTTCCAGCTCCAAGAACTATGGGAGAATGGCTATGATGAACTGTCATAAGGTGTGTATGCTGTACTGGTTTCCCGCTTCACACCCATTGTTCCTTTGACAGGGGTCCACCACC
Organism: Neosilurus mollespiculum; assembly: GCA_030014195.1. NCBI lineage: Eukaryota > Metazoa > Chordata > Actinopteri > Siluriformes > Plotosidae > Neosilurus > Neosilurus mollespiculum. Next base: position 52,780,550 of record JAQMYF010000001.1, read on the forward strand.
ACCATGCTGATAAAAAATTTTGGTAAAGATGAATGAATGTGAATACAAACCGTTGCCCTCTGCTGGTACGGAAGATTTTTTATTCCCTTTTTGTTTTTTTTGTTTTTTTTAGACCAATTAATTATTTTTTATTCTTACAATTGTGTCCAATTATCACCTTTTTTCAAGTGCCAGGGTATCAAGTATGTGGCATGGTGGTGTAGCGGTTAGCACATTTGCCACACATCAATAAGGCCCTGGGTCCAAGTCTAGTGCTCGGCAAGGGTGTTTCCATGTGGACTTTGCATGTTCTCCCTGTGCTTGCGTGGGTTTCCTCCAGGTACTTTAGTTTCCTCCCACAGTCCAAAGACATGCAGATTAGGCTAATTGGCTGTTTCAAATTGCCCGTAGGTGTGAGTTTTAGAGCGAATGGTTGTGTGTGTTGGCCCAGCGATGGTCTACCTTTGCCCGTTGTCGGGTGAGATAGGTTGCAGCCTTCTAACAGTGACCTTAATAGGATTAGACAGTTTGGCAAATGAGCGAGTGAGAGTGAGATAATCAAGTGTGTTTTTTTATGTAAATCGCAAAAAGAAATAGATGATTAATTGCTGGTGCTTTCTTGGTGCATCATGGTTATGATCACTGCTATATAATTTAACAATGCGAACTAAATAATATTGCATATTAATGGATAACACATGCTATAAGGAATTGCACCCAAACAATCTATTTTTTTATTAAGCCTAAATGTAAGCTATTGCTGTATAAATCACATGATTGCTATGTCACAGCACTCCCCTCTGAAAAAAACTAGACCCTTCTAGTCAATCTAGGCCTGTTCATGATGGAACGCATTACCTCACTGATGTAAATTGCGATTAACAATCTGCTAATTGATCTCCTTCATTATTTATCGTCTGTTTTGATATCGGCATTTAGCCGACTCTTGGGCATGCGGGGCGAATCGAGGGCACTGTTGTGGTGTAAGCGTCATGGCACGGCTAAAGGAGAACAGCACAGCTCCCATCTCTGTGCTGCTCTTTCCCTGCCTATTGTTTGAAGCTAATGCAAAATGTACTGTCTATATGACCCATTTTAGCGGCCCATTTGCATAATTTGGCTGTTGCGTGGCCAGTGAGTTAATGTGCTTGCAAATGACAGGGAGAGTGTGTTATACGACCTTAGGGTTTTTAAAAATTAAATGACAAAGTGGGCCGCGCTTTGCATAAGTATGGGCTCGACATTCAGGAGCATGTGTGTATATGAGAGAGAGAGAGAGAAAGCGAGTGTGTGTGTGTATGTGTGTACAGTAACAGTCACGTCTTTCTGCAAGGTGAGCAAGATATTTTGTATTTGTGGGTGAATATTTGAATTTGATTCATTCAGCAGTTTAAGAAGTGTTACATATTACAAAGAAAACTCGATTTGTGGCTCAAGCTAGCAAATACAAATTTGGTTTTATAGTGTAACGTTACTAGATGACTACACTTCATCTAAATGACTCCTGACACTCTTCTTTTTAAAAAAAATATCCCCTTTCACGTGGCTTTAATCGTGCTTAGTGTAGAGCAAAGAAATGAAGAGAAAGCAGAGCGTGAAGCTGAATGGCACACCAGTTGTGCCGGACCCTGGAGTTATCCTGCCATATGGCGGCCTGTTCCGCTCGGGCCGGCCTCTCACGAGCTGCGTCACTTATAGACGAGATGGCGCCGTTCATTTTGAGACACCTCTCCACCGTATCCACAGCAACACAGATCAGTGCCGGTGGGTGAGGAGAGGTAGGCTGGGTCCCTGTAAAAACGCCTGTCTGCACTTCAAAGCCTCCCTTTGTTTAGTCTGTAATAAAGTTAGATGTGGCTTGCGGTGAAAAGAGGCGAAAGGGGGGATAAAACGTCAAAGACGCTCCTCAGAGCAAAGGATTGTGTGCGAGCTGATGAAAAATGTGAAGGCTTTCTGCACATCAAGGTTCATGTTGGGCCAGAGGAAGGAGGTGGGGCAAGGGGGACGAATCTAAACCCTCGGAAATCTGTCCATCCCTATAGTGAGCTCGTTACTCCTCCACACAGTTCATTCATCAGTGACCGTGCTCCAAATGGAGGCTGTAATCATTAATCACCATTCACACACGGTACTACGAGTAGGGAAAAAGTGCTTACAAAGGGTTTAAATAGGTGCTGGACTCCCACGCCTGGCCATCATGGAGACATGGATGGACAGATTTTAAGAAAATGTCAGCACCTTGTCCATCTACTGAACATGCAGGAGAGAATGACTGGTGTCATATAGGGAGTAGGGTGGGAATATTTATGGACTCTTACAACTTGATTTTGATTTCAATTTCAGTATATGGTGCATGGAAAATTCATGATTGTTCCAGTATGATCACTCCCTGCTTGTAGAACGTGTGGGATATTATCATTTTCATCCATCATGAGAGACACTAGCCTTGTGTTTTCCGTTAGCGCTGTCAGAACAAATTTCACTGTTTGTACACTATTTGATTTAAAATGATAATAATAGTAATAATATTAATGTATTCAAAAGGAAAAAGACCAGACGGATGTTTGGATTATTTGCATTCTCACTCATTCGCTTATTTGCTGAACCACTTAATCCTACTAGGGTCGTGGGGAGGCTTTAAGGCTTGCTCAGTCAACACTTTGCACCACCACAGGGCCAACACACACACACACACACACACACACACACACACACCTAGGGGCCAATATGGTAAAGCCAGTTAGCCTAATGTTCATGTCTTGGGACTGTGGGAGCAAGCACAAGGAGAACATGCAACCTTCACATAGAAACACCTGACCCCGGGACTCGAACCCAGGACCTTCTTGCTGTGAGGCGGACATGCTAATCAGTACGCCACCATGCCACCCATTATTTACATTCTCAAACACTAAATTTAGTTAGCATAACACTTATGCTAGTTAGCATAATAATAATGTTAGTTAGCATAAAAACTAATTTGACTTAGAATAAACTTATGTTATTAAATCCTTTTCTTGTGGAATGTCATTTATTTTAATGACCGTGTATATTGAGTGGAAACCACATCTTTGTGTAAAACCTAATGATCCACATCAGATCAAGTCCATCATACTTAGTTACCAATTTCTAACAAGTACTCCTCAAATCAATGACCAGTTCTCAAATTACGTGAACATATACGCAGATCAGCCATAGCATTAACAGCGTCTGATTGGTCTGCAGCTAGGCAGCCCCATACACAACAAGCACTGTGTGTTCTGACTACTTTCTATCATATCCAGCATTAACAATTACAGCGGTTTGTGCTACTGTAGCTCTTTTGTGGGATCAGACCGAACATACTAGCCTACATTCAACCCACACACATCAGTGTGCCTTGGGCCCCCATGACACTCTGACCAGTTCACTGGTCGTCCTTCTGTGGACCAGCTTTGGTAGGTACTTACCACTGCATACCAGGAACACCCCACACGACCTGCAGTTTTGGAGAAGAATAGACCCAGTCGTGTAACCATCACAATGTGACTCTTGTTGAAGTCACTCAGATCCATACGTGTGCTCATTTTTCCTGCTTATAACACATTAACCGGAGACCTGACTGTTCATTTCCTGCCTAATACCTCCCAGTGTTCGGCAGGTACCACTGTAATGAGATAGTCAATGTTATCCACTTCACATGTTGGTAGCTATATGTTAATGTTATGGCTGATTGGTGTAACTGTACATTAGTGATTTATTGATCAGAAAATAATTTGGTTTTTCATTCATTCATTCATTTTCTAAGCCGCTTAAGCCGGGGAGGCTGGCGCCCATCTCAGCCGGCTCTGGGAGAGGGCGGGGTACATTCTGACCAGCTCGCCAAGCTATTGAAGAGCCAACACACATACAACCATTCACACTCACTCTCACAGCTAGGGGGTGATTTGGAGCTGCCAATCAGCCTACCGTGCATGTTTTTGGACTGTTGGAGGAAACTGGAGTACCCAGAGGAAACCCACACCAGCACGGGGAAAACATGCAAACTCCACACAGAAACGCCCGAGTCCGGGAATCTAACCCAGGACCTTCTTGCTGTGAAGCGATTGTTCTAACCACTACACTACCGTGCCACCGGGTTCATGTACATGTAAAAGACACATTATGGGTACATACAAAAATATATGTATATTCAGATGATGACGTAGTGTGATATCACTGTCAGACAGAGCAAACTGCTGTAAATGATGGTGTTGTGTGTGACTGTGTGCAGTGCTGGTCAAAATAAGTTCAAATTTAGCCTAGCGTAGTGTTTTGTAATTTCATTCAAGACTAAAATATTTGTTTTTTTCTTGTGGTGCTTCGAGGAATCAATTATTTTCCCCTATCCCTGGTCCAGTGAGTACTTCTTTAAACTTTCTGGAGGCTATAAGCATTTCTACAGCAGACATACAGGATCACTGCAGGCCATGAGCAGACTGGATCAAACAGCATCACGGCGCTCCAACCGGCATGCAGAAAGAGGGGGGAGAGAGAAAACGAGAGAGACAGAGAGAGAAAGAGATTGCTGCATTCCCACTGACATGCTGTGCATTACCATAATTGGCTTTTCTACATGATAGGACAGAGGAAATAATAATGTCATTTTATTTACAGCCTTCAGTGTCCTGGCTTTCCTTCTGCACCCCCACCCCCGCTCCTATTTTTTCCCCTCCCTCATCCTCTGGCTCTCGCGATCCCTCTCTCCATCTCTCCATCCGCCACTTCTGCAGGCCGCCTAGGTCAAATGACGTGGTTTGATCAGACCTGTCCAAAGGCATCAGAGCTGAGTGGCATGTAATGGAGACCCGGTGACAAACCACATCGGCTGGCCAAATAAGACTTGCCAGTTTTCCCATTAAAATGTCGGCTAAACAGCGCGGCTCTCCGCTGGCCACTCCAAAACCACTCTGACCGGCTAAATCAGCCGACGGAGAGGTGCCTGAATTGGACATTAGTACTGCAAATGACTGCCGTGATTGCCCCCTCTCCTGCTAAATAAAATAAATAAATAAGGAAGGGGAGGGGAGGAAAGGTGGAAGATGCCAGTTGTAGTAGGAGACACTCAGGCTGATGGCGGATTCACACATCTGCACATGCTTTCAGCATCAGTCCTGTAGCAGTTCCCTGGATTTGCCATATGCATTTGCCTATTAAAATTTTTAGCCCAACCTCTTATTGTGTGTCTGTATTTAGCTGTCTTGGTTTTACTGCTTATGAATTTTTAGTTTTTGAGCATGTTTTATGTATTTTTAAAGTATTAATCACACTTTAATGTGTTAGTTGTTTATAGTGGTTCCATAGAGATGTAGCTCTGACAGTTTTGGGCATGATTCTAGGAAATGGTGCTTTAAGAGTGTCTGAAGATCATAAATCTAAGATCGTTATGGACACTCGTAAAATCAGAAGAGATCCACATGCTATGTTTGACACACCAGCGATTTTTACTAAACAGAATTAAGCTTAACTTACTTACTATGACTGAACATATATTACAACCTTTTGTTAGATGGATAAGGAAAAAGTAAGTCAGCTCAAGATAGCTCATACTTTCATGTAGCTGTGTGTGTGTGTGTGTGTGTGTGTGTGTGTGTGTGTGTGTGTGCACATACATGTGATATATCTAGATGAAAGTCTGCAATATCCAAGACATATTCTACATCTCATCTTTGCTGGTTGTGACAGTGAATCTGTGTGTGTGTGTGTGTGTTTGTGTGTGTGACCTGCTCATGTCCTGCTCATGTCCCGTTGCTGTGTCACCTGTCCAAACTCTGTGAGGTCTCAGCAGCCACAGTGACAGCTCCGCTCTGGACACAGATGGCCTCGCTCTCCTTCTGCACCACACACACACACACACACACACACAAACACACACACAAACAAGTATTCACTTTCACACCTAGGGGCAATTTGGAACTGT
>JAQMYF010000001.1:52786563-52801574 GCA_030014195.1 Neosilurus mollespiculum
AGACAATGGAAAAGTTTTAGAAACACTTTTAGCCCTCAAATGAATTTTAAATATCCCTAATAATATTATACATATTCAGTACATACTGGAATCTGATTGGATGTTAGATTTTATTATGCACAAAGTGTATACCTCAGAGGTTCGATTTGATCCTGGCTTCTTCTGTTTCCTGAAGGATTAACACAGAATAAGCATTGCAGTCACAATTTTTGCCTTTTAATATTATAAAGAACATAACAACAACAACCACAAAAAGAATAAGTTTATTTTATGAATTATATGAATGAATGAATATAATGTGAATATATGTGCTTTACTGCATTCAGGACATCCTTAAAGGACACTTGTGCGTACAGTGACTTCTCATCTTTTATCAACATACTTGAGAGCTCATTAAAATAATATCGTCTCATTTTGCCAGCCAGAGTTGTCCAATATTGAGAAATCGAACGTTTCTTTCCGTTGGCAGAGCAGCTTCCAGTTTTCACTCACTACTGCTTCTTTTAATTGTATGTATTCTTGAAAACTTCTGTCCCTTTCTCACCCTTGACAGTACAATGTGTGGGTTTTCATTTTATTTTATTTTTTTTTATATTTTGTTGATTGACAAACACAACAAGGTCCCCCTCCTCCTCTACTCCCCCCTTAATCCCTCTTTCTTTGTTCGGCATGACGCTTAAAAGCAGAGGCTCAATGAAAGATGTCAGCAGTCAAATTTCTGATTGGGTTATTAAGTGCGAGCGCTGTTGCGATCGTCTGGCGGCTCCTTGACGCAGATGGAGGGGAGGAAGAAAAAAAAATTGCCAAGTCGGGCCTTGAAGGCTTGATGTGCGGACAGTGACACACCAGCACGCGTTGCCTGTCACACGCCACGTGGCGTCAAAGGCTGAAGAGACACATTCGTTTTAGTGTCAGCTTCTGCTCATCTTTCTGCGAATGTCTCTCTCTCTCTCTCTCTCTCTCTCTGTGTCTCTCTCTCTCTCTCTCTGTAATTATAGTGAAGAAGAAAGTTCTCTTTTCTTGTTGTTTTAATGTGATAAGCTGTCGTAAGTGCTGCATTGACTTGAGGGAATTAGCCGGGCTGCGCTCCTCCGGGCGCATATTTCTTTCGCTGCAATTTCCGATAACTGAGTTATTTGACAGTTTGTAATGTTTATTTCAATGAGTGCTGTTGCTTTACGCCACTGCTTGATTTCTCAGTGGGCCTGATGGATTGATATCGGTTTAAAGTTTAAAGCCGAGCTCAGATCGCCCTTCAGCCGTGTCACGTCAATTAAGTACTTAAGTAAAGAATCAGCTGCTCTAATATTAATATATACTGCACACTTGCTAGACATTGGTTCATGTTAATAAAAAATGTTTGAACGAGTAACTCCACCTCCTTATCCACAGACGTCAGTCAGTCAGGAGGGAGACACAGCTGCTCCTGCGTCTCTCCCCAGCTTCTTGCACGCAGCCATAAATGGCAGCTAACAAACATCAGGTATCACGTCCGGTCTGATTACTGTACGCTCAGTAGCACGCTGTTTGAAGCTGACAGCACATCTGCTTGGAGCGCCTCAGACGGTTCCTGGCATCTAGGACAGATAGCTGCTGGTGGCTCGCTGAGATAAAGGAGCACCTCTCAACTCTCAACACTGTCTGTCTCCTTCTCTTCTCTTCACTATCTCCCTGCCTGCGTCTCCACTCGTGCCGTCTCCTCCTCTGCTCCCTCTTTTCCTTCTCTGTCTCTTCCGCTTGCCTTCAAACCTGCACAGGCAGGCTGCTTTTAGAGATTCAGCAGCGGTGTTGTTGTGTTCTGTTCAAAATGGCTGATAAGAACAAACCTCCTCAGACACACTTCCTGTGTAGAGAGAAAGGGTTTTTCAGAGCTGGACACATTCTGAACACACACACATACACACACAGACGCAGAGGTGCTTTGATGTGCTTTTCGGTGCTCATTTTGTTTATCTCCTGATGCAGATCGAAGCCGGCTGATGAAACAGGAATTTAATCCAACCATTCCTCATTACCTACTTGGTCTCATGGTCCTTTTATTCACTTTTCATTAAGCAAATTAAACAAGTAAAGCACCTCTCTCGCTCTTTCCTTCTCTCTTTCTCTATCTTTCTGGCCGGCGTGACAGTGTACTATGATTCTGTTTTTTGTTTTTGTTTTCATGCTGTTTTCAGGCCACGTTGCATACAGTACATGGGAACGGGTATTTTTTTGTGTCTTGAATGAGAGCACTGTACTTCTGATTATTGTTGGCAATATCTCAATTAAAATATATGTTATAATAGAAAGAGATTTTTATTTACCTGCAGATTATAAAGTTGTATCATTTGCAGTGGTAGTAAACCTGCTTGGCATTTCCTTAAATATCATCCTTAGCATTTGTGAGTGATCCATTTATCCTTAGACAATTAGACCTAATTTAAGTACTAGGGTTTGTTTTGTGTTTCAGTAATTTTCCATTCACAAAGCAGTAATGAATGAATATCAGAGACTAATTAAAAGTCACTGAATGTACAGCAAATTTTACAAATCTCCTGACTAATTAATGACTAACTGTGGTCTTATTGAGGCTCACTGTTACATTAGCTCATAGAATGAATAAAGTATCTTAAGTGAACTTTAATTGTTAAGCAATAAAATGAATCACGCTTCAGACTTTACTGCACTCGTGGCATCACAACGTCCGCTTTTAAAAAGAAAACGAAATTTATAAATAAACGGTTAAAACACACTACCTGTTCTGAAAAGTGTCTCACTTAGGTGAAAAATCGAATTTTCAGATAGACATTTTATGCTTTGTTTCTGCAGCCTAATGAACGATGCAACATTACATCATCCAAGCTTGAACCAATTGTGGAGAATCACACGGTATTATTGAGATGACAAGAAACACAATCTGTTTAATCATTTAATTTATTTATGAATAATGATTTATTAATGAAATACTATTTCATAATTTTCAAGGATCTTAAGTTTCATACAAATGAAGCTCGGCTTATTCAGATTTCACACAATAACACATCATACAGAAAAAAGTATACCATTCTGAGATGGATTTCTTCAATTCAACCAACATTTATAACAGGTTATGTGTCTCTATAATGTTACAACTGTTTCAGCATCAACACTGTTGATGAAATATCAACAAATGGCATTACATTTTTTTTTATTTTTTAAGTGAGACAGTATAACACTGAAAAACTGCCATTTCAGTGGAACTATATCTGCAAAACGACTGACGTTAGCAACTTGACATTTCCAAGGAAGTAAGATCCTCCACCACGTAGGAAAAACTTCAGAATATATATTTTTTGGCAAAATAATTAGCTGTATTAGGAGCATAACATGAAAAAATTTAAACCAATACTGTGTTTTGCCCCAAAATGATTTACAGCTTTAGAATTTAGTCAATTCAGGCACTAAATATTCTTAATCACAATCAGAGTGGAAGCCAGTCCAGGTTTTCCATCATTCCCTGCTCTTGCTGTCTCATTTTTCTCTCACATTCTCAGATGTGCACATACACCGAGGCTGCACACACAGTGGACTCCCAGAGATTTAGTACAACATGGACCGTGACAACAAGACATGTCATTTCCACTCGTGCTTCGGCACGATACTCTGCAAGAACTTCTACTACTGCTGCCAACTACACTGTGTGCAGCACCGCATCTTTGGCAATAACTCAGATGCAGTCTCCTGCCCAGAAAAAGCCTGACTTGAGTGGCACAGTGGTTGGGGAAACTGGATCAAAGTCACTCACAGTCTGTGCCCTCTAACTATGAGGGAGAGAGGCAGAGTATAAAATCATACTTTTTTTTTTTTGTCGGGAGTATGACTTGCCTGGTAAATGGGGCAGATATCAAGACATAGCAATTAATTTGAGATTTTGGTGGTCTCGTATAAATTGGACTGTAAAAGAAGTGATCAAAGAAGTGTATAGTGGTCACACAACATTATCTGTCCAGTAACCTTGCAGTAATAAGATCTGTAGTGTTGGAATAAGAATGCTGGGTATTCACATGATAAATGCTCAGTACAAATGGATTTTGCTTTCTAATTTTCAGCTAGACACACCATGAAGCTTCACCCCAAACACCTGTCTGATCTCATTTTTTCATAATGTACTTTTTTTGCTGTTGTCCCTGGTTTTCATCCTCAAGGGGACTTATTTTTCTTGCTCATCCATGCTTTTCTTTACCCTTGCTGAGCTGTAATATTCGATAGCTTTGTTAGTCTCAGCAATGAAGGGTACTATCTATCATAGTCAAGATATGGATGTTTGCCACTTTATAATTGCAAACCTGTGTCCTCTGCCAGGACTATTGACAAGAAATCTCTTTAGGATCATTATGTAGGCGTGCAAGCACACATGCAGGGAAATTTCATACATCAAATAATGCCTTAGAAATCTCAAAATAACTTTCAACAACTAAATCCATTTTTGAAAGTTGCATTTTCTTTCCTTTTGAACCTTTTGCTTCATCATCAATTTTTTCTGCTTTGGGTTTTTACAGCCTACATGCCTGAGGATGAGTTGAAGGCAGCCAAGATCGATGAGGAGCACCTGCAAGATGATGGCCTCTCCTTAGATGGCCAGGACACAGAGTACCTGTGCAACGAGGAGGAGGATCCACGTGAGCAGCTGAGCTACCAGAATTCTCCTCTCAGCAATGGCACCAACCCTGATGCCGGGTACGGCTCACCCCTTAGTGACACCAGCGATCACCTGGCTGACTTTAAAAGCACCTCATCTAAAGAGGGCCAGGAAAGGGATGACACTGAGGACATGGAAACAGAGCCTGGTCTTTCTGTGCAAGATAGCTTGGCAAAGATGAAAGCCGCCTATGCAAACTTGATCTCGAATGCCTCATGGTCCAGCATCACAAGGGACATTATAAAAAGCAAGCAAGTTAATGTCAGCAACAACAATACTGCAAGTAACCACAGGGGGAGCAATAGCATTATGAATAGTCATGCAGCTAGCATTAACAGCAGTGCAAGCAGTAGCATTAGCACAGCTAGTGTTAGTGCCACAACCAGCACCACCCCAGGCAGCACTTCTACCAGTGCCACCACTTTAACCAGTAATAGCAATGGAAATGTAAGTGGTACCAGCAGTGGAAGTGTCTCTTATGACTGGCACCAGGCTGCACTTGCTAAAACATTACAGCATACACCATATCACCTTCTGCCGGAACCCAGTCTTTTCAGCACCGTGCAACTGTACCGGCAAAATAATAAGTTGTATGGGCCGGTTTTTACTGGTGCTAGCAAATTTAGATGCAAGGACTGCAGTGCAGCTTATGACACACTTGTAGGCCTCACAGTACACATGAATGAAACAGGACATTACCGCGATGACAATAAAGATCAGGAGGATGACATGGGCAAGAAATGGTCCAAACCAAGGAAGCGTTCTTTGATGGAGATGGAGGGCAAAGAGGATGCTCAGAAAGTCTTAAAGTGCATGTACTGTGGACACTCATTTGAATCCCTGCAAGACCTAAGTGTCCACATGATCAAAACAAAACACTACCAGAAAGTGCCTCTCAAAGAACCAATGCCAGCTCTTGCATCAAAGCTGGTGCCCTCTACCAAAAAACGAGTCTTTCATGAACTTGTGTCCCCCTGTTCACCCGAGTCCATCACTAGCATAACAGGTGTTCCACTGGCAGAATCCACACCCACCAAAGACCAAAAGGTTACTAACCCCTATGTTACTGCTAACAATCGATATGGCTATCAGAACGGTGCAAGTTACACCTGGCAGTTTGAAGCCAGGAAAGCGCAGATCCTCAAGTGTATGGAATGTGGAAGTTCCCATGACACCTTGCAGCAGCTCACAGCTCACATGATGGTGACAGGACATTTCCTTAAAGTCACCAACTCTGCTTCAAAAAAGGGGAAACAGTTAGTGTTTGACCCAGTAGTGGAGGAAAAAATCCAGTCAATTCCTCTTCCACCAACCACCACACGTCTACCAGTTCCAACTATCAAGTCACAGATAGACTCTCCATTACAGAGCTCAACAAGCGAAGACAGGAAGGATTTACATGAGGAGAAAAAAGAGATGAATGAACCAGAAAAGAAAATTAAAGAAGAAAAGGAGGACCCATCTGACAAACCAGAAAACTCTGAAAAACCTGGCCAATACAAATATCTCAGAGAAGAGGACTTGGAGGAGACCCCGAAAGAGGGTCTTGATATTCTCAAGTCTCTAGAAAATACTGTTTCTAGTGCAATCAGCAAGGCTCAGACAGGTACTCCTACATGGGGTGGTTATCCAAGTATCCATGCTGCCTACCAACTCCAAGGGTCAATGAAGACTCTCTCTGCTGTCCAGAGTGTCAAAATGCAACCCACATTTAGTGCTAGCAGCTTGAAATCTCTGTCAGCTGAAACTAGTGCCCTCATCCATTCCCCAGGAAGCCCATCCTCACCTCCAAACCATAAGAGCAATGTTTTAGCCATGGAGGAGTTGGTAGAGAAAGTCACAGGTAAAATTGTGTCTAAAAAGGAGAAGGAGGAGAAGCATACTGAACGTATTCCAAAACATGTCTCTGCACCATCACCTGTACCCAAGGAGAAAAAAGACTTCCCTCAGCCAACTGACCTTAGCAAGCCTACAAAGAATGGCATTACTGAGGAGACTGACACCGTTGGTAAGGAAGGGGAACAACTTGAGAGTCATGCTGAAATGCCAGACAAGAACGGGATGGACACCCAGAAAACGCAAGTCAGCAATGGGTGCAGTAGTTTGGGAATAATCACTGACCACTCACCAGAACAGCCTTTAGTTAACCATCTCAGTGCACTGCAAACCATAATGAACACTCACTTGGGCAAAGCATCCAAAACTGTCAGCCCATTATTAGACCCATTAGCAATGCTGTACAAAATCAGCAACAACATGGTGGAGAAACCGTTTTACAGTCCAACTCAGGTTAAGCAAATTGAGTCCATCAATAGATACTATGACAACGAAGACCAGCCAATAGACTTGACGAAATCCAAGAACAGCTTTGGGCGTCCAAACAACAGCTCTTCCACTGTCATAAGCAACAGTAGCAACAGCAGCATTTCGAACAGTAGTCGACCCATTCTTTCTAACTTATCGGAATCGCTGTCTTCCCCTCTAAGGGAAAATGCCTTGATGGACATCTCAGACATGGTTAAAAATCTTACGGGCCGCCTGACACCAAAGTCATCGACACCCTCCTCTATCTCTGAGAAGTCAGAAGCAGATGGCAGTGCTTTTGAGGATGCCCTGGAGGACTTCACCCATGTCCAAAAGAGAAAAGGGCGGCAGTCTAACTGGAACCCTCAACACCTGCTGATCCTACAGGCTCAGTTTGCATCCAGCCTTCGTGAAACCCCAGAGGGAAAGTTTGTCATCACAGACCTGGGTCCTCAGGAGCGTGTACATATCTGTAAGTTCACAGGCCTCTCAATGACCACAATCTCTCACTGGCTCGCTAATGTGAAGTACCAGCTCAGGCGGACGGGCGGAACCAAGTTTCTAAAGAACATTGACTCTGGCCAGCCTCTGTTCTTGTGCAGTGACTGCGCCTCCCAGTTCAGAACTCCCTCCACTTACATTAGCCACTTAGAATCCCATTTAGGCTTCAGTTTAAAGGACCTGTCAAAGTTGTCTATAGACCTTATGAGAGAGCAGCAAGCAGTCACAAAAATGATAACGGACAACACTTTCGGTTCCCTTGGCTTGAACGAGGATGACTCTAATTCCATCTATCAGTGCAAACTGTGCAATAGGACCTTTGTCAGCAAACATGCAGTTAAGCTGCACCTCAGCAAAACGCATGGCAAGTCTCCAGAGGACCACTTGATCTTTGTGTCCGAGCTTGAAAAGTTAGATAAAGCATAGAGGAGCAGGCCAGTAGCAGTGAAGTGACTGACTTGAGAATCATTGCACTACATCACTGTTCTGCACTGCATCCGAACTGAGCCTTCAGTCAAAATTGATTAAACTTTTGTTGTGCAACTGCCTGACTGGACCATGATCTGTCTCTCCTTTTTCAGTTGTTGCTGTTTTGTTGTTTTTTTGTTTTTTTTTTACTTTTCTTGATTTCTATATCTTACTTTGTATTGTATTTATATGTGTTAATTATGTGCATGTTTTCCCCCTAGTGACCCATGATTTGAACAAAATTTCCACTGTTTGTATTTTGTGGAATTGAGAATGAGACCAGCATGGTATCCATGGGCATGGTCAAAATAAGGCTGTAACACGTGAAAACAAAGATAACCACATGAATTTCGTTAAATATATCATCCCTTGTTTGTTTGTTTTTTTAAAAGCTGACAATTTCAACAAACAAATGTGCAGAAGCTATAAAGAGTATACAGTATATAGAGAATATTATTTTGAACTCAAATTCCTAAATTTGACAGTACCAATAACCATTAATTCACTGAAACTATAGAAAAGGCAGCGTTGTATCTTCAAAACCTCATTTTTTTTTTTTTTCAACCTCAACTGATAATAAATGACCGGCTGCTTCAGATGATACCCTTTACGTTATAAATGATTTTAACATTTTGTTAAGTCACTTGATTTTGTTGTTAAGTTTCTTTTTTGGTTATTTTTTTTTACTGTTGCAATTTGGAAAAGTATGTTTTGGTACCAACGTTTCTCTTTCTATAGGTTTGCTTCGATTTCAACCTGTAAAGACTTAATAAAATCCTTATATACAGTGCATATATATTTAAATGATCTGCAATGATGTACATGTACATTTTCCATCATCATATCTTGCCAGTTGCCGCAGCTTTGTTTGTATGGTGTGCATTCTTTTATATTGTCATTTTATATATAGTAAACAAAAAGGAAATAATATGTAAATAGATATATATATGCAGACGGTATGTGAACAGTAGCGCTGACGTTCATCCTTTTTGGTCCTCCAGTGTGGTTAATATTAATTGGTTCAGTGGAATGCATCCTCAGATGCACATTATGCCTGAGTGAAAAAGAGCAATGCACAACAGGAAGCCCAGTGCATTTCAATGTTTTTAATCATACCATTGTGAAATGTCTCATCAACACATAAAAAATATTGTTTTTGTCTCCCAATTGTAAAATAAATCCTGACATTTCTTGACTAAGTCTCCATTCTTAATCGCACTATTCAGATCATGTGATTATGATGATGTCACTTTCAGTAAGCAAGAGCTTTTGAAAAGGTAAAGACTTCCTGGAAAAAAAATTAGAATGAGTCTAAGTGAAGAGTGTACATTAGCTGAGTAAATAAACATATTGTATATGTAGTAAATTCAGAAGTAGTCCTAGAGAGGCCTGACAATTTTGAATTGGTGTTCTAGGATCTCTGCCTTGATTTATTTGTCTTGAATAAGCACTTTATTGGGGTCAGCATTGTGCTGGATCCCAAACCTATCCCAGAACCACTAGGCACAAGGCAGGAGCAACAGCAACAACAACAACAACAACAATAATAATAATAATTATTATTATTTTTATTATTATAATAATAATAATACTGGTGGCATAGTGGTTGGCACGTCCGCCTCACAGCAAGAAGGTCCTGGGTTTGACCCGGTGAGTGTGTTTCTGTTTGGAGTTTGCATGTTCTCCCTGTGCTTGTGTGGGTTTCCACCAGTTACTCCGGTTTCCTCCCACAGTATAAAGATATGCACTTTAGGCTAACTGGCTGTTCAAAATTGCCCTATAGACGTAAGTTTAAGTGTGAATAGTTGTGTGCGTTGGCCCTGCATTGGACTGATGAGCTATTCAGGATATACCCCAGATTTAGCCCAGAGACGCTAGTAGGCTTTAGCTGTTCAGCAAATGAATGAGTGAATAATAATAATAATAACAGTAATAATAATTGCCCTGCGATGGCCTGGCGAGCTGTCCAGGGTGTACTGTACTTTCGCCCAGAGTCCGCTGAGATAGGTGCCAGCCTCCCTGCGACCCTAATTAGGATTAAGCAGTTCAGAAAATGGATGAATGAATGGAATGAATAATTTATTTATTTGTTTGTTTGTTGGTTAATTTGTGCACAAGCGCTAATCTTCCACTTGGTCATCTGAATACACCCTGGACAAGGCAAAATCCCTTGCAGGGCAACACTCATTTACCAGGTGGGAGGAAACCAGAGGGCCTGGAGAAAACCCACACAGCCATAGAAAGTGTGATACTTAACACAGAGTGTAACTCCTTGGAGCTGTGAGATGGTAATGCTCCCAGCGACCCTGGAAAATAATATGTTTTAATACGAAAATTTGGGGCTTTAGCTTTAAATGAGCCAGCGATCCAGAGAGAGCCAGAATCATATGTTACACAGATAAATATTTTATTTCAGTGTAAAAGATCTTGTACAGTTTCACCTTTGTGAAAGATGTCAATTCAGCATTAAATTGTGTTGAGTATAAATGAGAGAATGTTTCGTGTGCTGCTGCTATAAACACTCATTCACCAAAAACAGGAAGGAAAAAATAAATCTTTGGATTTAATGTAGCTCCATTAAACGTGTCTATCTGAGACTGCAGGCAGGAACAGACACAGATCTAAATCCTTCTTTTGTTAAGGAATTTAACACAGTCCCTGTACATATTTTATGGAAATGGCTATAATCACAACAAATGTTACAATGCAAGTACCTGGAGAGCCAAACGGGATATCAGCAGATAGATGCCATTTAAGCAGATTTGCATAACTTTTGTCGACTACAGCAAATATTTTCCACAGGGTATATCTCAAGATTTTCCGACTTTATAGGAAAATGTCCCAGTATCTTTGGGGAATCCAGCAATTTACTCTTTTCAACTCAATTACTGGGTGATTATGCCTATGGACACCGGGGCTTTAGAGCGTTGGAAAACCTGAGGGATCCAGTGACTGATATACATGGTGTTTGTGCAATAATCGAATCCTCTATTCGGAGCAGCTTTAGGGAGTTGCTGTAGCAAACCTCTTGTTAGTTGTCCTATTTGAGAATACAATCTCACTCAAATTGGCATGTTTTGATTTCCCAGTAGTCCCATAGCGAGTACGCTGAGTCTCAGCGTTGAAGATCTGCCTTTCTTCAATTACTGCAATTTGTCATTCAAATGGCCCTTGCTGCAAGAAATTATTTTGGATTTTGTCAGAAATCAAAATGCACACATGTATAAATTATAAAATACATTTTTACAACCCAGGTCTTAAAATTGTGTTTTAAATAAAAAAAATAAACAAACAAATAAATAAATAAAATAAAATAAAATAAAAATAATTACAAAACACAACTTTTTTTCTTTTTCTTTCTCTTTTTTTTATTATTTTAATTCAAGTCCTGATTGTCGAATCTGCAGAAAAGAGAAGGAAATTTAAAAGTTTATACCACCCATTTAAATCAAGTCAAGGTGCACACAAACCTCAAGACCACATTGGGAGTTAAGCAGACTTAACAATGCATGAAGTCATAGTTTTGCTTCCGGAATAACAGGATGAAAGAAACATTGTTATTAAAATCATACCTTTCTGAGACTTAGCAGATTCAGGTGTATTATTAAATTAAGCCTTCTATTTTTCCTGACACATGGGTACGTGACTCTCAGTGAAGATAAAGAGGACACGCCAGGTTTCTCTCCAGAGGAATTTCATAGTGCGACTTCCTGCCTGCCTGCCATTTACTTTTACATTTGCCGCAGGCGCTGCGTTGAGAAACAATAGAACAACGCCGTGTTTCGCACTGAATCGCTTCACACTGAACACAGCTGGTGTTCTGTACCTTAAAGCTCGAGTTCTATGTAAGCAGTGAAGCTTAAGGTGAAAC
Source organism: Neosilurus mollespiculum (assembly GCA_030014195.1). NCBI lineage: Eukaryota > Metazoa > Chordata > Actinopteri > Siluriformes > Plotosidae > Neosilurus > Neosilurus mollespiculum. The sequence continues at coordinate 52,798,365 of JAQMYF010000001.1, forward strand.
CCTTGAAGACAACAGAGGAGCTAAACACTCAGAGATTTAGAGATTTAAGCGCCCTCACAGGTTTGTTTTGCCAGTCTGTTTTTTTAAATGTATGATTCCATATTCAACAGCATTATGTAGAAGTTGAATAATAAACAATCCTTATGTTTTGTCTACTTTCTCTATAAAGTATTCTCTTGTGTACTGTATCATACTGATAAGCTAAGAAGATGCAAATGGCTCATTTGTGAGTGGTTTATGTTGTTTTTCTAATTTTTATCTCCAACTTTTCTTACTGAACTCCTTAAAATTTAACTTTATTTGTCAACATTGAATATATAAAGTATAACACAGTGGTGTAGAGGCTAGCATGTCTGCCTCACAGCAAGAGTAGTCTGACGTCTGATGTTAGAGAGGAATATGTTCCTTATGTGTCCGAGGGCACAGTGTCACTTATTGACGTAACCGACCCTGTACCCATCAAGATCTTGCAACTGGGGCAGCTCAATCTGTGTTATTAGAAGGTGTATTACCTTTGAATTCGAGTTCGGCCACCGGTGAATTTTCAATGATTCAGTGGGCTCCACCCTCCCTAGCACCATAATAAGCACGCAGTTACCCATTTAACAATGGCTTACCCCATCTAAGGCAACAGTATTTCTCTCTCTCTCTCTCTCTCTCTCTCTCTCTCTCTCTCTTTCTCTTTTGGTGTCTCTGCTTATGATGGCTGCATTTTCCTCTTAACATTGTTGTAGGGTTTTATTTATCTATTAATTTTTACCCTAAAATGGTTAAATGCTCAAAAAGTGATTAATTATTATACTGTAAATATTCATGACATAAGGACATTAAGGATATACTGTATAATAATAATAATAATAGCGAGCTGTCCAGGGTGTACTCTGCCCTCGCTCAGAGTTGGCTGAGATGGGCGCCAGCCTCCCCGTGACCCTAATTAGGATTAAGCGGTTCAGAAAATGAATGAATGAATAATAATAATAATAATAATAATAATAATAATAATAATTATTATTATTATTATTATTATTATTTTATTATTATTATTATTATCATCATTATTATAATTAATTTTCATTTAATTTATTGTTTAGGTAACAGACTTGAATTTTCAGAAGTATCTCATCAGCCAATATCAGCACTACACTGAAAATACAAAATGTGTGTAAGAACTTTTTTTGTCCTGTGACCTTCAGGAAATTTGAATGACCTTCCATAGTAATCTTCTGATATTTCACCATGGTTAAATAAATATTGATATAATTTTTTGGTGAAAATGTATTGAACAATGTTATTGTAGGCAATGAGAACCAAAAAAATCATTCCAACAAGTATATTGAGGTAAAAGTATGGATAATAAACAAAAACACTGAAAATACCATATTTTCAAAAAAAATTGAAAGGTGTTGCTGGAATTGTTTAGCACGTGAAGAAATGAAAAAAAAATACAGTGATGCAACGATGATTATACACTTAACAAAATAAAGATAAATCAGAAACCAAGTATTTATTTCATGTAATATTGGATCATATTGATGAGAATAAGTAAACAAACAACAGTATATTGTAATAACAAAAATGACACTCTCTTTTTTGAGAAAAACAAAAGTCAGTATTTAGTGTGGCCGCCCTATACTTTGATTACATCATCTCACCTTTCAGGCATAGTGTTCACATTTTTTTTTTATTTCTTCACGCGCTTCCATATGGTTTGAAATTCATTTATGCTATGCTTACCTTATAATTTTTATAGATAACATCATTAGCAAACTAATGGCACCCCAACCATGCAATCTATGCACTTCACATCTAAATACAGTTTAGCATAATGTTAATGGTAATACTCTTTTAAATGTTTGTTCCAATGTACACCATTATAGCCTTATTCTGTCACAAAGCTTTCATCGGCAATGGCTAGTACAGTGTTTAGAACCAAGTGCGTCAGATCTTATAATTCACAGAGACAGCTATGAAAAAAATATTCCTGTACATACACAAAATCAATTAAATAAAGGCCTATTCATGTCTTTAAAATCCACTTTCTCTCCTGAATGTTTAGCCTGAAATTGTTTTTCGAAAATGAGCCACATTTAGGTCTATCTCGCAGGCAGATGATGGCTGTCAAACGAATCAGATCAAGTAAAATTGAATCACAGTTGAGCACGCACAAAAAAACAAAAGCCTGTCAGCTAAATACATGAAGCTGATAAATTGCGAGGCCATTTTGATTGACGTGCCTAGAACATATCGTACATTTCAGAGAATAAATACTTTGCATCCCTTCCTGTGATGGACTGTGAGATCATTGCAATAAGAATTATTTGAAGTTTCTTTAGGAATTGATGTGCTTTGCGTTGGAAGTCAGTGCCGCCGTAAATGGTTGTGTTGCTGTCAAAAGTGAGCGGTGTTTGGAGATGGGATGTGTGCGTTATTCATCAGTGCGAGGATGGCACTGTGAAGAATGGAGATGTGACAAAATCACTCCTTTATCGAATAATGATGGCTGACACCGGGCCTAATGGATGCAGTGTTTTTAATCTTGGCTCCGTTATGGACTCCGCTGGCAGGCCTACAGGTGTGCTGTGACAGCCCGTCTCTTCTCTTACTCATCACTTACACACCACAGACAAGACTTCATCCTTCTTCTCTAAAGTACTGGCACTTCCCATTTAGAAAAGCACAAAGACGGCTTAGTATTTTCTGACCCTTAGCATCGGGTTCAATGACCTTCTTAGTCTTGTACGATACACTTGAGATTTAGGGCAGAAGATACCACGTTTCTAAACAACGCAAATACCTGTGCAAAAACTTCTTGTGTAGTGTATATCATGCAGTATCTTTTGATTCTAACAAGCCAACATTCCATACTGGTGCTGTCCACCTACACAGTGACTCATCGACAAGATTCTGATATTTTCAAACTTCAGGCAAAATAAACACCTCACACCAACCCCACGCAAGTTGTTCCATTGGCTTCATTCGACACTATTAACTTGTCTTGATACTGTGAGTAGGATGGGATACCCTTGGGTAACAAAGACGCTTCAGGACTTCTCATATCCTTTGCACAGTGTGCTTTTATATGTATGGCAGCCTGGGATAACTATTCACATGGTTAAAACTTTAATATGTGCTGGATAGATAGATAGATAGATAGATAGATAGATAGATAGATAGATAGATAGATAGATTTTTTTAGTCACTCTCACTCAT
>JAQMYF010000001.1:52801736-52817240 GCA_030014195.1 Neosilurus mollespiculum
CTCGAGCCCCAGCACTTCCGCCCCATCTCTGCGACACGGACACACTCTCTTCCGGGGTTGCTCGTCCAGTGCTTCCGACCCATCTCTACTACGCGGACAGATACTCTTCCGGGATTGCCCGCCCAGTGCTTCTGCCCCGTCTACACGGATTCCTTCCTCACCCCCCGGGTCCCTGGTTCCCTCTGCTTCCCTTCCTTTGCTCAAATAAAGCCTTTAAATTTTCATCTCGCCTCCGAGTGTGCTTTTGGGTTCTACCACACGTCTGGGTTCAAGCCATAACACGAACGTTATACTCTAAAAAGGAGAAAACAGCCTATTGGGCAATGAGCTTACAAAAATTAATAGTATGGTTCCTAAAGATTATGTCAAGCAGTCTGACATTAGAAAGGAATACATTCCTTATGTGTCCGAGGGCACATTATCACATGTTGGTGCAACCAATCCAGTACCAGTCGAAATCTTACGAGATACTGGAGCAGCTCAATCTATTTTACTAAAAGGTGTATTACCTTTAGATTCGAGTTCGGCCACCAGTGAATCTTTAATGTTACAAGGTTTTGAGGGTGGTTGTGTTATGGGAGTTATTTTGGATTTGTTACAGATTTTTGCTGATCCCAGTGAGGATCTTGATCATGCTTCAGATGTTAATAATAAGACGTCAATAAAGTCCAAGACAAATATGTTTCTATCAAGAGAAAAGTTGATTCAGGAACAGAGAGGTGACCCTGATATGAAGTCTCTTTTTGATGCTGCTCTTCCTAAAGAACAGTTGGTTAAAGCCCCAGTCAGCTTGGTGATAGACCATCAGTGATAGACTCCTGATGAGGAAGTGGAGACCCCCAGATGTTCCAGCTTCTGAAGACTGGGCGACTATGCACCAAAGTGTGAATCCGAAGGCATGTCGTCCTGAGGTTTTTAGATTGGAACAAAAGGTTCCCTTTGTAGGTATTAAATCACCCAAAATCATGAAAGCTCTGATTGATTTCTTTAAGTTGTTCGGTCAGGTCAGTGTGACCTATTTAGGCTATGTTGTTGTCCATGGGCAAAAGGTGCCCATTGTAACAAAAGTCCACAATATTGCAGAAAGTCTCTACAGAAAGTTTTGCAAGAACCTTGCTGACTTCACTGCCGCATTGACAAATCTGTTGGCTATAGATGCCAGCAATGTTGGTGCAGGTGCTATACTGTCATACTTAAATGACAATAACATTGACCATCCTGAACCATTGAATACAAACCCAGGACTTTCTTGCTGTGAACCAATTGTGCTAACCACTATGCCACCGTGCCATCCTAGATAGATTTCTAAAATCATCCTGCTCTTTTTCGTGTGATGGGCTGATAAGCTGTTCAGGGTGCACCCTGACTTCGCTCCAGTCTCCCCACAACTCTACTAGAATAAAGGGGTTCAGCAAATGAATAAATGAATGAATGAATAAACATACTCTCGTGGAATGAAATATATTATCAACATCATCCATGTCTTTGTGCTTTAATACATCTTTGACATGAAGGAACATCTCTTCCTGACCCCAGTATTTCAGTTCATTGCTTTCAATTTTATTAAATTCCCCACAGCATGAGGACTATTTCCACTCCCTCCTTAGTCTTGTTTTTAGTCTTTCTTAATTCCTTGATGAATGTTAAACATTTGATTCGAATCAGGCAGCGCTCTCTTTAAAGCAAACATCTTATAATTTCAAACCTCCTTTCCTGTGGTGGCTGCACATATTTTCCACTTAAAGTGATTTACTGACATGCATTCATGAGTGAATGATTGAATTTTGCCAGGCCTGAGTGATATTTGCACAGCATGTAATTGCAGAGGGCGGCATACTGAACAAAAGCCTCTGCACATGTTGCTATGGGATTTCGGTGCAATCTCTTCTTAAATTGGTGTTTTAAAAAGAAAAATGAGAGCAAGCGAGAAATAAAGACAGAGAGCTTGTGTGTTGGCAAATGAACAATTAAAAAAAAAAAAAGATCAATATGGACCTGCACCCATGTTTATAAAGAAATCTATAATAAAAATTCTATCCCTGGTGCTCTTACCAGCAAGAAATCAGTGCCACTGGTACATTTGTGCACTCCTGTCTGGTGGGGTCCATGACAGCTCTCTGCCAGAGACAGCTTGATGGGTTGCATGATGTGGCATTAGCATAACACATACATGATATATGAATCCAGGACCAGAGCAAAACAACTTATATTCCAATTTTTTCCACATTATTATGGAACAAAAGGCAAAATCAAAATCCTAATTCCTGCTCAAATGCATGTTTTAATGTTTTAAGAAAGCTATTAGCACATAAAACATTCAAGACAACCATATCTTAATGCATCAGAAGTGTATTTATGCGAGTGCAGTTCTCCACTCTTTGGTTATCAGAGAAAATGTTAGCCCTCTGTGCCACACCATCCTGTGCAGCACTACAAAGAGTACTAGCATGTCCACCCCGCTGCTAGCTTAACCTGACACTAGCGCAAGCTAGTTTCCACATGCTTTTGCTTGTTTTGGTTTGTTTTAATCGGATGGAAGGGTCCTACCGACGTTGACATGCCTTGGCTCACAGATACACACACATACACTCTCATACTCATGCATACAGTCAGAAGGACAGTGGGCTGTCCGGTGCAGCATCATTAGCTCAGCGAAGACATGGCGGCCCTGACACATGTCGGACGCTTGCGCATAATTTGGAGGTAACACCACGTTTGTGTGCAGGCATGCTGTCAGCCGTGCAGCAGGAGCAGAGGACACTGGGACGGGGGGAAATCGTCTCGAGGAAGAGATGGAAGGGTTTTATATGGGGGAGTTCTGCCGGGCTCAAACGACTGCTTCCCCGTGACGCTAGAGAAGCGGAGGGGCTGCGTTTCAAAAAGCTACTGTAGCGATCATAGTCTCCGTCCAAGAGAGGACCTGCCAATGTGGTTCCTCCTCAAACAGGGCCTAGCTGGGATTCACTATTTGGCAAGTTAGACATCACCTTTCAGGCCAGTGCCAATTGTCATGCAATTGAATCAGCATAATTTGACAGATAAGACATGCCTGGTTATTTTATGTCGCCACAATGCTGCTTATTTCTGGTTGAGATGAGCAACAAGAAAAGCCACAAGGATCAAATGTAAAAAGGAAAGTGTTGTAGGACACATAGCTATTCCCCATCCTCTGACATCTACTGTGCAATAAATAGGAACATTCGTTACAATGAAGTCAATCCATTCTTATATACTTTAATTATGTCTTAGCGAGCACCCATAGTTCATCTTCTAGGTACAGTATGAAAACCATCACGTTGCAACCATGGACAATCGATCAACGTTCAGAATGAGTTCCTCTTGTTTTCCAGGCCAGCACTTAATGTATGCAACACTGTTGCTCTGTAGGTATTTTGTCCCCTTCATCCATCAATCTAACCATGCATTATGCATATCAGGGGTCATATTGGTGGCTGCCTCCTCCTGCACAGGCGCTAATCCTTATCTTAAGTGTAATAACAAGATTAGCCAAGGTACGGGGTCTTACAGAAGGTCCTGGTTTGACCACAGCAAGGTTGACAAGGCCAGGGCATCGAGAAGATCTCGCACACTCCACCGAGCCCGGCTCATTGATTACCTTAACACACTACACAGACCTGGGCTTGGGTCTGAGTAGTATTTTGCAGTCAGATAAATGGCAGCTAGCCACACACAGCAGGGGCCAATGTCATGCAAATGGTGCAGCTTAGGTTGTGGTTGGTCAAGCTGTGACTAAGAATGATTTTTGGCATTTCATTTTTGGCTCTTGCTGAGTGGTATAATGTCACCGGATTGTTTAATGGCTTAAAATAACAATTAGACAAAAGCCTCCAGTGTTTCTATACTCCATGGATGGTTTAATGTCATCAGGGTCATTTGGAATAAGAAAGGTTGAAAGGTCAAACCAAGAATTGCACTACTGCAGAATCATCAGAATTCACACAGTCTGACTCAGAAAATATTACAAAAGGTTTAGCTTGACGTGTTTCAAGATACTTTAGCTATAAGAAATGTATCTAACACCGTTTTTTAAATAAACATGATACTCTGATGGCTGATGATTTCACACCTGCTAATAAAAAAGTGTAGAAATGGGTTAAAAAATATTGTGTAAATATCGACATGGTGAAGTTTTCTAAAAGGAATTCCCAGTTTTAAAGCTTTGTCACAGTCAGAGGAAGTAATGCTAAAGCTTTCTGACACAAGAAAGTGTTTGTGGTTAATGACTAACATGACAAACTGTATTTTTTTGTTTTCTACAACCTCAAAAAAAAAAATAATAATTAAAAAACAAAAAGAGAGAGAAGTAGGCAGCGAAGGTAATGATATAAATATAAATGGGTAAACTATACATTAAATGTTTTTAATAGATATTCATTTCATTTTCCAAAATAAAAGCTTTATTGTTTATTGTTTATTATGTGAGCGAAGGCCTGACACCTGCGTTGGCAAAAAGTCAGCTGAGTTAGGCTCCAGCCTCCCCAAGGTTTTTCAAATAAATGAATGAGTACAATAACAGACTTTTTTTAGTGATAGCTAGAACTTTATTTTGCCAGTTAACTAGCTTTTATGCTTGTTCACTACGTCAAGAAATTAAATACTGTCAAATTAAAACATGTTTTCGACAGATGTTAATACGATATTAAAGAACAACAGTTAATTTAAATGCTTGTGAAAAAACTCAGTAGGTCTTTGAAGACCACCAATGACTCAGAGGTTAGCTCTTAGCCCCATCCTCAAATTCTCAACTAATCCTGAATTAACATATTGGTTAGCATGTATAAACAGTCTGAGAATGTTTCCATTTTTTATTGAATCCTGGATGCATAGACATCCGTGTTCAAGCTCGGTAATTCCCTGAATGTATGCAAGGTCCATAAACGCATCAGCCGTTAACATTTTTTATTTTTCAAAAGGACATGTCCCATATCTGTCAGGGACAGATGCTTGCTGATGAATGATATATGCACGCTCAGGACGACATGGCTGACTGCTGTGGGCGCTGATGTTTAGAGCCTATTAATTTTACAGTGCAAGTTGGAATTATCCATCTGCTAAAAGGTTAACTGCCTCCTTGCTTGTGAAGAGTGCATTTCTCAGTCACGGTCCATCTTGAACACGTAGCTGAAGCACGGACAAAGTTTATTCGAGTCTACTGGGCACATTGAGTGAAATAACAGCAAGGGCCCATTAATGAACGTCAATCATTGTGTGTTGCGCCGCTGTTTTATCGGCTTGGCTCGGATATATGCTTCTTTAAGAGATGTATTAATCGGGAGACAAACAATCCACTTAATGCCCAAAGTGAAGTGGAGAGGTGTTTTTACAAGTCTGTGGATGAGCTTCACTTTCATAGATGCCGTCCGTTCGTTGATTTAGTGCACTGCCTGCCACTCGCCTGTCAGTCGGCCAGAGTAATCTCTCTTTGTCAGCTGCCAGAGGGGGTGAAGTTCATCTTTGCAATAACGTTAAATGCACCGGTGTTTCCTGTCTCATGCATATGAATGGATATATAAATAAGGAAGTTGAGGAGTAGATAGATTGAGTGGGTGTCACTTCAAACTTCCTCATCATCTATAATAAAGGCATGTTGCACCATGCTTCACATGGAGTTATTGCTTTCCTAGAAAGTTCTAGTGTTCTAGGTTACAGAAGGTCAGATGTTTTGGCACCAGGAAGCTGGAGCAGTGCTTTTTTTCATCAGCAACCAGTTTTATATCAAAGTATCAGTTGTATGAGTATTGGTCACTAATCTCAACTAATCAAACAATCAGACATTATAATAATATACAAACATAAATAATTGGATAATGCAAAATTGGACCGTGCATCCTTGTGTCAACAAGTGGCAAAAAGAAAAGCCAGATTGGTACCATCTTGAAGGTTGGGGGTTCAAGCCCCACTGTCACCAAGTTGACACTGCTGTCCCCCCAGTGCAGCTAACTGGGTTGTCAAATGCAAGCCATGTCTCTCACTGTCTGTGGTGAGAGGCATGTAAAAGAACCATTGCTGTCATTCGTAAAGAGTAGGCCATTGGATTGCCGTCAGTGTGTTTCTGCCCTACGACGGCCTGGCAAGCTGTCCCGGGTGTACACTGCACAGAGTCGAAAGAGATGACCCTTATTAGGATTAAGCGGTTCAGAAGATAAATGAATTAATGAACGGTACTATCTTGGTGAGAGCTCTTTATTGTTTAAAGTTATACTCGAATGGAATGAATGATCAGAAAATTTGAATAAATACATCTAAGATGTATGTTTCATTCAAAAACCTTTTTCTTTTGCCAGATTTCAGCTACACAAACCTGCTTTTATATTTTCATAGTTCTTTGAACCGCTTAATCCTAAATAGGGTCGCGGGCAGGCTGGCGCTATTTTCAGCTGACTCTGGGCAAGGGCAGAGAACACCCTGGACAGCTCGCCAGGCCATTGCAGGGCAGAAACACGCTGACGGCAACTCAATGGCCAATGGCCTTCTTTTACATGCCTCTCACCACAGACAGTGAGAGACATGGCTGGCCTTGATAACCCAGTTAGCTGCACTGGGGGGACAGCAGTGACAACTTGGTGATGGTGGGGCTTGAACTCCTGACCTTTGGATCAGTAATCCAGTACCCTGCCCTGGGCCACCACTGCCCCTTTTTTATATTTTATTTTCTAAATAATTCAAGTGTTAGTGAAATTATTGGTAAAGCTTTATTAATTTATGCCTTTGTGACCTTTGTGAAGTTTTGGGCTGTGACAGCTTCCAATAAGCTACTACTTATTGAGATCTTATAGATGGGTTGCAATACACATCACAACCCGGAAACAAAACAAGGCTACCGCAACACCACCATGGCTACGCTGAGGCATTTGCTGTTGCAATCTATGCGAGAGCAGACGAAATGCCAAGCAAATGTGCTGTAATAGGCAGTTCTAATTGTGCGGACAGGGAAAAAGACAGGGTTTTAGCGAGTTTTGGCAATTATTAAAACCCAGGGCGCACATGCAGAAGAACTGGCGAGTCAAATGGTTTAGTAATATATCCAGAGTAGATTTGGATGAAAAGAAGATTGAGACCTGTGTTTTCAGTGATCATTTTGTAACCGGAGAGTATACTCTGTAAAACTCTTTTTTGTCATGTTTTGTTTATATTCATAAGAAAGACGTCTACTCGTTAAAAGCAATTATAGCACAAGCAAATAACAGACTGAAAGAAAGTATGTCTTTTTAGTGACTTTAAAAACATGGCATTTTCAAAATCATGGTATTTGAAATATAAGCTGAATCATTCTACACATTTCAGAACTACAGTACTCATGTATGAATCGCCTTTCTGTGGCTGTAACCACGTTCGAACACTAAAAAAAATGTAATTTTGAGCTTCACTGGACTGGACTCTCACTGAGCCACACACAGATCCGGCCTACACAGCCACTTCGCCATTTGAATGTTAGTGTTAAAGTAAAATGGAAAACTTACCTGTCCTATGAGAAGAACGCTTTCATTTTGGTTAGATTTCACTGTTATTTCTTGCACCCATTCACTGACAAAATATCCTAAAATAGCGGACAGCTTTCGTATCCAGGGGCTACGCCTAGTCATGCGACTGTGTCACGTTTCTACTGCAGCCCATCTATAGCAAGGTGATCTCATCAAGATCAAAGCACTATGGCGTTACGGTTAAAACCCTAATGTGTGATATAGTTTTTTTGAAAGCAGTGCTACTGGTACCTACAGAACTAACATTACTGCTTCTTATTGGTTACCTCACTATTTATATGTAATGTGTGGATCTTGGGTTTTGTTTCTAAAAACATTTTTGGTAATGATTGGTCAAACTCAGATACACACCAGTCTTGAGCTCTAACTACAATACGCATGGAGGATTGCATGTTCTCCCCATATTGCCTGGGTTTCTTTTGGAATTCCTTAGAAAACTGTTCTCAATAAACGTTGTTAGCCATATCATTGCAGCTGGTCTGTGCAGGTAAACCACTTCATTCAGACTGAACTTAACATTGGGGTCCATTTGACTGTAATCTTTCAGCTTCATGGAAAACAAACTAGAATCTGTTTTGTATTATTCATTCACTCACTCATTCACTCACTCACTCGCTGAACTGCTTAATCCTACTAGAGTCGCAGGGAGGCTGGAATCTATTCAACACTGGGCCTATTTAATGCTGAACAGCTCGCCGGAGCGTCGCAGGGTCAACACACACAATACCAATCACATTCACAATCACACTCACACCTAGTGTCAATTCGGAACAGCCAGTTAACCTAATGTGCATGTCTTTGAAGTGTGGGAGGACACCGGAGTACCCGGAGGAAACCCATACAAGCACAGGGAGAACATGCACACAGAAATGCCCTCGCCTAGCCCGGGACTTGAACCCAGGACCTTCCTGCTGTGAGGCGGACATACTAACTACTACGCCACTGTGCTGCCCTTGTTTTATTCCATGTAGGATAATAAGGTTTCCGAAAGGACTTAATATCATTTGCACCATGCTGCAATAGTCTGATATGTGCCATATTGGACACGGTGTTATACTGAATGTAGGCCATGGTTCTTGTTTGAGAAGGGAAAAAAAAAAGATATTCATGTGAGGATAATGAGCAAAAAACAAATATATTTAGCATTAGCTAATCATGGCCATATCTTTTTTAAATACCATCAACAGCAGCACTCATAAAAAGGTGCTTTTTCTGAAGTGTGTTTCTTTAACACCTCTCGGCAGGCTCCGCTGTAACACGGCACTATTTTTATTGACACCCTTTGAAAAACAACAACCACAAGGCAAGCTGTCACTCATGTTCCCCCTTTTCGCTCTCTTCAAATCTGAGAGGCAGGGCCTGCTCTGTCTGCAACATGGCTCAGTCACTGCTGCCTCCACTCCCGGGCTGACACGTCCCTTCGCTGCTCGTTGTCACCTCACATACACAGATATACACACGCGCACCACACGCACACACTCTACGACATGCAACACTTCCAACGAAGCACACGCCCACACACACACGCACCACCACAATGTGTGACAACTCCAGCACAACACACAAAGACACACACATACACACACACACACACACACAGACACATACATGCACAGAAACACGTGGCGAGTTAATTCCCGCCCGCGTATGTTTCTTTGTCCACATTCGGCTGGTGTTAACCCAAACCGAGATGCCAAGAGTGGGGGGTGGTGGTGATGGTGGTGGTGGTGGTGGTGGAGTGTAGTGCATGAGAGGAGGGAGGGATGACAAAAAAGGAAGACAGACAGAAAGAAAGAGGAAAATTGAGCTTCAGCATGTGCCAAAGTTGGTGCTGCCAGTCAGCGACACGTATTTTGACAATCATAGGCTGTCATCACTCTGTGATCAGAACTGTCAGAGCCGAGGCGGCCAAGAGATGAGCCGAGAACTGGCAATCCTCACTTTTCTTCCTCACAAAGCACTGTCAGGAGAGTCACTTCTGGTATTTATACACACATACGTACACACACCCAGCAAGTCGGCAAATCAAACATGTCATCTGAGCCATGTGCAGCACACAAAGAATGATGAATAGATCCGGGGTTTGAAAGTTGGAAAAGGCATATCTGTCTAAAAATAAGCTATAGTCTGACATTATTTCACACAGGAGGCAGCTTATATGCAGCCTTCTTAATGTTATAATAATGCCCTTATATGTTTTCACTCTTTGCACTTTCATGTTGTGTCCATATGGGGACCCTACAGGTTCTCTGGTTTCCTCCCACTTCCCAAAAACATGCCAAAGAAGGACTGATGATGCTAAATTACCCCTAAACTGTAAATAAATACATGAATGTATTGTGCATGATGCTCTGTGATGGACAGTTGTTATATTCCAAGTGTATTCGAGCCTTACACAGCCAATATTCCTAAGAAACGGACTGGATCCAGCAACCCTGACCAGAATAAAGTTACTAAAGATAAATAAAAATATGTATGATAATCTGGAGGAAAAAAAAAACATATTTAGACAAACATACTTTGAGTTCCCCATAAATATATTTTACTAAAAAATTAGAGAGGGCACAGTGGCGCAGTGGCACAGTGGTTAGCACGTCCGCCTTGCAGCAAGAAGGTCCTGGGTTCGGTTCCCGGTCCTGGGTTCGGTTCCCTACATGCACAGTAGGCTAATTGGTTGTTCCAAATTAACCCTAGGTGTGATTGTGTGTGTGAATGGTTGTATGTGTGTTGGCCCTGCGATGGTCTGGCGAGCTGTTCAGGGTGTACTCCACCCTCGCCCAGAGTCGGCTGAGATGGGCACTAGCCTCCCAGTGACCCTAATTATGATTAAGTGGCTTAGAAAATGAATGAATAAATAAATGAATAAAAAAGAAGAGTACGGCACAGTGGCATAGTGGATAGCACATCTGACACATCGCAATAAAGTCCTGGGTTCATCTCCAGAGCTCAGCAACAGTGTTTTTGTGTGGAGTTTACATGCTCTCTGTGTGCTTGTGTGGGTTTCCTCCAGAACTCAGATTTCCTTCCACAGTCCAAAGACATGCACATTAGGTTAACTGGCTGTTCCAGATTGCCACTAGGTGTGAGTGTCAATATTTGTATGTGCTGTCCTGTGATGGTCTGGAGAGCTGTTCAATGTGTACCACACCTTTGCCCAGTGTCAACCTCCACATGACCCTAATAGGTTTAGGCTGTTCAGCAAAATGAAGAATTAAAAAAACAAAAAAAAACAAAATGAGATTCCATCTAGTCTGTGCATATCATAAATGACCTTACCTGGTCTGTGAACACTACGTCACTGGTCAAGAGAGCACAGCAGCATCTCTACTTCCTGCACAGGATGAGATGAGCCCACCTGCCCGCGCCCATCCTCACCACATTCTATAGACTGGAATACTGTGAAGAGAGTGGTGAGGACAGCAGAGAAGATCATTGGGGACCCCCCCCACCATTCTGGACATTCCATCTAAGTGCTGCTTGTTACAAGCCTCAACCATTATCAGTGACCCCTCACACCCCCACCACGCACTGTTCTCCCTGCTGGTCTCTAGGAAGAGGTTCTGTAGCATTCGGTGCAGGACCGCCAGGTTCTGTAATAGCTTTTTTCCATATGCCATCAGACTGTTGACCTCTCAGTGAAAATTGCTGCTCATACCAGACACATAGTTCTATGCTGGTCACCATGTCTTTTGTGCATTCCTTCAAAACATTTAAATTTACTTTGTATCATATACGAACAATCTTCTGTAAATTATTCTGTATATTTGTATTTTGCACTAATAGAATTCCACAGGTCACTTTCTCGCAGTATTTTCTTTGTACACTTGCTGTTTACTGAATGATAATAAAGTTGTCTAGGTCTTTATATTTACATACTGTAACCATGACACAGACAGGTCAGGTGAGCTCCGTGCTTCATGGTAAGCTAGCGCTGTGTAGCTAACAGCATCTGTTCTGCTTTCTTCAGGGCACACATTCAAAAACTAAAGAAAAGTGAAGCAAAGAAGGGAAACTGTGCTAGCATATACTAGGACAAACACAAGAAAAGCAAACTAAAATGTGATTTTCAATGTTTAAAATGTAAAATTGTAAAGTGAACATGATGACACCGTCTGGTCCAAGTGACCGTGTCTTTATTTATTTATTTTATTTGAGGATTATCCAGTAAGATTTTTTTTTTTGATCACGAGATGACGGACTAACCAGACTGTGCCATTCACCTGTGTTATATATCAACAGAAAATTTAACCAATAGAAGAAATTTGACCAAATATATTAGGGATTACTTCCTTCCTGACAGTCAAGTGAGCATTTAATTTTGCTGGGATTGCATAATACTTTTACATACATATGATTTTTTTTTTTTAAATCTTGACTCTATGCAGGCATTCAGCCATAAGCATTGCAGTATGTGAATATTCTGTGAATATTCGCCTATTCTTAGCACACCTGAGATTGTTTATTAGGCCAGTGACTAGGGCTGAAACTCCACCATGGTCAGAATGTCATTGTACTTGATCACAATCTAAAACAATGAAATCATCATTGCATCATCATTCTAAAACAATGAAATCATTATTACTTTATCTAATGAACTCAGCATTAGAAAAAGTAATTCGAAATGACAGCTATGAATTTGAAAGTGCTGCTTGCCAGGCAGCAGTAGTCTGCTTAGGAAAAGTTAGCATTACTTTATTAGCTGGGATCTTCATGAGACTCTGGTAGAGACAGGGTTAATTAGCTTGTCTACCCAGAGGCCCTGCAAGCTTCAGGAATAGGGTTTTGATCCGTATGATGGACACATGCTGAACACTCGCTGGACAAGTCTGAAAGTACAAAAACAGAGAGAGACAGACACATAGTATGTGTGAAACAAGAAGAGAGAGAGAGAGAGAGAGAGAGAGAGAGAGAGAGAGAGAGAGACAGAGAGAGAGAGAGAGAGAGAGAGAGACAGAGAGAAAGGGAGTTGCAGTGTGCAATCTTGTACATTTCTCAGTGTTCTTTTGGTTTTGTCTATCTTGAGCAAGTAGGCCCCTGATTTTACTCTTTGGAGAATAAGGTGAGGTAGAGCCCCATTTCCTCCAACCTTACAGTGCAGTCATGTGAATAAAACATCGTGCTCAGAGAGAGAGAGAGAGGAGGGGGGGGGGAGTCGACTACAAAACGGCATGTAAAATGTAATTTTAACACTAGAGACTCCGACACATCCTATAACAGCTACACTTTTTAATCATATTCCATAATATATTAAAATGTATAAATAATAATAAAAAAAATACAGGCATAATATATTCCTATGAAATACAATACTAATATAATTTACAGAAATCATCATATTTGAATAATTACTTGATTTTCATTTTGGGTGGCAGCATCAAGTGTCAAGGAGGTGGGACGTGCTTGCTCTTACCCCTTCTTGGATGGTGGTAATTACATGATAGGGAGGCGATGCTTGTTGGGTGGGAATTGACTACGACTAAATTAGGGAAGAAAAGAATATTAGGTTTAATTCTGATTATTTGCTATCAGACAAGATATTGGTGGCTAGAGATTATTTTTAAACTAAAACAATCTGCCAATCTTATTCCTGTTGTTGCTCCTTCCCTGAGCATGTGGCACTGTGAGTACTTCCCCAGTACTTAAAGTATAATAAAGTATCTAAATATATATATATATATATATATATATATATAGACAATAAGAAGAGATGGAGCAGAAAATAAATGTAAATCTCAGATTAAGCAATCTTAATTTGAATTCTTTAACAAAATTTACAATAGTTTTTTTTATTCTTTGGTATTTTGCCCACACCTGCTCTGCTGTGCATACTGTAGCCATAGCCCTTCGCTGATTGAAATTGAATACCAGCTTACATTCTGAGTGCAAGAAAGAAATAATAGGCACATTTTAAGAACGATTGGCTTCAGCAAGAAAGCCTGGGAGAAGAACAGTGAAGAACTGCAGACAGAGATGTTTGGATATGCCTGGCTATGGCACAGATGGCGTTCCCACCTGAATGCCACCTGTAATAGCCAGAGTGAGCTGTGAAGCACACTTCCAATTGCCCTCAGGTGATCCTATAAATGTTTCATTGTTGCATGTATCTGACTCAGACTCTTTAGTTCGAAGCTGCCCCCAGGTGAGAGGCCTCAAAAAAAAAAAAAAAAACGTGCGTTTTTTTTAAGGATGTGTATTTATTTTTCTTCAGCGTGACTCAAAAGGTGTAGGCAGTGTTTAGCCTCTATGAATGACAAGGACTGGTAACTTTAATTAACAACCTGCCACATTATCTTCTCATGGTGAACAACATGTCTCAAAAATCAGCCCTCTTCAAGGACTCTCTCAATTCGCACACGATTAAAAATAATTCAATAAATCCTAAAAAAAAAAAAAAAAAAAATCCTCATCTGGCTACTCCATTTAGCACTTAAGATGTGAAAATTAAAGATTATGTGAACAATCATGTACATTTGACATGATAAGAAATTATAGCTCATAAAATCAAATGTGATAAATGAACATTCAAGCAAAAAATATTTATGCCAGAAAATGGGAAAATTGAAGAAGGTGTGTGACAATAAATAAATAAATAAATAAATAAATAAATAAATAAATAAATAAATAAATAAATAAATAAAAGTCAAATGCAATAAAATAAATAATGAATTTGAATAAACATATGAATTTTAGGGAAAAAAATCATGTGAAAATTGAAAGACTGAAATTAAAAATAAGTAAATTGTAAAACAACAACAACAACAACAACAACAAAAAAACCTAAACAAACCATGAAATACAAAAACATAAATTGTGAAAAAATCCAGATGACAATAAATAAGTATAAAAAATCACTGTGTATAATTAATACTGAGAAAATCACATATGAAAATAAATGTGTGTACACATACATATGTATATATGTTATATATATATAACAAGTTTATTTCAGCTGGCACATCACTCACTTTAAACATACAGCACATTTTACACACAAACTTGTGACCATTGCTTCCGGTAACTATAGTGGACGTGCAAGCATGCATGCCTATGACCCCATAAGCAACCATTCCAACACACTCTACAAAATTAATGATCAAAAGTAATGTATAGTATAGAAAAAAATAATGTAAATATAAATGAAGCTTTAAAAAATGACAGGAGTAAAATGTATATGGAAAAATCAGATGTGTTAATAAATGATAAAATCATTTACATGTTCATGTGAAAAATAAATTGTGAAAAGAATGTTAATGTTAATGTTAAAAAACATAACGTGTCACATGAAAACATATCACCACAAGAGGAGCTCAGTTTGTCAAAAAAATAATTAATTTTACTGGATATTCTAAACTTCCATAACAATTATTTATCACTGGATATCAAATGAGCCTCATTTCAAAAATAACAATTTGATGATTTATTTTACCATTTTTAAGCATGACAGTGGTTGTGCACACTTCATCACAATGGTCATGTGCTCCATTACGGCATCTTTTGGAACTTATTTAAGTGGCTAAGTGGCTGTTCCAAGTTGCCTCTAGGTGTGAGTGTGAATGTTTGTGTGTGTTGGCCCTGTGGTGATGATGTTGAGCTGTTCAGGGTGTACCCTGCCTTTGCCTAGTGTCGGCTCAAATAGGCTTCAACCTCCCCACGACCCTAGTAGGATTAAGCGGTTGCAAATGAGTAAGTGACTATAATATATTTTACATATGGGTTTTTATTTACATTTTATTCAGTCTCTCAACTCTTTTGGACTTGGGGTTGTACATGTGAAAAATAATACGGAAAATATCTTTTAAAAAATTTTTCAATGTTACATATGAATCGTGATTATTGTAAAGTTCAAATTCAAATTCAAATTCAAATTTTATTTGTCACATAGAAATTACACACAGTACAATATGTAGTGAAATGCTTAGTACGACTGTCCAAAATGTAAATAATAAACTATCAAAGTAACAAGATAAAAAGAACAATAACTAAACTTTTTAAAGGATTTTAA
>JAQMYF010000001.1:52819604-52832047 GCA_030014195.1 Neosilurus mollespiculum
TAGAACATTCGTACACCCACCACACACACACACACACACACACACACACACACACACACACACACACATTGTACACTTTTATATCTTTTTTTTTCCTTACGTGCACAAACACACACCTCTTTGACGCACTTCAGTTTGCATGTGCCTGTTTTCCATGTCTGGTGTAACGTAAGAAAAAATCACCTCCCACTTCTTTATCACACTTGAACTCGTCTAGGTATCGCAAAGCCTCCAGGTTTCTCCTGCCACACAAAAACCCAGGCAGCGAGGAGCTGCCTCTTAGAGTGTTTATCAGAACAGGCCCCGATCTCTTCTCGATGTCTAATTAACGGGGCAGATTCACAGCACAATAAATGTGTATGCAGATGAGTTGTGCGGCTGGCACTAATTTCGTCAAGCGGCGATAACAAGGGCGAGTTAATCTCCTCTCTTTTAACCCCGATTTACTTGATCCACCATAACAAACAAACAGAAATAATAATCCTATTATGGTCTTAATAGCACATTTTGTTCTCTGAAGTGTTTCTGAAGGAACGTCGTCTGTATTGTGGCTGACAAAACTCAAAATCAATTTCCCACCATTGTGGCGCTGGCTTTTGATTCTCTGCAATACAGTGTTTATTGTGTGTTTTCTCTTGGGTTTGTTTTTTTTTTTTTTATCTACAGCTGTCACTTTTTCTGTTACTTGGACAATACTTAACAACAAGTGCTTCGGTTGGAGTTAATATTAAGAAGCTTACAATGCTGTCACATGCTGCTATGAGTTTGCAGTTAGAAATGCTTCTGTTCCTTCAAAAAAGCAAATCTGGGAGAAATTTGAATGGTGCAAAAGCACAACGCAATACATTTCCAAATAAATGACTTTACATATTCAAATAAAGTGATATGTACATATTTTTCTCTTTTTTGTTTTCTTATGCTTCACGCAATGGTTGAACCAAATACTGGCCAAGTGTCCTTATTACTTGTCTAAGCTGATATAATAATTATTATTATATCATATTATATAATTTTTTAATTATTTTTTGGAACAACTAACTTTAAGATAGCTACTAAAGTAGCTGCTGTTGAAGCTACTAAGCTAAACCTTTCAGCTTTTTTGGCTTTTCTGTCAAACAGTTTTACAGTCCCGTCAAAACCAATAATTTAGTGTGTTGTTGGCATTATGTGGTGGTTCTGTGTTACCAGCATAATCAGTGAGCTCAGTTTAAACACAGAAGGTCCTTTATTGTTGCCTCATCAGATAGCATACATGATAAAAACTTTAGGTAACTGTAAATTGTATGACTTAAATTTACAGGTGTACTCGTGACTGGAAAATGCACTAACTCTGCGGACTACATCAGCAATTTCTTCATATTTAAACTGGATTAGTACTCAGAACTATTAGCGGCGCTATACAAATAAAACTGACTTGACTTGACTTGACTTGACATGCAACGATTCACACTCACATCCACACCAAGAGGCAATCTGGAACAGCCAAGTAGCCTAATGTGCATGTCTTTGGACTGCAGGAGGGAACTGGAGTACAAGCAAAAACCCATGCAAGCACAGGGAGAACATGCAAACTCTACACAGAAACACCTGAGCTTGAGACTCGAACCCAGGACCTTCTTGCTTTGAGGCAGATGTGCTTAGCAGTACACCACCATGCTGTCCATATATATATATATATATATATATTTATTTTTTTTTATTTTAATTTATTTTTTTTTCAGTATACTTACTGTTATGAAGGCTTTATCCTGCAAGAACTCCATTTCCCAGAATCTATTGCCAGCAGCCACTCCCACTCAATCTTCAGTGGCCAAGACGTCAATGAGGCACCTGTGGCCCATTGACTTTAATCACCAGGAATATGTGTATGTCTCCTTCAGCCATGCTTTCATTCTGAAGGCTGTTTTTCTGCTTGCTTGTTTCTTTTACTGCATATGAGCTTAATAGCCATAATTTTCCTGATTAATCTTTTGCCCTTATTAATTATCTTACCGTTAATGTAATAATACATTTATTTTTAGGGTGGATTTAATCAGTTTTTTGTTTATTATCTTGGACTGTTTTGCTGATGGTTGTAGGAGTATAATTACTTTTTTATGTTTTGATACCCAGTTGTAACAGTTGATCTGACTGATGATCTTGACTTTTTATTTTTGTAACCTTATCTATCAATAAACTGTTAAAAAAACACAAACAAGCAAACAAACAAACATACAGATGATCATGTTGACAACTGTTACTGGTGTAAAGAAATAAAAACTATAATAAATAACACACTGAGTCAGTCAAATATCCTATTTGTTCCCCTGTTCTCTGTTTTGGTTCCCTAATCTACCCGACAGCTTAAAATGATTAGCTAATGTATTGCCTGGCCTGCTAGCTACCGTAGTATGCTTTAATACAGATGCAAAGAAATGAGGATGCGAAGAAATGAGCTTCTGGTGTGGGAATGACTTAATCTCATTTTCTTTTCCTTTAAAATGGCAACAACATTACTAGTGCTACTAATGAGTCTTTTGTGAATGACTGGAAGATGAGTTTTGTTCTGTACTGTTGTTGCATACAGAATGTTTTATATGAATCTGACGAGCATACGTTTCACTAGATATGCCGATATAGCTAGTTTAACAGCAGTGTGTGTGTGTGTGTGTGTGTGTAATAAATAGTAAGGCTACAGTACATTACAGTCCACCATTTGTGTAAAAAAAGATAAAAAATTGTTAGCTAGTCTATTGTTAGCACTGTTGTTTTTGCCTGTGTGTATCCCTGCAGGCTTCAGAATGTTACATATCATGAAGTGTGTAATTCAAACTGCTTAAACTGTATAAGAAATACACAACATAATAGCTGAGACTCTAAATAACCCTGTGGTATGTTACTTGAACATGATTAAAACATGCAATAGAGAGCTAAGGAGTGATCTTTTGATCCACTAAAACACACACACACACACACACACACACACACACACACTTTTAGGAGCATAGATGCACTGGTGTGTACTCACAGTGTGCAGTGTGTAAAGTGTGATGAGTGGCAGCATGATGGCATGGCAGGTGTAAGAAAAAGCCGGTGGTTTCAAGGGCACACTGAGTTCAGGGAAAGGAGCCTGGAGCACCCCAGATTGGCATAGAGGCATTAAGCGCAGTGCTGGGTGCTACTTCCTGTCCGAGTGGCACGGAGAGAGGGACGCTGGCACAGGCATGGCACGCAGTTTATTTATAGAGTGGAGAGAAAACGCTGCCAGGGCAGAAGCTGTATGGTGTTAGTGTGGCATATGGGCCGATCTGTTTCTGGATGAGATTGTTCTCGCTCTGAAATGTCACACAATATTTGCATTATTTCAGGATATCATTGTATAATTTCAACTTAATGGCTTGGTGGACTCTACATCTCGCGCCTTCTGTAAAACATTGTAGCTTGTAACTAATTCTGAACTGCAGCCAATACATGTGCTGTGAAATCTTGCGCACTGAAATAGTGGATCCAGAATAATCATGAAAAAGAGGCTGCTTTGATGCTCTTCAAAGAGGCCCAGTTATTGTAAATCTACACCATTAAGGTCCAGAGTGTTTATTTGAGGTTGGGGAGTGTGTGGAAGTAGGTCAGAGGGAGGTCCTGTGTGTCAAGTTTAAGGAGAGAGCAGGGGGATACTGTAAAAATCTCCAGCCTAAAGGCAAATCTCATATCAGCTTCCTCTATAGTAATGGCTCCTAATTACCATAATAGACCAACTTATCTGATGTGTTTAATTAAGACTGTACATCTGGAACCCACTTAAAGGAGTGAGTGACTAGTAACCTCGCTCATGTTTAAGGCAATTTATATGTTAGGGGTTCTGCCATAAAAGCTACAGGGTCTTCTGTGAAAAAAAAATTGGATTATAAATATTTATATGACTGTATGGTTGTTAAAATCAACTCCTCCAAGTCTTTAATATCACAGTGACATTTTTAAAGACATATCTATGTATTACCTGAATAATACTATAGCTAAATATGGTGGTAGTAATGTTATTCATTCATATGTAGCACTGAAGCAATTTTAATTTTCCATGTGCTTGTCTTATGGCATGTTCTGTAGTATGTGAATTAGCTAAATTAGCAATTTAGGTAATCATTTTAAGGAGGTTTTTGACCTTTCAAGGTCATTCGAGGTCAAAGGTAACTGTCTCTAATAAAAGTCTGCATATGCCTTCCTATTAGTGTTCCATAGTAATAGTATATTTAGCCACACTTGTATTACATGTATAAGCACTCAAAATCATGTGACCTTGATTATGACCTTTCAAGGTCACTCAAGGCCAAAGAGATCATGCCATTTGAAAGTATATATGTTTTCCTATCAGTCCCCCATTGCATTTATGAGTCTGTTATTTTTATTTTTAGATATAAGCAATTATAATTTTTAAATGGGAAATATCTATCTCCAAAACTTTTAACCTTGACCTTTGACCTTGACATTCAAAAGTCAAATCATCTCTGGGACTCAGGTAGGGTGGTGTTTCCACCAAGTTTGGTGAAAATGTTCGAGTGTGGTCAGGTTTTTGTTCACAGAAAAACAAATGACAGTCATTACAGTACCTCTGCCAAAACACTGATTTTGTGTTGCAGGTAATAAGCAAAGCCCATATAAATTTTCTTTATATAGTGATATGCCTGCAAACCAACATGGGTGGCATGGTGATGCTGTGATTAGCACCGTCATGTCACCTCAGGAAGGTTTTGGATGAAAGGATGGATAAAGCAGTTTGTAAAAGAAGTCATTTTCAAAGAATAATTTGCATGAAGTATTAAATATTACAGATGAAGGAAAGTCATCAACAGAAAGTAAGATTCAATAATCCTAAAACTGGGCGTTAGTGTAGTGGAGTGGCTAGCTCGTATACCTCACAGCAAAAAGGTCCTGGGTTTGAGCCCCGGTCTCATTGAGGGCATTTCTGTGTGGATTTTGCATATTCTTGTCGTGATTGCATGGGTTTTCTCCGGGTATTCAAGTTTCCTCGCACAGACAAAAAACATGCCCATTGGGCTAGCTGGCTGTTCCAAATTTCCCTTATGTGTGAATGTGTGGTTGGGCTTTGTTGGCCCTGTAATGGTCTGGTGAGATGTTCAGATTGTACCCTGCCTTCACCCAGTGTTGGCTGAGATAGGCACCAACCTAGTAGGATTAAGCAGTTTGGCAGTGAGAGCGTAATCTTAAAATTGACATTTGATCATATATGTTAATTGAGCCTGTGGCACAAATCTATATTTAGTGCTTGGGAAAGGAACACTGCTGCATCAGCTCAAATATTTTTGTCAGGAATGTGACCGTTTGATATTCATACTGAAATATAGAAATGTAAATTAGACATTAAATATATAAACAAACCTTAAACTTGATGAAAGACATTCGCCATCTCTTTTTGTCTTCAGCTGACATAAAAAATTATTCTTTTTTTTAAAAATATAATTCTGCCTTTAATATCAGCCACTAATCTTCTTCATTAGTGAACATTTCTTAATTGTCAGAGTTTCTTCACAGACATCAGATTTGGCTTAATCCGATTGCGATGTTGTTGGGCTAATTTGTTGCCATATTAGCGCTGATGAGCGGCAGTAAAGGACAGGGCCCCAGGCCGGACGAGTGATTTGGAGCTCTTTGATCCGAGCAGCACCCTGCTGATAGCGCTGCGGTGTGGCCATATGGAGAGAATGGCCCGAGCCTTGGACAAGCACTCAGCCCTAGCGGAAACTGCCCCATGACCGCCTAAAGGGCAGCAGAACAACTTATTCTTACTGAAAGTATATTTAGATCATATCAATGCCAAGAGAAGGAATTTTGACCAGTAGGTGATTTCAGTTGCTCTGATTTTAGCTGTTGGACATTTCTTCCTCAGCATGATGTAAAACGTTGTCACTTCTTGTGGAAGGGTGCAGAGGGGTACACGCCTTCTCTGATAACCATGCAGGCAGTCACTGTGCTTTTTTTTTTTTTTTTTTTTACCTCAGATATGACATTTTGTCAAGTCTTTTCATATGCTTAGAGGACAATGCTAAAGAGGTCTGCTGCTTAAGCTTGTCCTTCCTTATGAATATGGAGTTTAATTTCAGTTATGACAATTTAAAACTGTATTTGCCCTTGATGCATTAAGCTGAAAGATACAGTATGGCAATAAAAAAGTTTTTGTTTTTTCTTTTCTTTAGCTGAAGGCTACAAACTATAGTATATACTACATGGGAACATAAAAAGCAAATTAAATCAAGATTTTTTATTTTAATTAATTTTTTTTTAAAACTTATTTTATCCATGACAGAAGCAGTTCAGGTGACATTTGCAACCAGAGAATAAGTACTGTATAGTAGTGTCTTTTTAAACTCATTCAACGTTTTAGTATATACTGCACAGAGACACAAGAAAGCAAACTAAAGCAAGATTTTAAGCTATTTACAAAAAAAAATTAAAGTGTGATAAGGATGCCCAGCCTGCTCCAAATGACTGTGACAAACTGTAATTGTTTATCCACCATTGTGATTTCAGCATTATCCACTTGGTACAATGTGTACTATCCCCAGATAATGAACCAATCAGATCATGCCATCCCTGTGCATTGTGTACTCATTCTATAACTGCACAACTTAGAAAGTAGTTCCGGCTGTACTATACACAATAGGTTTATATAAATGCGCTAGTGGATGGAACTGCTGGCAGGCAATCTCAACATATGTTCTTCTTGGTGTCCGTGATTTTAATCGTAACTCCTCCTATAGTTTTAGTGCCAGGAACTGGAAAATATTCAGCTCCATTAGGATATTATTACTTCTATACAGCTTTTGAATAGGTGCACTCGTTCACATGTTCTATCCATTTTCTGCCCCCCCCCCATCCCCTCCCCCCCGGGAATACATACAGCTCAAAACTCAAAAGCTTTCCTGCTCGGCCACCATTCATCCCAAAGCCAACAAATTTGAAATGATACGTTAGGCCATGGCACCCTTCAAATATCTGTATCCATAATGACCTGTACTCGTGCTTTTGGATCCTTTTTCCCCCCTATTGTTTATTTCCCCCTGGGAATCCATTTACTCTGTGCCTGTTTTCATGTGACAGTGAACCCAGTATACTACCTCAGGCCACATCATTGAACACGCATTTGAATCAGTTTAACCTGCACTCATTTTCATCCTTACATTTTTCTCCATTCACTTTAATGCATTTTTTCAGTCTTTGAACTCTGCCAGTTTTCATCACACTGGTGTAAAACTTACAATGCTACATCAACCAATAAAACCAAACACCTTATGACCACACATTGACCTGCACTCATCTTTTTTTCATGTTATTATCTTCACTTACTTAAATGCATTTTTCAAAATCTTTCTGCTTAGACTCACTCACTTATTCACTCTCTCTCATTTGCCAAACCACTGACCCTAGTAGTAGTAAGTGGTTTGGCAAATGAGAGTGAGTGAGTGTAAATGGTTATGTGTGTATTGGCCTTGTGGAATGCATTTTGACAAAGAAAGATGTTTAGGTAACATTTATGGAGTCAGCGCTTGTAATGGTCGTGGTGCTGAGTAAATTTCCTCATCATAGAAAAATTATCAGGACCAAGGAGTTTTATTAACTGTGCTGATTCTCATTACAAGGATGAACTAAGGGTGTTTTTTCCACTTTATTTATTGCAGCAGCTGTGGCCTAATGGTTCCATAAGCAGCTTTGGGACCGAAAGGTCGCTTGTTCGATTCCCAACCAGCAGGAAAAATGTGTGGCAGCGGGGTATTGAGCTGCACCTTCCCTTCCTCCACCTTCATGGCTGAAGTGCCCTTGAGCAAGGCACCTAACCCCCAACTGCTCTCCGGGTGCCGCGATGTGTGGCAGCCCACTGCTGCGAGTGTGTGTGTGTGCGCTCACTGTTTACGTGTGTGTGTGTGTGTGTGTGTATGCTCACTTTGGATGGGTTAAATTCAGAAGTCAAATTTCCCTTGTGAAATTAATACAGCATAGCAATAAAAAAATAATAATACTAAAAAATAAGGAGAGAGAATATATGTGAGCGCAACTATTCATAACATCAACAATAACAGGAACAAACTTTAATAAATTCCATGGAAGTAAATATAAACAGCACAATGTCATTCATTAATGAATTAAAAGTAATCCCTGGTTAAGCACTGTTGTATAAGCAGAACGGTCTTCTGGCTGTTGTTCTGATGTCTGCCTCTTTGTTGTAGCTTTGCAATCATGAACAAATTTGCTGCTATTACTAAGAATAGATTAATAAATGAGTTGCATTAAGTTGACTTTCTTCTGTACATGTTTTAGAAAATAATGATTAGTATTCCAGCTTTGTATCACTGACCCAGCATTTCAGTGAAGTCTTGGTTGCCAGTTATAGCTGGCAAGTGTAATTCTTAAATATAACAGGGTAGTGTTTCAAAAGAGACATTCATCAGCAAACCTCCCAGGCAAGAGAAAGATGCAGTTTGCTTCCTAATCCCATGATTTTATTACCCTAATTTACTAGGCTAAAAATTGGTAGCTAACATATAAAATTTTAATATATGCTTAGCTGGTAAGCTGGACACTGTTGGTGTTTTATCGTAGAAGTCACTGACCACCAACTCCAAATGCACTGACTTGTTTTAGAAGGTGTAGCTGTTGCATAGCAAAGTACCACATCCTCTGGGCCTCATCACCTTTGGTCCAGTGGCAAGCATTACAAGATGATTGGCGGCAACTTGGCTGCTGCCAGAGCTCAGTAATATTGGTAATATACACAAGTTGCATTTTAACACCCCACTAACACCCAAGACTATGCAAGGCAGGGGAGTCCAACACCCTGAGGTAGCACACATGTATACCTGAGGTGTTTTATAACATACATAAATACAATTACTTTTATTAATTTGACGGCATAGTAGTGTAGTGGTTAGCACGTCCACCTCACAGCAAGAAGGTCTTGAGTTCAAGTCCCGGTCTTGGGCGTTTCTGTGTGGAGTTTGCATGTTCTCCCCGTGCTTGTGTGGGTTCCCTCTGGGTACTCCAGTTTCCTCCCACAGTCCAAAAACATGCACATTAGGCTAATGGGCTGTTCAAAGTTTCCCCTAGGTGTGAGTGTGAATGGTTGTGTCTTTTAGCCATGTGATTTTCTTGAGAGCTGTTCAGGGTGTATCTTGCTATTGCCCAGTGTCAGCTGAGATAGGCCTCAGCCTCCTTGTGACCCTAGTAGGATTAAGCATTTTAGCAAAAGAGTGAGAGTGATGAGAATTACCAAGTTGCTTGCAAACATTACACCCCTAATTTGCAGTGCTCTCTCTTTGCATTCCATGTAAAATACAACTTTCAAATCTGTTTATTCAGTATGTTTAACCAGCAGGTCTTGTCCTAGAATGAGATTTATATGATGGATTTGTGCTGCACCATATTTTCCTCACTTTCATCAGTAGTCTTATATACCTGTTTCTCCCTGATTCAGAAAATATCATGGCACCTTTTCAGCTAATTAAGCTGCTGAGTGAAAATATTTCTACTGGCAGAAAACAGCGCCTTGGCTGATGTGTGTAGTAAAAGAACCAGTGGGATTCAGAATGATGAGCTCCTGCTATAGTTACAGTATTATTAAAATCGCATCATAATCTGATCTAAAGTGTTATATTTTTACTACAGTGTCATTTTTTCAAGCACCTTTGATGTATCAAGATTAACCCTTTATTTATGATTCATCCATAATTTTACATATCACAATCATTGTGTTTGAATTATTATATATTCACCCTCAACAGTTGGAAGCACTTATGCAATATTGATGAATGCAGTGTAGTCAGTTAATCTGTTCTGTTTCTGAATCAAACTCTGAAATGAATTATTTATATTCTCATTCATCACTCACTCATTTGCTGAATCGCTTATTTCTACTAGAGCCGTGGGGAGGCTGGAGCCTATCTTAACCAACACTGGGCGAAGGCAGGGTGCACGATAGACCATCCCAGGGCAAACACCCACACACAGCCATTCACACTCACATTCATCCATAGTGGTGATTTGAAACAGGCAGTTAGCCTAATGTGCATGTTTTTGAACTGTAGGAGGAAACCGGTGTACCCAGAAGAAACCCATGCAAATATGGGGAGAACATGCAAATTCCACACAGACACGCTCTCGCTGAGCCCGGCACTTGAACCCAGGACATTCTTGCAGTGAGGTAGACGTGCTAACCACTATGCCAGCTTCCCCGCGACCCAAATTATGAGTAAGGGGTTCAGAAAATGAATAAATGAATGAATCCTTTGAGAAATCCTGTCAGGTTAGCTCTGGTGAGCTAGCTAGAGTTTACGTACCACTGAACTGGTAGCTCGTTTTAAGATGTACACAGATGTTCGGGCCACGGACGTTTGGGCCACGGACGTTTCTGCCATGGGCTACCACCATCTTGGGCTTTGGGGACACGCAATATAATTTTGGGTTTTGTTTGTACTTTTGTTTTATATACAAAATGTCCGTGGCCAAAGCGACCTAGATTCCTTTTAAGCTTAGCTTAGCCTTGGATATGGAGGTAATGCATGAGACTTGTGGCTTGTGGTTTTGCCTGTACCTTAGAAAACGTAATCAGTATCGATGTCCACATAAAGTGACCGCCATTTGTCTGTTGAAGGAAATCTATCTCACTGATTGGCTGTTTTAGTAGGTGGGCTTTATCTGTATTAGGTGTTTATTTGAATGATAACACATGACCTGTAATTCCCCTCAAATGCTCCTCTTTTTCAATGTCCTCTTCACACTGAACTTTAAATTGAGCCACTCTCACAAGATCAGCGAAATGCAAAAAACATTTCAGCAACTTGTGTCTCTATGGCTCACTCTTTCTTAGCCATAATTATTTTGAGGCTCTGTGCTCTTTTTTTTTTTTTTTTGCCTTCGCTCAGCATTAACAGTTGGGCTACCAATTACATAGAACACTGACGGAGAACAGTGAGGAAGGAATTGACTTCACATTTTAATTTCTGTCTGTCTATGATGGTCAAGATCTACTCTGGGAGCTTATTCTACAATTGCACTGTGACTGGGAGGAATGATCTCTTGTGAGAGAATGTGAAAGAGAGTACAAGCTCAATAGTTTCTGAATGTTGGCAGCTAGATTGTTGAGTTACTCGTTTTATAGCCTTGAGATCTCGATCTAGGCTATTGAGTAGGCCAGGTGCTACTCCATGGTATATACTGTGAAAATGGTAATCTTCCTGATGACCGGCCTTTTCCTGACACCAGTGATGCCTTGCAGAGGGCCCACCCAGCAAATCCTCTGCAATCTTTTTAATGAACAGGCATCATGCTGTCCTCTCTTCTTTTGTAGCACTCTTCTACTAGATCATCATACTTAGCATGCTTCTTCTAGGTGGACTCCTCCATTTGGTCATCCTAAAGAATTGTGAGCTCCAGCATGTCTGCCTGTTTTGTTGTCTGTAACATCTTTGTTGAACTGGTGCTATAGTTCCTTCATACTAGCCAGAGGCCACTTCACCCATCACCCATCGCTACACTGATGCAATACAAGGACCAGGGCACTGAGAGGTTCTTCCAGCCCTGATTATTCGTGTGCCTCATCAAGTATTATAATTTATATTCTTAGTATGATAAAGGATCCAGCTTGGCAAAGTACTATGACTATATTCCTTTTGTAAATTCCATGAACAATATTCAAGCATTTTATAAAACATTCTTCTTATTTTTATACACTTCATTTGTGGCACAGTGGTGCAGTGGTTAGTACTGCTGCCCAAAATAGGCAGATACATAGATAAATGCAGGAAATGGATTGGAGCGGTCACCACTATTCACACTCACAATTACACCTCAGGTCTTAAGACTGTGGGAGGAAACCAGAGCACCTGGGGGAAACTCATGCAAGCACAGGAAAGACATGCAAGCTTTGCACAGAAACAGTCCAGTCCGCTGCCATGTTGAATGCAAAACATTCTTGCTGTGAGGTGAAAGTGCTAAAATACTGAACCACTGCGCCACTCCATAAGTGTATTAAAATTAAGTGTAAATAAATTTCATTCTTTTCAGGATTTATTCACATCTTGATCGCAGTGTCGGTGGATAGCATCTGAATCCACTATGATTCTGATCAGGATAAAACAGTAAGAAAGTGGGATAAAAAGTGATCTCTAATGGCCATACTGATATAGACAAGAACAGTAAGATAAGATAAATTTAGCATACTGCATCTGTATGTATGTATATTTGTATTTATTATTATTATTATTATTATTATTATTATTATTGTTATTATTATTATTATTACAGCACATGGGTAAATTGGGTTTATATTCCTTTTAGGTCACATATAGAACAGAAAAGAAACAACCTAACTTTTGACACTTTTACACACACACACACACACAGAGAGAGAGAGAGAGAGAGAGAGAGAGAGAGAGAGAGAGAGAGAGAGAGAGAGAGAG
>JAQMYF010000001.1:52846673-52861044 GCA_030014195.1 Neosilurus mollespiculum
AGAGAGAGAGAGAGAGAGAGAGAGAGAGAGAGAGAGAGAGAGAGAGAGAGAGAGAGAGAGAGAGAGAGAGAGAGTGCCGCACACCAAAGTTACAAGATTTATGGCCCTCTGTTTAGGATATAATTCAAAGTTCATACTCACATACATCATATTTTGAAGCACATAGATTATGAGGGGGAACACATTCATCATGCTGCAACACACACACACACACACACACACACACACGCGCGCACACACACTGCGCTGTTTGCACCAGGGCCTAATTTCACACGGATGCGTCTGGTCTGTATGAAACAGATGAATGCTTTAGTCAGCTTTGTATCAGCTTTGTCATGAACCCATCGCACTGTAATGAGCCCACGCTTAAAATAGACCAACTCTGAGAGATAAGGCTAAAATGGAACGGCCGAGATGAAACGCTCCATCGAGACACGCCTCCCCCCAGTTCCTTCTCTCACGGTCTGATAAAAAATCTTGGCTGTTTTGTATTTCAACTTTTCAGGTTCATGGATTATTTTTTAGGAATGTTTTATTTTTATTAATGACTCTTGGCTAAATACCGTTATACACACTTTATAATCACTTTATCCTGAAAAACAAACTTGTATTTATCAGACACACTTCACATTGTGAAGTCTTCTGTATTTTCTCTTCTCTTGTGTCTTATTTAGAAATAAAATTCTTGCTTTTTATTGCCAACAAAAATGTGCATTTACGGAAACAATTCCAAGTCCTCGGAGACACACCAACACTGTGATTGTCCATTCATTTTCTAAGCCTCTTAATTCTAATTAGGGTCACTGGGAGACTGGTGTCCATCTCAACCGACTCTGGGAGAATGCGGGGTACACCCTGAACAGCTCATCAGACCATTGCAGGGTGATTTGTCTATAAAAAGTTTATATATACAGTACATATGAAGGGCTGAGAACCAGAGTGGTCTAACCAACAGAAAATGACATGAAAGCTTTTGCAATATACAAAATGAGGGATAATATACACGGTATGATTCAAGATCATAAGGAAGATGAAGGGAACTCCTTTTTTTTTAATTTATAGAAGTCCTTATCCCCATCTATCAAAATATGACCTGTGGCTCTCAGCCCTTCATATATGTATATATAACCTCCACATAGAAAAACCCTTGCCGAGCCCGAGACTAAAACCAAGCACCTTCTTGCTGTAAGGCAGGCGTGCTAACCACTATGCCACCGCGCCACCTGTGACCTAAATACTCTGTGCGCATAAAGGTTCCATGAGTAGTCATTAAGCTACAATACATATATAATATAATAATAATATACATTTTAAATCCATCCTGAAGGTGCACTACAGTCACTTTTCTCAAAAATAATTTGGGTACTTAAGACTTGACTAAACATTTACACACACACAACATCTTAGAAAAACAAACATCCTTTCATCCAAAATCCTTTTTCTTGAAGACTGATTGGTGCTAAAACATTACATCATCATGATCATCTTCTTCTTCTTCTGCTTGATCCGGGGCTCGGGTCACGGGGGCAGCAGCCTAAGTGCTCAGAGTGGCATTCTAATCAGATGCCTGAGCCTCAACTGGCTCCTCTCGACGGGGCGGAGCAGTGGGTCTACTCCTTGCTCCTCATGGATAACCAAGCTTCTCACCCTATCTCTGAGGTAGAGCCCCACCATACTGCGAAAGAAGATCATTTCAGCCGCTTATACCTGAGATCTTGTTCTTTTGGTCACTATCCAAAGCTTGTGACCATAGGTGAGGGTAGGCACTATTATATTACAATGAAGAAAATTTTGTTTTTATTGATTGATTGACTGATTGTCAGGTTGGGAAACAACAGCAAACAGTAGCATGTTTCAGTCATTTTTGGACCCTCTTTGATGGCACACTATTCCAAAGACAAAGGAAAGTTGTGATTGTTCATTCATAGGCCATGTGGATTTTAGTGAGTGTTGTAAATAAGGCTAATAGTGGCTGACCCTGAAATGTTCAGCACAAGCCTAAAAAAATCCCCCAGTTGTCACTGCCGCAATGAAATAAAAATAAAAGTAAACCACCATGTTGGCAATGACCCTCTCACTGCATGCCCTCCATTCTACGCTCCTTAAAAATGACTGAAAAAAAGGACCATGTCTTCTGTCTGTCATTGTGAACAGGGAAATAAATTCAGTTTTGTTTACACCCTTCTGGATAATCACTATTTTATGAATAATTTCCTTCAAAGCTGAAGAAAAACTGAGCAAAATTATCGAGATGAGGAAAGAGAGGTGGGGGGAAGAGAAGAAGAAATACAACTTAGTAAAAAAAAAAAAAAAAAGATTTAGCTTGAGGTGGTAGGACACACAGCTCAGAAGTCCCATTAATTACAAAATACATTAATATTTTATTAG
This sequence comes from Neosilurus mollespiculum, assembly GCA_030014195.1. Taxonomy (NCBI): domain Eukaryota; kingdom Metazoa; phylum Chordata; class Actinopteri; order Siluriformes; family Plotosidae; genus Neosilurus; species Neosilurus mollespiculum. Next base: position 52,849,062 of record JAQMYF010000001.1, read on the forward strand.
TCCCTTATTGGTAATTAATCATACACTTTGATGTAACATACAGCTTACAAAAGCTTACGGAAACGTCTCGCGGACGTTAGCAGAGATGGCTTACAATTTCACCAGATGCGATAAAATCCACCACACACTTTAAAAAAGAGGGGGAAAGTGGAAATAACATGATGTGACATAAGGCAAGAGAAGAAAAAAAAAAGAAACAACAGAGACTGGAAAGGTACCAGTGACAACTGCGAGGACATGCTGGATGAGGAGAGCAAGAGCAAGGAGAGTCTCTCGGATCTGACTTCACCAGGCGACAGAGGACACCCAATCACAGTAAATATTATTCTTTGTACTCTGCTGCTAATTAACATGCTTAATTGCAGCTGTCAAAAGGCTCTCCAGTTTATCAGGGGGATGTGAGAGAGGAAGAGTGAGTGGGAAAAACCTGTAAGAAGGCCCGAGCCTGTACATATACCGTTGTGAATATATAAAAATGTGGCCTTTAGGTTCCTTTTATTTCATCTGTGTTTGTGATGAGATGGGCTTCGGTTATATTTCATCCGAATTAAGTTCAAGTTCAAATTCAAGTTTATTTGTCATATACAGGTAACAATAAAACATCACTACCGGCAATGATATTCTTGGACTCAGAGCCTCCTTAAAATTGCACTTAAGAACCAAATATTACACATAAATTTAGCTTTGAGATAAAAATACAAGTAAGAATAAAACTATATAAGTGAAAGGAGTTTAAAAAAAAAAATAAAAAAATAAAAAAATAAATCTATCTCTCTATATATCTATCTATATATCTATATATCTATATATCTATATATATATATATATATATATATATGAACACTAAAGTGGTTGTAGTGCAGAGGTAGTGTGTGCATGTACAGTGTGATGATTAAAGGTGCAGTTAAAGGTGAAGATAATAATCTTATTCTTACTGGTATGCATTATATCGATATATCTAAGGAACATGATGAACATAATTGCTGGTACAATTTTTTTAAAGCAAATACACATATGCCTGCCTGCCTGCCTGCCTGCCTGCCTGCCAAACAAACAAACAAACAAACAAACAAACAAACAAACAAACAAAAAAATGAGGATAAACAAACAAACAAACAAACAAACAAATTAATAAATATTTATTTATTAATAAAAACACTCGTTTGTCTTTCTATCCCTGCTGTCAGTTATCTATCTAGTAACTAACACCAACATGGAGTAATATGTAGTGCTAAACGGATAAAGAAATCCGAGTGAAACGAATGAAGCAAAAAAGGAGGAGAAAAGACAGAAGGAGGGAAGCTACAATAAAGAGTCCATGAAGTGAAATAAGAAGGTGCAATAAGGTGTGGAAGGAAAGACAGATGCTGCAATAGTAAAGAAAAGATAGACAGAAGATAAGAAAGGGTGTAGGATGTGTCAAACACAAGGCCTGTCTGAGAAATCTTAAAAAAATAAAGGTGAAATGGACCACATACTGAAATTGCTGTTTAATATTTTTACTTACTCGTCTCACTCACCCATTTGCCAAACCACTTAATCCTATTGGGGTCACAAGGAAGTTGCAGCCTATCTCAGACGGCACTGGGTGAAGGTGGGGTACACCCTTATAGCTCGCATGACCTTTGCAGGGCAACACACACACACACACACAACCATTCACACCCACATCCATACCTAGGGGAAATTTGAAACAACCAATTAGTCTAATGTGCATGTCTTGGACTGTGGGAGGAAACCGGAGTACCCAGAGGAACCCCACACAAGCATGGGGAGAACATGCAAGCTGCACACAGAAATGCCTGAGCCTGGGACTCAAACCCAGGACCGTCTTGCTGTGAGATGGATATACTAACCATTGCACCACCATGAAGCCCTCAATATTTTCACATTATCCAAAATTCATGGGAAATCCCTAACTCAGTAATGGATATTGTATAGGGCACAAACACATCTCTGACATTACTGATGCAGAAGGAAGGACAGAATGAAGCTGCTAAAAGCTGACATTATGATAAAGAGGGAGAGGGTAGAAGCTTTCGATGTACCATTCCATCTATGTTCCAACCCTCACCTATGGTCATGAGATTTGGGTAGTGACTGAAAGAACAAGATCATGGAAACAAGTAGAGGAAATTAATTTTCAGACATCCAGGGGAACTCGTCGTAGAGCCGCTGCCCCTCTGCATCAAAAAGAATCAGTTGAGGTGGTTCGGGAATCTGATTAGAATGCTTCCTGGTTGATTCCCTTTAGAGGTGTTCCAGGCATGTCCAAATGGTAAGAGGTCCAGGGATGGACTCAAAACCTCACTGGAGGGTTTATAATCCCATCTGGACCCATCTGGAATGCCTTGAGATGCCCTGGGAGAAGCTAGAGAGTGTCACTGGGGGGAGAGAGATGTCTGGGTTTGCCCCTAGACCTACTGCCTCCAGGACATGACCTCAGATAAGCAAAAGAAAATGAATGAAGATGGATGGATGGATGGATGTTTAGCAAGCTGATTGTTACCTCAGTACCCCTTCACTGTGCATCAGGTCTTGGTCACTCTGTCAGGGTTTATTTTGATACTGATTGACTCATTATATGTTTTCTCTTACATACTACAAAGTTATTCTTACTTTGCCTATATAGGTAATGGAATTACTATTTAATTTAATTTTCAGTTTTTATTGTTATTATTGTTAAGAATAAAGGCGATGAATTAGCATTAAGCGTTTTGGCTTGATGAATACAGCAACAAATCATTTATTTGGCATGTCAGTATTTCTGTATTTTAGATAACAGTATGTCAGTATTTCAGTATTTTTATGACACTTTACAGACACTTGTCACTTTGCACACAGACACTTTACACTTTACAAACAATATTACTTGAAAAATCGCCACTGCATTTATATTTCATTACATTGCATTTATATTTACATTTATATTTCAATTATATTTCACTTATATTTTATTTTATATATTTTTGTATCCTATATTTTATTTTATATTTTATATTATTTTTATTTTATATATTTTATTTTATATTATATTTTTGCATTTGTATATTTAAATTGAACTATAAAATCCTTTAAATAGTTTTAGTTATTGTTACTGTTCTTTTCTTCTTGTTATTTTGATATCTTATTCTTCACATTTTAGGACAGTCGTACTAAGCATTTCACTACATATTGTGCTGTGTATGATTTTGTATGTGACAAATAAATTTGAATTTAAATTTGAATTTGAATGTGAATAACTTTACCATCACTGTAGAATGAAAGAAACTGTGCTTGTAAATTACTTGGCCAGAGTCTAGTGAAGGATAATACACTGCCAGCACTGGGAGAGAACCAGAGATGGGTGAGGATTCAGTGGGATGAAGAATAAATCTGTTTGGTCAGAATGCAGATTATTAGCTAAAAATATAACGTTGTCTTTCAGGGGTCAGGTATAGAAAGTCAGCTCATTTTATTGCACATTATTGTAACTTTCTCTTTTCCTATGCATGCTAATCCTATATGGGGGGGGGGGGGGCAATAGGTTATTTGGCATGTAATTTAATTATATGTTTTTTAGAATTCACGCTACACTGCAGGTTGGATACAATGATGGAAAGTTAGCTAGCACAGTATCAAACAAATATAGACTCTATGAAGTGCTGCTTCATGAATGAAAGAAAGAATTCCCCAACCAGCAGAAAAAATGTGTCCCTTCCTCCACCTTCATGGATGAAGTGCTCTTGAGCAAGGCGCCTAACCCCCAACTGCTCTTCGGGCACCCCCAATATGTGGCAGCCAACTGCTCCTAGTGTGAGGGCTTAATGTATATGTTTGTGTGTGTGTGTGTGCTCTCTTTGTGCTCATTTCGGTTAAATGCAGAAGTCATAGTTTCCTTTGCGGAATTAATACAGTATAAAATAAAATGTTTTAACTTTGGGTAATCATAGGACTTCTGTAAGAAAACTGTACAGTACTGAGCACATCATGACCCAAAAAGCGTATGAATTTTGTATATTTATCATACCACAGCTGTAGGGCGTCGCACAACAGAACTAGAAAATGGACCTGACATCCAGAATTACCTGTAAGATGGAAAAAAAAACATGTTTAAAACTCCACGAGGGGGCAAGGTGGTGATGTAGTGGTTAGAACGTCTGCCTCACAGCAAAAAGGTCCTGAGTTCGAATCCAGGGATAGTTTGTACCTTTCCCCCTGTGCTTGCGTGGCTTTCCTCCAAGTACACTGGTTTCCTCCCACAGTTCAAAGACATGTACATTAGGCTAATTGGCTGTTCAAAAATGCTCCTAGTTGTGAATGTGAGGGCGAATAGCTGGGTATGTGTGTCTGTTGGCCTTCAATGGATTGGCGAGTCATTAAGGGTGTACCCTGTCTTTGCCCAGAGCCAGCTGAAATAGGCTCCCTGCGACCCTAATAGGATCAAGCGGTTTGGTAAATGAATGAATTAATAAATAAATGAAAACTCCAGTACAGGGCCCTACAACGGCGTTTTACAGGTATCACAACACACCCACAACTGTCCTTGTAACTATCCAATTTCTTTTATTGTGGACTTGTTATATACTTTTGCGATGTCGGTGGCAGGAGCTGAAGTAAACAAAACCTTGGTTACCGCTCGAACCTAGGTTGTAACCTACACGACTTTTAAATTGTAAGCAAATGAACAAGTCCAGTCCAACTATCCCAGTTCTTTAGCCTAAGCTTTACTTGAACGGAACAGGTAGACATTTTAGTCCAGTGTCCAGTTTTCTTACTTCTACAAGAACAATACCGGGTCTGTATTCTTCCCGTCTCATTTCTTTGTTTGGTTCCATTTATCCAATATGTAATATTCAAATAAACATTTTTTAAGACTATTTCTCAGACATGGAGAGAAGAAAAGCTGTTACTGTGATTTATAACTTGGTGCCTAGAAACAAAACCATGAAGTCTTGCATGTCCGAGGCCATCACTTGAAAAAAAAATTCTAATTGAATTTGGAAAACCCAGACAAATTTTGTCCCAACAAATGCAATATATTGCATGCTGAATATTTGTTGGTTTTGGAGAGCTCTAGCAGGAGTCAGGTTGAACTTAGAATAATAGTATCTGAGGCAACAAATATGTTTTGTCTTTTCATAGAAATGACACACACACACACACACACACACACACACACAAAGCTATTGGTTATTAAAATATAATAAGCAATATTATTTGTAATATAGAAATTAGGATACATATTTACACTGCAGTGCATTTGAATTTAGGAATCTGATTAGATAAATTATTTTCTATAAAATTATGGGTTGGATAGTAATTTGGACTACAGGCTTTAAATGAATACATTTATTCTAATGGTATTGTTTCTATGTTAATAATGTATACAGGGAATGGTAATGGTGAAATACTGCATGCTTCATTAAAAGTGGCTTCAAAAATATTTAACAGAGAAATATATAATCAGTGATGTGCATTTTTAATATTTGTGACCCATCACAGCAAAGTGGGTATTAAGTCTGAAATTATTAAATACTTTGTTGAACTTTAAACGCAATTTTCTCAAAGTTGCTTAAAGGCTGAAAATTCCTGGCAGGTTTTGGCTAGTTACTCCAAAAACAGACTAATATATTAGAAAATTTTGTATCACTTTAAAGCATAGGATATCAGCTATAAAATGCTACCAAATAACGCAATGTTAATAATTTCTGACTTAATACCCACTTCGTTGTGATGGGGCACATGTATGGAAGAAGGCTCCAGTGTCACCTGGTAAAGGTTGGTCTGCTTTCTACTACAGAAAGGTGTTCAAAACTTTCTTGGCAACATGATTTTTTAAATCTTATTAACTTTAAAAAACAGGCAGGTGAAGAAATGACTGTTTACTGCTGCTGTAAGAAAACTGATAATGGGGATTGACTTGTTCATTACCATTAAGGATCTGTGTCCACCAAATGTACCCATGACTTCATTTTCACATTGCGCACAGAGTGCTCATTCGTTTACTGTTGCTAGGTTACCAAAAACAAGTTATGGCTCTTCCACGTTCATTTGTCGTGAAAGATTTTAAAGTTTTTTATGTGATTTATTGTTTTTCTATTTATCTATTTATTCATTTATTTAGTTACTTATTTATTTATTTTAGGTGTTTCTAGCACACACACACACACACACACACACACAAATAAAATTAAAATAAAATCTGGAGGAGAGCAGCATCAAAGCCTATTTCTCACAGACCAGCGAATATTGCCGAATGTAGTGCATTTGGATTTGCAAACTTTTCTTACGGATTTCAGTGTCATCTTGTGACATTTAGCAATGTTTAGCAACAATTAGCTACATTTGCGTGAGTGTTTACGAAAGACAGTTTGCGATTATTAGCGACTGTTAGAAAATGTTAGCGGTAGTGTTTGTGACTTTAAAATATTTGATTAATGATATTAAAGTTTAATGCTGCCTTCATGTATTATTGGAATTACATAAAATACAAGTTACAGACTTTCAAATTAAACATGTACATTCCCTTAAGACCTGATGTCAAGTGAGAAATTTGGAAATAATTTTGATTCCACAGTTCCTGAGTTGTGCTGACCTTTAACCTTTCAACATGGTAGAGAAGAGGACAGGTTCTGTAATGGAAGGTATGTAATTCTTGCAGTTCAGGTAACAGTACCTGTTTCTTGTGTACTTAATTTATTCTGTAATTTATGTGAATGTACCAAGAGCAACGCTATTTATTTTTCTACCGAAAGCAAATGGACCAGTCTGCTAGTTCAGTTCAGTGTTAAGTTATAATAGGGAAGCGATTGTCATGGGAATAGTGATGTTAACCTTGGGTCTGCCATTTTTTATTTCGCACTTGAATGTGACATACTCGTAATTCCGAATTTACAAGTGGTAAGTAGCATAATTCCTATAACACGTGAAGGCAGCATAATTTCCTTGTCCCCGTTGCACAAACTGATGAGCCAAGGATGCCTGGGTGACCAGAAGGTCACATTTCACTCACTCTCTCAGGTTGAAATGAGGTTGCTTGTACCCAATAAGGTCAGCCCACTCTGTAATAGATGACTGTGATCACTCAGTCCTCTCCTCAGGCTTACAACTCCATGATGCTCTGTTTTCAGTGATGGATTGACCCACCAGAGAGCCCCCGGGCACAGCTCCACCATGGGAACTCCGTCCATGAAACATCTGTACAGCTCCATGCTAACAGATGTACTTTTGAGTTCTATACTGTCATTGTTCCGGCTCCCAAAACAGGCAGAAGAGCCACTTTACTGATCCATCAGAGACTATGACAGGGAGATTTGTTCTCGGTGCATGCTCACAAGGGATAAGTACACTCTAGATGGCCACATGATAGCTCATTGGAGCTTTTGCTTCTTCTATGCCTCAAAGGTAAAGTGGTCACTTTCATTTTGGACATTGCTCAACCAGGCCAGACAGTCTGCATACCAACATGTCCTGGCTGGGAAACAGCCTGCTGGGCAATATCTTATATTCTGACACTCTGATGGGAGTTTATCATCAAAGAGTAAACATGAACTGAGTTGCTTTAGCCAGGATAACCCATTCATAGAGAGAGCAAAAATAATGTTAACACTTGTTTGAACTGTTTTACTTGTTAACTAACATCTGGAAATGTTATCACTAAATGCCAGAGGAGGTAGCAGTACAAGTGCTTTGCCTCTGATTAAATACTTGAATAAAGATGTACCCAAATGTTCATGAGGACTTCAGTTGCAAAAACCTGAACGAAATGTATTATTTTTCCAAAATGTAACTTTTGAACTCATTTAGAGCTCATTTTAAACAAAAGATTCTGCAAATGAGTGATGAGTGAGTGTTTATGATTTCTGGTGGTACTGCTTTGTTTCGTCTGTATCCATAGAATTTCAGTAAATGTGCACAAATACGGACATAATGAATGCAGAGTATGGACCGATGGATCTGTCTGTATCTGTGTATGTGTTTAATGTTGAGCTTAAACAAGCCTTTACTGATGTTTTAAAATATTGCAGAAAGTGGATGCATCACATGGCATGCTCACTAATGTCTTCTTTCCCTGGGTTAACACTGGGTAACAATGTCCACGATCTCCATGATTTGAGAGAATCGTGATGATCTCGAGGAAACTTGGTGGGTTTGTGATGATCTCGATGGAACTTGGCACATTCAGGATGATCGTGAGGGAACTTGGTGGATTCGTGATGATCTCGAGGGAACTTGGTGGATTCGTGATGATCTCGAGGGAACTTGGTGGATTTGTGATGATCTCGAGGGAACTTGGTGGATTTGTGATGATCTCGAGGGAACTTGGTGGATTTGTGAGTCAAAGATTTTACCTTGAGTATTACGATGTATAACAATTTGACGCTAATCAGGATAAAATGTGGGAATCATAATAGAGCACAGTAGAAAGTAAAAGTTTAAAAGACCTTAACAGAGCGTTACAGACCTTGATACGCCATCATAGGGGATCTTGATGAACTTGGAAACACGATTCCTTCAAGTTTCATTTCTTAGATGCACCCTGCCTCCTTTTTATTCCCCAAGCATGCTCCAAGCATACTCATAAATCGTGGAGCTCTACGCTTTTTTGAATCACGGAGATCACTGACATTGTGCCCCAGTGTAAACCCAGGGTTACATAGATCCTGGGTGTTAACATGCTAGCATGTTTTTTCATAGAAACCTTTCAGTGTAGAAAGAATACTTCTGGCCATTTTTATACTTAATGAAGTAAATGTGTTGTGTGGTGCTGCGTCCAAAGCCCGTGCTAGTTAATGTGAGCATTTGACGCAGACATAAACACTACAGAATGCAATTTTCATGTAATTTTGTGTAGTCTACCGCCATGATTACAACAGCACATGGCTATAATTCATACTCCATCCCTACTGCCTGTGCTACAGAGCATAAAATCTTGTTGGGTTAACAAAATTTATTGGTCCATATACTGTAATAACACATGTTTTTAATAACATCAGGAGCTCAGGTGCTTCTTCAGTCCCTTTTCGTCCTGAGATTGCACTACTGCAGCTCGCTTTAGGCACATCTTGTCTTCTTGTGTATGCCATCTGACCCTGCAACTGATCCACCATGCAGCAGCAGGACTTGTAATCGATCTCCCCGAGCTCACTTACAACACCCGAGTGCTGCTTCCTCCAAATTTAAAACTCTTACACAGCCAAAAAATGGACCAGCCTGGCTCGGTGTGAACTACCGCCCTCAAGAGACCAGGAAAACCTGTCAAAAAATCTGAACTTGTCCCGGACTTGTAACTGCTTTCTAACCAATTATAATAGATTTAGCTTTACTGTGTTTTTAGACACTGACTTATTCATCCTAGCATGAGAATATGAAAAGCCAGGCAAAGTAAAGTTTGGATTAAACTACAATAACTTAATGACTTAATAAATCAATCCAATTCAATCCACCTTTTTTTTTAATATAGTAATTGAAAAGATTAAAATAAAGTAATTGAAAAGAATTTTAAAATAATGTAAATGTATGGGCAGCCAGTGAGGCTAAAATGGGAGAAATGTGCTCGTACCTTTTTTCTGTTAAATATCTCACTCACTCATGCTGAATTGCTTAATACTATTATATTCTTGGGGAGGCTTGAGCCCATCTTAGCCAACACTGGGTGAAGGCAGGGTACACTCTGAAAAGCTCACCAGACTATCGCAGGGCAACACACACAACCATTCACACTTATACCTAGGGGTACCCGAACGAAACCCATGCAAGCATGTAAACCCCACACAGAAACACCTCTGCTGAGCCCAGAACTCAAACCTAGGACCTTCTTGCTGTGAGTTGGACGAGGCAACCATATAAATAACTATAATAATAAATACTGTGAACCAGCTATAATAATGTTTGATTTCCTCCAGCACTCAAATAACAAATTATAAATAAATTACACACTTTTTCACTATAATTCAGACCCACTGAGGTTTGCTGACTTTTTTAAACTGTAACTTAGTGGCTCTTGATCACTTTGATGACTTTAAAGTTTTTGACTGCATGATCGATTAGACATTAAACCCAACAGTGTATATTTCATACACATGACACTTTAAAATGAAACCATTTTGGGTTATGTCCTGCAGTTTTTCATTGGTTATTATTCTTTTCCACACACAAGCACACACTCCACGCATACACATACAATTGAATAATTTGATAAGTGTTTATTGCAACTCATAAAGTATATGTCAGCTTATTACCAACCCCAGAAACAGTCAGTGCTGACTGCCAAGTTTAGACAGAGAGAAAAGGGCAAAAGAGGTCTAATTTAAAAAAGGCATGTCAGTATTTCTTTTATTGAGGATATAATAATATTGTTTGAAAAGACAACAAAAAAGAAAATTCTGAAAAAAATTATATAGGATACTGCAATAAATAAATAAACAAATAAATAAATTGGAGGGGGAGAGCTGTTTTTCCTTATTTCGTATTTTTATGAAAGCCTGATGCGGGATAATTAGATTCACTTGGAATTTGGTTGGTTGAGTTATTTTATAAATAAATAATATTAAAATATTAAAGAGTATGCTACATAAGTAGAAATAAAAGAAAATGTCACCTTGCTTGAATTTTAACAGTATTTGAGCTATTAATGCTGAAATTATGTCTCAGAACTATAAAAGAATATAAACTACACTAATTAAAAAAAACATTTTATTATAAAATATCCATATTTATATTTTACATTTCTGTTTGTTTATCTAGCATCAATTAAATAGTAAAATAAAATAGCTATTAAAATAATTATTAGACATCCTTATTGAATACTCAGTTCTGATTGGTCAGTAACAGCATTCTACAGAATAGAGAGAAATGTAAACTATTCCTATTTGTGACATTCAAAACATATACAAGTGTACATACACAAAAGATATTTTGTTTTTGATAGTGGTAAATTATTGATTTCTTTAGTAGGTAAAATAATAAGCAGGAGAATGTACAGCGAGCTTGCCTTTATCTCAAATATCCCTTTATCCCTTTAGGGTGATTCAAAATCCCTCCGCTTCGTGCCGGGGTCCTCATCGTTCATTTTCTGAACCGCTTAATCCTAATTAGGGTCGTGGGGAGGCTGGTGCCATCTCAGCCAACTCTGGGCAAGGGCAGAGGCATGTTCTTTTACATGCCTCTCACCACAGACAGTGAGAGACATGGCCAGCCTTTGATAACCCAGTTAGCTGCACTGGGGGACAGCAGTGACAACCCGGTGACAGCGGAGCTTGAACCCCCGACCTTGGGATCAGTAATCCAGCACCTTACCACCGGGCCACCACTGCCCCGCCAGGGTCCTCGTGTTGGGGAATTATTTTACAGTAATGACCGGCTTGCTGTACATTATCCCACAATATTATAGATTAGTGCACTACCATACATTAACACACATTATCCTTTAAACACAGCTTTTGATTTGTTATTTATCTTAAAGCATTGTATACTACAGCCCTGCTTCACATACTAATAACAGAATAATAACAATAATAATAATATACATAAATAAATATACATATTGGGGTAGCCGTTGCCTAATGGTTAGAGAAGCAGCTTTGGGACCGAAAGGTGGCTGGTTCAATTCTCAAACCAGCAGGGACAATGTGTGGTGGTCGGAGAGTGAGCTGCACCTTCCCTTCCTCCACCTTCATTGCTGAAGTGCCCTTGAGCAAGGCACCTAACCCCCAACTGCACTCTGGGTGCCCCAATGTGTGTGGCAGCACACTGCTCCAAGTGTGTGTGTGCTCACTGTTTACATGTGTGTGTGCTCACTTTGGATGAGTTGAATGCAGAGGCAATAATTTCCCTTGCGGGATTAATACAGTATGTATCACAAGATAAAAAAATAAATAATAATAACCTAGTACTGTGAATACACACACAAATATTCACAATTAGGGCAGTGGTGGCCTGGTGGTAGGGTGCTGGATTGCTGATCCCAAGGTCGGGGGTTCAAGCCCCACTATCAGCGGGT
>JAQMYF010000001.1:52875634-52887007 GCA_030014195.1 Neosilurus mollespiculum
TCATTTAGTTGCATAATAATTCTGCACACTAATAGTTGCCTAATAATGGTGTATATATAGATATTCTCTTAAGAAAGCCAACACTTCACTTTTACTACTTAAATGTTCAGGTTTGAGGGTTTGTTAACATTTTGGATTGACATGCCACCATGAAGTAGGTCTCTAGGTCTTTCTAAGAAATGCTTTTATTTTTTAATCGTATAACAATTCTGAACAACAATTCATTATTTTGTCTCACCAGCCTTTACAAAGAGCTGGGAAAAATGTTCCCTTGAGCAATAACTGTGATCATAATCCCACTGTTTCTGTGGTAACCAATCAGCTAGCTGGCTGAATCAGTTCTGAGGACCCATGCATGAACCTGATAACCCGCATGCTCCCAAAATTTTTGTTTGACATGTCTGACAAAGCTGGTAAAAATTGCTTCAGTGTAATTTTCTAATTAATAGGAGACATACATGTGAAGCCATCATAATCCTCAAATCCATGTCTGGTTAACTGATAAGAAATTTACAAATTATTGCATTCAGATCAGGCGGCATGGTGGCGCAGTGGTTAGCATGTTCGCCTAACAGCAAGGCCTGGGATCCTGGGCTCGGGTGTGTTTCCTCTGGGTACTTTGATTTCCTCCAACAGTCCAAAAACATATATAGAAGGTTCCACTGTTCCAAATCGCCCCCAAACGTGAATGTGAGTGTGAATGATTGTATGTGTGTTGGCCATGCAAGCTGTTCAGGGAGTATTTTACTTTCGCCCAGAGTTAGCTAAGAAGGACGCCAGCCTCCCTGTGACCCTGATTAGGATTAAGCGGTTTAAAAAATTAACGAAAGAATGAATGAATGAATTCAGATTCAATTTTTTAATTTTTATGAATCTGCAGGTGATCAGGTTCATGCATGGGGCCACGGAGTTTGCATCTACATCCTTTTTGTTAAAATGGCCAATCGAATTATGCTTACTGCAGTGTAGGTTCTTGAGTGTGTTATCTGGCAATTATGTGTTTCATTGCTTGTTGAGAATGAGAATTGTTCATGTGTTCCACTTCCATAACACATCTTGGGAAGAATATAGCATGACATGTACTGTCAAATACAATTACAAATACCAGGTGTGACAGTCTAATCTGTCAGTCCTGTTTTGTTCTGGTGGCATGAAACCACTCATGAGGCCTGGCCAAATATCAGTACTTGATGTGTATTAGTGAAGAGGTAAAGGCTTTTAGTATCTTGATATTAAATGTTTTCATTTAGTAACCAAAGATAAAATCACAGTCCGACTCCTCACAAAACCTGAAAGCAAAATTCATCAATTAAAATCAATTAATCAATTCATACAAAATCGAATCAATTAAAAAATAGAATAATGTATAATAGCCCTGCTATGGCCTGGCGAGCTGTCCAGGGTGTACTCTGCCCTCGCCCAGAGTCAGCTGAGATGGGTGCTAGCCTTCCCACGACCCTAATTAGGATCCAGCGGTTCAGAAAATGAATGAATGAATAATGTATAATAGGTGGCACAAAGTGTGAGCTGCCACCATTGAAATAAGGTATACCACCTCTGTGGCCACACCAATTCTGACCTCATATGACATCTTTAAGAGGAATATTGCCCCTTGCAGTTCTCATGTTTCTGTATTTTGACTACGTCCTTTGAGTATGAACAACTATCAAGCCATTTTACAACCAGTGGACACTATAAAGCCTGTGAGAACATTCAAGAGAGGTTCTCACTAGGATACGAAGAGAAGATGTGAATGACCTGGGTGGCATGGTGGTAAAGTGGTTGGCACTTCAGCCTCTTAGGTCCTGTGTTTAGGCCCCATACCCAACGAGGGTATTTCTGTGTGGAGTATGCATGTTCTCCCATTCTTCCATGGGTTTCCTCTGGGTACTCTTGTCTCCTCCCACAGTCCCAAGACATGCACATTAGGCTAATTGAATATCCGTGATTGTGAGGGTGATTGTGAATGGTTGTGTGCCTGTGGTGCCCTGTGATGGTCTGGCAAGCTGTTCAGGGTGTGCTCTGCTTTGCTCAGAGTCAGCTGGGATGGGATCCAGTCTTACCATGTCCCAAATAAAGGATGAGGCAGTTAAATGAATGTGAATAACCCTTGACAGATGAGAGACAAAAATCCAGAGCATCAAAATGATGGAAAGAAATGAATGTGAAGAAAGGATGATCCGAGAGAACTTCAATAATCTAAAGCTAACTCATCTTACATTTACATTTATGATATTTGAGTGACTTACATTTACACAACTGAACAATGGAGGATAACGGCCTCGGTCAGGGCCCCAACAGTGGCAGTTTGGTGGTACTGGGGCTTGAACCCCTAATGTTCTGAACAAATATCCACAGCCTTGGCCACTGAGCCACCACTGCCCTCATGGTGTGAGTGTGTGTATAGCTGCCAGTAGAACTGGTTCCCTTATACTTATTGATGATGTGACTCTTGACAAAAGCAGCAGGATGAATTCTGAAGTGTACAGAATGATAGTATCTACTGCGATTCAGCCAGGTGCTTCAAAACTCCTTGAACGGTGCTTCACAGTGTAGATGAACGATGACCCAAAGCATGCATCCAAAGCAACCCAAGACCTTTATTATGGTAAAGAAGTGGAATGACCTTCTGTGGCCAGGTCACTCACCTGACCTGAATCCAGTTGAGAAAGTAGTTTGCTTGCTGAAGGCAAAACTGATATTAAAACGCCTTGAGAGCTAGGAGGAACTGAAGACAGCTACACTAAAGGCCTGACTGAGCATCACCAGAGAAAAATTTCAGCAGCTGGTGATGTCTATGGGTCCCAGACTTCAGGCACTTAATAACTGCAAAGGATTTGCAACCACACTTTAAAAAAGACTATTTAATTTATGATTAGAGGTCTGACCAATATTCCGCCTTTTACCCTCAGTCAGCTTGGATTCCTCCACAACCCTGACAGATAAGCGGTATACACAATGGTTGGCAGGTTTCCCCAAATACCTTTTTTAGGTAGACCCAATTATAGAAAGTTAATTTATTCCTACTCCATCTGATTTGGATGTAAACATTTTAAAAGTAAAGCTGAAAGCTGTACATGTTGACAGTATACGACCAGTAAAATAACGTTAACAATCTCTTAATATTTATGAACTTGACTCACTCACTCACTGAAAGGCTAGAGCCCATCTCAGCCAACACTAGGCAAAGGGAGGATACACCCTGAACAGCTTGCCAGACCATCACAGGGCCAACACACACACACACACACACCTGGGACAAATAGGAAGAGCCAGTTTGCCTATTATGCTGCTTGAACTGTGGGAGGAAACCTGTAGTACAGTGGAGGAAACCCACACAAGCACGGGGAGAAGATGCAAACTCCACACAGAAACACCTGAGTCCGGGACTCGAACCCAGGTCCTTTTTGCTGTAAGTCAGATGTGTTAACCACTGCACCATGTTGCCCCTGACTATAAATGTTTGATGTGAGTGTAAATGTTTAAATATGGTACCATAATATTTATATTTTTCTTCCACATTTGGAACATTTGATAAACTGTATATATCTTATTTCTTTTTATAGAATTTTATGATCATATTATAATATTTAAATGCTTATAAATCTGTCTTTAAATACTTACAACCTTATTATGACACAGATGCCACTGTGATGTAGGTGTCTTCAGGTCTTTTTAAGAAATGCTTGAGTTTGATTCGTTTGTGCATGAAAGCTTTTAGAACTTTGTTAGTTAAATGTTGACTTTTATAAGGACAGCACAGCGGTGTAGTGGTTAGCATGTCCGCCTCACAGCAGGAGGGGCCTGGGTTTGAGTCTCAAGCTCGGCAAAGGCATTTCTGTGTGGAGCTTGCAAGAAGAAAAAAAGTCAGGCAAAATGTAGCATAGCACTAGGCTGGGCAGGGGTAAAAATAAATGCATACATATCAATGACACTGTAGTATTTAGCCATTTACTCACTCATTCCCCCTCATTTGCTGAACCGCTTAATCCTACTAGGGTTGCGGGGAGGCTGGTGTCCATCTCAGTCGACACTGGGCAAAGTTGGGGTACACCCATCAGTCCATCGCAGGGCCAACACTCACACAATCATTCATACCCACATCCACACCTAAGGTCAATTTGGAACAACCAGTTAGCCTAATGTGTATGTCTTTGGACTGTAGGAGGAAACGCGAATACCCAGAAGAAACACGCAAGCACAGGGACAGCATGCAAACTCCACACAGAGATGCCTTACCCCCTGACTCGAACACAGGACCTTCTTGCTATGAGGTGGACGTGCTAACCACTACGCCATCGTGCCGCCCTTATTTATTTGAAGATATCTATAGTATTAAACTGTAGCGTTCATTCTTGTAAACATGTCTGGATTTCCTTTTATCTCAGAATCTCAATCTCAATATACAGTACACGTCTTAGAATGCAGCATGTGGTGCACAGTGGTAGTGGATCTTTTTTTTTTTTTTTGGTCCACCTGAAAAAGCTGGTCAGGTGCAGAGCAAATGTGACAGCAATATCTGCTTCTGGAGGCGAAACTCGAAAAGTTTGACATCACTGGTTAAACTTGTCATATTTACATTAGTTAAAACCTATTTTAGGTTTTTCCCTGGCATGGAAAGACATCTTTTGTTATGCAGATAAGATGGAATGTCTTCTAGATATATAGACCCTTTATTTATTTATTTATTTATTTATTTGGTTATAGAACACACAAAAATAAAGAATTCTTTATTTGATGGCATCATAGTTAACATGTCTGCCTCACAGCAAGAAAGTCCTGGGTTCAAATCCTGGGCTCGGGCATTTTTGTGTAAAGTTTGGATGTTCTCCCTGTGCTTGTGTGGGTTTCATCTGGTTTCATTCCATTGTCCAAAAGCATACACATTGGGATAACAGGCTGTTCCAAATTGCCCCTTGGTGTGAGTATGAATTGCTGTATGTGTTGGCCCAGTGATGGTCTGGTGAGCTGTTCAGGGTGTACCACGCTGTCACCAAGTAATGACTAAGATAGGCTCGAGCCTTCTGTGACCCTAATAGTATTAAGCAGTTTGGCAAATGAGTGAGTGAGGAATCCTGTTAATCCTGTAAAGTGTGGCACGGTGGCATAGTGGTTAGCATGTCTGCCTCAAAGCAAATGGTTATCGGTTCAAATCCTGTGCTCGGACATTTCTGTGTGGAGTTTGCATGTTCTCCCCATGCTTTCATGAGTTTCCTCCGGTTTCCTAACACAGTCCAAAAACATGTACATTAAGTGGCTATACCAAATTGCCCCCAGGTGTGAATGTGAATGGTTGTGTGTGTTGGCACGAACTGTTCAGGGTGTACCATGACCTTACCCAGTAACGGCTGAGATAGGCTCCAGTCTCCCCATGGCCCTAATAGGATTAAGCAGATTGGCAAATGTGTGAATGAGTGTCATGTACAGCGGTGTTTATATGACATCTCAATTACATTGAGATTATATTAAAGCTGCAGTGTTTTTGGGAAACAAAGACAGATTGCTAGAGTACACCAGAGGAGAAATAAAGAAAGAAACCAGTTGGCCATCTTGTGTCCCCCAGCCCCCCTTTTCACCCAAATATCATTACCATTTTCTGGGTCAAATCAAAACTTTATACCATATACACACATCGGAGAATCGTTAAAGTACTACACACTGAAATTTCACCATGGATGAAGGTACACCTAACTGCGGCCCATCTGCTCACTTTGATTGGCAGGTGTACATGGATGCTGCATCAGCTGCCAGTACCTGGAAACAGTAATGTCACAGCGGCGTCTCTTTCTCTCTCTCGGGATGTGTTCCACTCGCTTGTTCTGTCTTCACACATGAAATAACCGTCTCAGGTGGCACAAATTGGCTTGATGATAAAGAAGAAAACATTTATGGTTTGACGGTTTTCCAGGAGGCCTTAAGGGCACAGCTTTGATATCAAATGGATCCACAGCCATGATTAAACGTTGCTACGTGAGACCAGTGTAATAATAGTGAACAGAATACTCACAGATAGACTGGGGGGTAGTGTTCATAGGACTACATGAAACCTTTATACTCTTCCCATGGCGGCTTATGTAAAACTGTATAAATATTTATAATGATTAGATTACATAAGGGTTTTAAGGGAGGTTGTTATTACTGCTTATAACGTCCTTTTGAACACTTAACGCAGTTATATGTATTTTCTCTGGTTTTATTTTCTTCCCGATTTGTGCTTATATGTTCCTTTTTTATGAATGCTTATGAAATATTATGACCGTGTAATTACACTATTATAAACATTTTACTAGCCCTTAAGTAAAGGGACGGCACAGTGGAGTAGTGATTACTACGTCCGCCTCACTCCAAGATCTCATGCATGCCGAGGGTGTTTCTGTGTGGAGTTTGCATATTGTAGCCATGCTTATGTGGATTTCCTCTTGGTGTCCTGGTTTCCTCCCACAGTCCAAAGACATGCACATTAGGCTGTTTTAAATTGCCCCAAGTGTGAGTGTGAATGGTTGTGTGTGTTGGCCCTGCGATATACAGGCGAGCTGTTCAGGGTGTACAACACCTTCACCTGGAGTCGGCTGAGATAGGCTCCGGCTGCTTAGTGACCTTAATAAAAGATAAAGTGGTTTGAAAAAATAAAATGAACTAAATTTTAATTAAAGTGAGTCTGATTTGACTATTTTTTAGGTTTATATGAATGCTTATAGCAGGTCTGTGATGATGGAACCACAAAGCTATGTACATTTCCCTCTTGTGATCATCTTGTGTCTCTGCTGACAATATGGAACCACTTTGCATATGAATACATGGCATGGTATTCTTCTTTTATGTGTACGAGTGCACGCATGTTTTAATGTATGTAAAAGGAATTGCATATGAATTGTAGAAGTACCTAATTGATATTATTCAGAAGTTCACTAGTTTATCTGATTTGTTAGAATAATATCTGTATACTGTTATTATTGCCATTATTGCCTCATATAAACTGATGGATTCACATCCTATTTTCACGATTTCATTCTCTCCTGAAAGTAAAGCAGCAGCCTTTTCAAACTGGCTAATGCAAACTAACAAATGGATTTTTAGCAGAATGCAACTTATGAAAATATAAGTAAAAACCACCTGATAATGAAAATATACATATGCTTGTGTGTAATAGTAGAGTTTGGAAGGCTTGCCTTTCATTTCACTTTATATAAATTTACATCCGTTTGTACACATTACAAAGCCAAACACTAGTCTTATACACTACAAGTTTCTATCCAAAAAGCTTCCACATTTGCATCTTATTCACACATCAGTCAAGCTGGCCTGCATTCTGTCTATATCTACTCTAGAATTAATAATAATGATAAAAATAATAAAAAAAAAATTGTTGACCTGATGCGGAAAGATAATTATATAATCAACAAATTCATTTTTCCTTCCCAGTGGATTGCAAATCTTCAGAAGAATATTAGCTGTATAATTGCTACTGTAAATATGCATACTTGACGTGTTAATTTATGTTAATTAATCTACAAGTCATTGGGGTGTAGAGAGAAAAAAATGATCAAGTGACACAGAGATGTATTTAACAGTGAGTTGATCTCTCTCAGGAATGAACAAAATGAAATCTCAGAAACGTGTGTGTGTGTGTGTATGTGTGATTCTTTGTCAGCTAACTTTCCCTGGAGTTCAGAGTGACAGGTAAGGAGTGTAAGTAATGGGTGAGTGAATAGAGATAGAGATAGAGAGAGAGAGAGAGAGAGAGAGAGAGAGAAAGAAACAGAAAGACTTTATTTCTTCATGGTGTGCTGCATGGTGGTTCAGTAGTTCACACTGTCAGTATCACAGCAAGAAGGTCCTGGGTTCAAATCTACACCAAGGGCTTTTCTTTGTGGCATTTGTATTTTCTCCCCATGTTTGTGTGGGCTTCCTCCAGGTACTCCGGTTTCTTCCCACAATCCAAAAGCAGATTAACTCAAATGGCTCCTCTAAATTGCCCTTAGATGTGAATGTGGATTTGACTGCAGCTTCCCCCGCGACCCTAACAGATAAGGAGTAAAGATAATGGATTGATGGATGGATGGATGGAAGGATGGATGAAAGTTAAAAGTCCCTTAAAAAAGCTTTTAATACTTAATTACTTTTAAAATTAGCACTTTTTTTGCACTCAAAAATTTATTTGACATTATTATTATTATTATTATTATTATTATTATTATTATTATTATTATCATTATTATTATTATTATTATTATGTTATTTGGGTGGATATTTCCACTTACAATGACTGATTGTCAACCATTTTCCCCCCACTTATTATATATGCTTTTTTCCCAACCCAGTGTATATATTCTGATCAGCCATAACATTAAAATAGTGAATAGCATTGATTATCTCGTTACGGTGGCACCTGCCAAGGAGTGGGATGTATTCGGCCAAAAGTAAACAGTCAGTTTTATGAGTTAATGTGTTGGAAACTGGAAAAATGAGTAAATATAAGGATCTCACTGACTTTGACAAGAACCCATCTCCTAAACAGCAGGTCTTGTGGGGTGTTCCTGGTATGCAGTGGTAAATACCTACCAAAGGGGTCCAAGGAAGAACAAAAAGTAAACTGGCGAGACAGCCATGGGTTCTCAGGGCTCATTGATATTTGGGGGGAGCGAAGGCTAATACAAATTGCTGAAACTGTTAATGCTGGATATGAAAGGAAGTGTCAGAACACAGTGCACTGCAACTGCAGACCAGTCAGGTGGTGTTAATGTTATTGCCAATAAGTGTATATTTATGTTACAAATGTGTATACAACAGTGATCACCAAGGTCACTGCCAAGGTCACTGTCAGAATCATTAATTTTCTCACCAGCTTTTTGTCCCTGTCTATGGCTGTCTTGATAATCTTGACTAGACACTGTATTAACCCCGTGCTTTCAGCGATATGCATCTTAAATGGTTTTGTAGCCCTGAGGGTGACCAATATGACTGAAGTTATCAAACACTGCTGCCACCTCATGAGAATCCAACCTGTCACAACACACTGATCGTTCTGCATGTCACCGTAGCCCTCCAGTACCCTGCACATCTACAACACACAACATCCCTGGAAGCAAGAACTTCCTCCACTAACTCTTCCATCAAATAGCAGAACGGCACTTCATATAGAGCGACTTAATCTTAGTTGAGTTCTGATTAATGGCTGCGTTTTGATGGTTTAAGCTTCACACGCTAATCAGAGACAGATCACCATGGATGGATGGAGTGGCTCATTTTTTAAAAAACCGAACCTCATTCCCCCCCCTACTCTTCCACCATATGATTCACTGAGTCAAAAAGATGACTGAGGTGATGAATAATGCCACAAAATCATGCATGGTGATAAAGCAGGTGAACTTGGTGAGGTGTAATGCTGATGTTTATCCAATAAATGCAAATTCCTAAACCTAAACTAAACATCTAGGAACCCTTTGTATAAAGCCTGTGTTTATACAGCATTATAACTGTGCTTAGAATTCTTTTGTAAGACATTAATTAAGACAAACATTACTCACATTAAACCCTGAGAATATATCATAAAGCTCTAGTGACAATAAAGTTCATTCCTTCTTTTTCTAAGCCACTTAATCCTAATTAGGGCCGCAGGGAGGCTGGCGCCCATCTCATCCGACTCTGGGTGAAGGTATGGTACACCCTGAACACCTCACCAGACCATTGCAGGGCCAACACATGTACAACCATTCACACTTACACTAACACGTAGGGGTAATTTTGAACAGCCACTACTGTGCATGTTTTTGGTCTGTGGGAGGAAACTGGGGTACCCGGAGGAAACCCACGCAAACACAGGGAGAACATGCACTCCACACAGAAATGCACAAGCCTGGTAACCAAACCCAGGACCTTCCTGCTGTGAGGCAGACGTGCTTACCACTGCTGCATCATGCATGATAAAGTGTTACTGCTAATTTCTTTATAGATTATATACAATCATTTATTTGCCTATTTACGTGTGTTCAGTGAGGCTTTAGGCTGCATTTTTTATTTGGACTACACTCAGGAATTTGTTGTTGTCATATTGTCATGTTGACACAATTGTGTTGGGGGTTTTCATGGACTCATTTTCTTCATGAAACTCTAATACCTCCCCAATCCATATGTTCTAGTCAAAACCTGGCTTAGGAATGCTGTATGCAGACTTGTGGGTGTGTACTTCACAGCCCCAAACTCCACCTACAGAGAGATGGTGCATCACAAACCGTCCCCTATCAGCTCCTATCTGGAGCAGCTCGACAGACTGCCGGGGGCCCATGGGGCAAATTCTCTGGCATCTTTCCCTGTGATGGACCTCCTGGAACAGAGAAAATAGAGCACGAGAGAAAGAAATCCTACTCCATTTTGTCCTCTGCTGTCTTCAGTAATGTGTCTCTCATCTTAGCATGATTGATTCTAATAAGGACAGGTGATTGCTCCCGGTTTTTGTTCCAATGAAAATATCTTTGTTTTTCCAACCCATCAAACCCATGCATCTAATAATAATTTCTAAATACAAGTCTGCCATTTGATGGGGAAGTAAAGGCGCCCTTTTACAGGTTCACAGGAAGTGGAGATAATGCTTTGTTGAAGCTGAAAGAAGACTGAATGCCGGATGGCTCAAATTAGTCCCCCCTTTCCCATAACCACCTCTCTCTCGTGATCGGTTGCTAAGTAACAGTTGACAGACAGGGGATGACAGGCCAGTGATGACAGCGTTTGATGGCAATGTGTCTGTGGCATGATGGTTGTGAGCTAGCGTCGCTTCTTTTAACCCAGGAAGAGAGAGAGAGAGTTAGCGTGAGAGAGCGATAGAGAGAGAGAGAGAGAGAGAGAGAGAGAGATGTGTATGTGCAAACAGCCAAGCCAAATGCGACAGAGAAGGAGCCAAAATACAGTGAGTCACACATGTTAGATGTGAAAATGCAGTCATGTTACCATATGATGCCTCTTTTAACGGAACGTATGGCTTTAAGAATATCTACATAGGAGCATATTGGGTTATCATGCTAGCATATTATATCATGCTATATTTATAAAAATATAAAATGCAATAACGAAGAAATATAGTAAATATAAAAGAAAGAGAATGGTTGAAGTGAGAAACAATAATAATGATGGTATGCAAAGAGGAAGGATTGATAGACAGTGAAGATCGGAGACAGGCAAGAAGGGAAAAGAAGAAGTCTTGGCACAGTATTGGCTAGAGAAAGGTTTATTATTCTCGCCAGCACTCAATCAAAAGCTGGCCCTCCGAACAGAGACTAATGCTGGAGAATCCTCCTTAGGGCTCTCTCTTTCTCTCTCTCTCTCTCTCTCTCTCTCTCTCTCTCTCTCTCTCTCTCTCTCTCTCACACACACACACAC
>JAQMYF010000001.1:52893475-52905922 GCA_030014195.1 Neosilurus mollespiculum
CTCTCTCTCTCTCTCTCTCTCTCTCTCTCTCTCTCTCTCACACACACACACACACACACACACACACACACACAGTCTTCAGGGGACAATACATAAGCTGCTTTCACACAACAGGAACAAGTTGTCGCCAGAGCAGTTTGCCCCTGAAGCAAGTTGCACCCACTTTTCTATGTTGTTACATGGTCACTCTTAAAGCAGTATCAAGCCAGAACTAGAGGGAGCACATGCAAACCACAAGAGAAGAACCTAAAACGACCAAATGACCCAGATGGATGCTACTATGCTCCTTGACAGCGATTGTGTTCAGACAGCAAGTTGCACCTGGAGCAAGATGTCTGAAATAACTTGCACCAGCTCAAATAGTAGAGTAAGTTTCACCTACCAGTGTCAAATCATTTATACAAGGGTGGTTGTGGTGGGTTAATTGCTCCGGGCACAAATTGTTCTGGAGCATGTTTAAAACAGCCATAGATATATTCAGTTGGGGACGTTCCCTAACCTTACCTTAACCTTACTCTAACCTTAACCTTAAAACATGTCTTCATCTTAGAATTTAATGATTTATGTTATGGCATTTTTTTGTCCCTATTAGGAATACAAGTCCCCATAATTTGATTGTGTAAACAGATTTAGGTGCACACAACGTAATGAATATGTAGATCGCACAGACACACACACACACACACACACACAGAGAGAGAGAGAGAGAGAGGGAGAGAGAGAGAGAATGGAGAAAAATTATTTCTATCATATTGTCTATGGAAATTGCATTCATTCTTAGATTATCTGAGATACTCTGACTCAGCTGTTATTGATTAGAGTGTCCATTTCAGATGCTTTGTCACGGGTGCGGTTTCACATATAACTAATGCTCTCTCTCTCTCTCTCTCTCTCTCACACACTCACTCACACACACACACACACACACACACACAGTCTCTGTCCTCCCTACACAAACACATTTGAGTCAGTACCCTCTCATTACCACTCGTGCTGTTTTCTCTCTCTGCCCTGGAGACGTTCTGATCATTTACTGACATCATCATTATAAGGATCAGAATGTATTGATCATTCCATACTGCTGGGAAAAATAACACACACACACACACACACACACACACACACACACACACACACTTCAAATATCCTTTTAAATCTCATCTCTTATAGATAAAATTTAAAGTCCAGTTTTCTTAAAGCACAGAACGCAGCAGAACAAACCAGCGATTTCTGACTACTAGGATTTAAGTTTGTTTCCACAGAATTCTCATTCTTTTATTATTGTATTGAGGGCATAAAGTGCATAAAATTAAGTCTTTGTGCCATTTTGAGACTTTTTAAAAATACCAAATGTGCAGTTATTATTTTTGGTTGTACCTGCCTGTGATAATGATAATCAATATAATTGATTTTGCTTCCCAAATTATAAACAGAATAGCCCAGTTGAAACCACTGTGACCCTGACCAGGCAGTTACTAAGGATGCCGTAGATGTGTGAGCACCTTATACACTGTACTCTCATCCTGTAAGTCCTGTAAGCTTCATATCTGACTTTTGGAAGTACTGTAAATACCTCCTGACAAACCTTGAGTGCGCCTCCTATTCTATATCCTATTCTTTATCTATATCTGTATCATTTTGTAGTGGTTAGGGTGCTGGGCGCACGATCGAAAGGTCATGGATTCAAATCCATATTAAACCCTTCTGTGCTAAGGGGGATTTACACTAGAGGTGTGATAGAAAACTGATGCAAATTGATGTTTTTGCAAATTATTTTGTACATTTTGAGTGAGTGAGTGAATGATTGCTTTATGTCCAGCCAATGATTTTTCAGTAATATTTAGTATGAGAACAATTTTGAATCCAACACTTATTAAGGCAAAAACACGCTGACGACAATGTAATTTGCAAATTTTGAAATTTACATCGCCCTGCGATGGCCTGCCGAGCTGTCCAGGGTGTTCTCTGCCCTCACCCAGAGTCCAAAAACATGAACATTAGGCTAACTGGCTGTTCCAAATTGCCCCTAAGTGTGGAAGTGAGTGTGTAGGGTTGTGTGTGTTGGCCAATGCAATGGCCTGGCGAGCTGTTCAGGATGTACCCTACCTTCGCCCAGTGTGGACTACTGGCTCCAGCCTCCCGACGACCCTAACAGAAGAAAGCAGCTTGGCAAATGACTGAGAGTGAGTAAGTGAGTGAGCATTCCTTCTCCACATGTACCTCACATAACACAACTCAAATCAAACCCTTCATCGGCTGCAGTCATGGATCACATGCACAATCTCATATTCATATCCCAACACTTTCTCTGTCTTTCACTCTGCTTCTGTCTCTCCCCCTACATTCACTCACTCTCTCACTCAGCTCTCTAAAGCTGAGAGAAGAGAACACATGCCCTATATAGAAATCCCAATGGGAGCATATAAATCACTTCTTTTCTCTGAGAAGCTGTTTTGTCATGTTTTATATCATTCAACTAATAAAACACAACTTCTTTTTTTCGCTAAAGACTTGAGTCCCCAAATAGCTTTGTTCTAAATGTATTTCAAACACAACTGTTTGCTTTCAAAACGTGTTCTTTTTTTCCCCCTCAGTCCTCCCCCTCTATCTGTCTTTCTCTACATCTCTAACATTGTTTAATGCTGTTTAATCTCTCCCTGTTTCTTTTTCTGTCTTTCTCCCCATGCATAAGATTCAGCGCCGAAACACAGCACACTTGACGTTTTCACTACTATAGTCCTGCCAGATAAGGAGATTTAGCTGGCTCTGTCAGGGGGGGAAAAGGCTTTTTGAAGCATTTCCTTTGTTCACAGTGGAGTTTTGTTACTCTGTGTCTCTTATAGATAGATTGAAGTGGCCTTGGTCTGCTCCATCACTAATGATGAACTTGGTTATGAATAGTGAGTGGCGTTATTTTACTCACTGACTGTGTATTACAGAAATAAAAAAGCAATTTCAAGATCTTGGATATCAAAATGCCAACTAAGTTTCACATTTCCAAGTTATTCTCTGGTGCTTAGAGAGTTCTTTGCTGATTTCCTGAAACAACACAGGCCACCCTGAGAATTTCAAATCTACTGTTAAACCAGAGTATTACTTGCAGTTAACACTGGCACTAAGAATATTGAGCTCCATAAATGTTTTTCAAATCCAGATTAAAAACATTTAACTTGTTCCATTCTTATTTAGTCTTGAGATTAAAGACTTCCTGTGATAGAATTACTTCTGAAGTTTACAGTCATGTGTGGATAATGTCAAGGGCTTTGATGAAAAATAAATAAATGAATGAATGAATATATAAATAAATGAACAAACAAACAAATGAATAAATTATTATTGTTGTTGTTATTATTATTATTATTATTATTATTATTATTATTATTGTTGTTGTTGTTGTTGTTGTTAGTGGAAATAGTTCTTCATCAGTACATAGTTAATAATAATAATAATAATAATAGCTGTTCCCTATCTAACTTCTCTCTCTCTCTCTCTCTCTCTCTCTCTCTCTCTCTCTCTCTCTCTCAGTTAATAAGACAAAAATGCAATATGCAGTACAGGCAAACCCAAACTTTTCCAAATTGGTTGCAGCGTAACCTTAGTTTATTAAGTTGTAACACATAAGAATCCTTCTATAAATATCAAATCAACCATTCCATATATGTTTACATCCTTTTTAACATGAAGTGTCTGCTGTACAATTCTTTGTGTATGTTGTTACTATATAAACATATTAAAATGACTGCATTAACATCCTGCAAACCTTGCAGCTGGAACTATGCTCAGAGCTGCTGTTACAGAACATGACATCAACACCTTCTGGCTAGTCAGATTTGGGGATTCAGTAGCACTGTTGTACGAATAGAATATTTTAATGTTACTGTGTATAAGATGGTGGCTCAGTGGTTAAGACTCTGGATTACTGATCTGAAGGTCGGGGGTTGCAAGTCACTT
Organism: Neosilurus mollespiculum; assembly: GCA_030014195.1. Classification (NCBI taxonomy): domain Eukaryota; kingdom Metazoa; phylum Chordata; class Actinopteri; order Siluriformes; family Plotosidae; genus Neosilurus; species Neosilurus mollespiculum. Next base: position 52,897,427 of record JAQMYF010000001.1, read on the forward strand.
TGGATAAGGGTGTCTGCCAAATTACATAAATGTAAATGTAGTATAAGCACTGTCACCTCAAAGTGAGAAGGTTCAGCATCCAAATCTTAGCCAAGCACCTTTCTGTGTTTGCATGTTCTCCAGGTGCATGTGTAGGGTTCCTCCATTTACGCCAATGTCTTCCCACAGTACATTAGGTCAACTGGCTACTCTAGATTGCGCTTTGGTGTGAATGGTTGTAAATGGTTGTTTATCTTTGTGTTAACCCTGCCATAGATTGTTCAGGGTGTAACCCACCTTTCAGCTGGGATTGGTTCCAGCTTCCTCAGGACAAGTGATATGCATAATGGGTGGATGTATATAAGATGGTAGTGAAAAGATTAACTGAGTTAGGTGGAGACACTTTAGCACCCCTCAGCCTTGAGCTACTCAGCTATATTTGGCTTCGATCCTGACTAAACTCTAAGCCGTTATGGAGAAATTCAGCTGCAAAACAAATCAATGTAAGTATGAAGCTTATATGGTACATGCCATCATGTAAATAAAATATGATGCTGTATGTTTTCATTCATTATCAGCCAAAGCTCTTTATCCTACTAGAGTTGCAGGGGGGATGGTGCACAAGATAATATACCCTGAACAGCTCACCAGTCCATCGCAAATCCAACACATACACACAACCATTCATATTCATTCCTAGGGGCAATTTGAAACAGCTAATTAGCCTAATGTGTTTGTCTTTGAACGGTGGGAGGAAACTGGACTATCCAGACGAAACCCAGACAAGCACATGGAAAACATGCAAACTCCACAGAGAAACGCCCTCACCGAGCCTGGGATTCGAACCCAGGACCTTCTTGCTGTAAGGCAGACATGCTAACCAGTATGCCACCATAAAAGAAAGACAATTATATTATACTTGCTTAGTATAGTATAGTAGTATAGTAACTGCAAAATGGTGCCAGACATCAATACGACAATATGAACATCAATCTCTTTGTGTTGCTCTGTTTTTAAAAGTCAGTATGAGGGAGAATAATACAACCTTCTCCATCACGCTGACCTTCTTTTTTTTTTTTTTTACCAAGCCTAGGTGAGCTGTGTCATGCCTGCAATATCTACAACTAAACAGAGTCCTGAGAGCTTTATTGCTAAGTGGGCTTCAGCTTGTTAAAGTGCCTGGTGTCTGTGTTTAACAGGACCATTAAGAATGGACAGATGGATCAATAGTGAGAGAGAGAGAGGGAGAGAGTGAGGGAGGAGGAGATGTGGCTCTCTGTCAGAGTGATGTGTAGTTAGTGCCTGATTGTCCGGAGGTGTCAGTGGATCTAAAACACACTAATTCCTCTTTCCCCACTAATGTTCCTTAATACACCTAATACACCTGGGTCTGCTGCAATTAAATCAGATCGTCTCAGGGCAGTGGCCAGATCTCTGCATCAACCACACAAACATATCTGAACAGAGATAATCTTTCTTACTTTCTTTCTTCCTTGTAATTCCCAGATGAGAGGATTAACATAACTGTTTTATAGTTGTGATTAAATGCTGTATTTTCAGCGAACGTGATCAGGGTGATGCACCAATATTGCAAAGCTTCTGGGCTCCTAAGTTACAACAATTCGTTAAGACTGCTTACACTCACTCGATTATTTCTATTAGGGTCAAGGGGAGGCTGGATCCTATCTCAGCCGACACTGGGTGAAGGCAGGGTACGTCCTGAACAGCTCGTCAAACCATCACATTCACACCTAGGGGCAATTTTAAACAGCCAATTAGCCTAATAAAGGGCAGCACGGTGGCACAGTGGTTAGCATGTCCACCTTACAGCAAGAAGGTCTGGGTTAGATTCCCGGGCTCGGTTGTTTCTGTGTGGAGTTTGTATGTTCTTCCCAGGCTTGTATGGGTTTCCTTTGGGTACTCCAGTTTTCTCCCATCGTTCAAATAACATCGTTCCAAATCGCCCCTCAGTGTGAACGTGAATGGTTATGTGTGTGTTTGCCATGCGTTGGCCTGGCGAGCTGTGCAGTGTGTACCCTGAGATAGACACCATTCTTTGGACAGTGGAAGGAAACCGGAGTACCCGGACGAAACCCATGCAAGCACAGGAAGTGAATGCAAACTTTACAAGCCCGGGACTCGAACCCAGGACCCAGGAGGAACCCAGGACCCAGGAGGTGGTCGTGCTAACCACTATGCCACCGTTACGTCATATAAATAACAGTAATTTGGTGAGTTTAGTTTAATAAACTCTATTTTGTAGTCATTAGATGATAGAGTCTCTTGTCTGTAAAGTAGCTTTTTAAGGTCACAGGGATAGACACATCATTTCTTTTTATTTTTTTTATTTTTACACTTTCCCAACATACTATACACTACATCATTTGGACATCATCATTTAGCCATCATCATGCAGCCCTGCTCTGAAGTGTTAGCAGGATGTTTGCAGAAATTTACACAACTAATAAATCTAAACCTGCATGTGCTTGTGTGCACGCATCGGTGTGTGTGTGTGTGTGTGTGTGTGTGTGTGATTATATGACTGTCCATGTGAATGTTTATGGTGAATGTCAGGCTGATGTATTTATTTCTCGATCTCTTTTTCCCTCTCTCAGAGCGATGTGTGAAGTAGCGAGTGTATGCCTGCGGCGAATCCCCCTGGTGAAAACCGCATGGTGCTGTCTTCCTCTGCCAGGCCTCCATTAGGGATGCAAGGTGTGTCAATCAGCTCCCCCACGCACAGGCTTATGGGAAGACAGCAAGGAAGAAAAGAGTATGCACCTACATGTGGCACAGCCAGTTCCACACAAACTGAATCTCAGTGTTTCTAAATAGGATGAGAAAGCCACACACAAATACACACACACACACACACACACACACACACACGCGCGCGCACACAGTGTATTATTAGCTTAGAAGAAACCAAGAGCATTTGTCCATATTTCATATATGTTTTTATAACCTCACCTCTCACTCTGTCTGTATCACTCCTTCTCTCCCAATGATACACAAACAGTGAGCTGTAGATAAAACCGTTATCATTCTCGCCTACATACTGACACTGGTAATAATGTGTGAAATAAGTGACCATTGCATCTTCACAGTCATGGCCTGGTGTAGTCTGAAGGGTTAGACCAGCTTTAGTTTAAGTCTGCAATACAAGAGGGATTTAGGACTTTGAATGGGCTGCAATCCTGATAGATAAGTACTACTACTACTAATACAACTAATAATAATAATAATAATTTTTGATGGCCTGCGAGCAGTCCAGGGTGTACTCTACCCTTGCCCAGAGTCACCTAAGATTGGTGCCAGCCTTCCCGCAACCCTAATTAGGATTCAGCGGTTCAGAAAATGAATGAATGAATAAATAATAATAATACTGTGTGTAATTTATTAGCACCTTTCTTACACTACTCAATTACCAAAAAAAGAAAGAAAAAACCTAAAAATGCACTTAGAGAGTGCAGACCTCCACCAAGATGCTGCAATCTCATCTTTACATGGGTTATTGTCGCAGTAGAAGTTCGGTGCCTCCGTGTGGCCTGTTCCATTTTTTTTTTTTTTTTTTTTGAGCACTCAAGGCAAATTCCACCTCCTTGCCCTATTGTGCAATGTTATACATTCCAAGCAAACATAATATGTATCTGCAAGGTGTTACCACATCAGTGAAACATGGTATCAGTTCTACATGTCTATGGAACTGTAAGGAGTGCCATTTTTTCCAACAGATTTTGATTCAAAATTATGTTTTGATAATGGCGGCAGAAAGTCCTATCTAACTTGGCACTCCATTCAAAAGGGGATTTTATTAACGTCAGTACATCAAGTGGCATGGTACACCCTGAATAGCTCACCAGACCATTAGCAACACATGTGCACAACACCATTCACATTTACACTCACATCTAGGGTCAATTTGGAGCAGCCAGTTAGCCTAGTGTGCATTTTGATGCACTGTAGGAGGAAACCAGAGTACCCAGCAGAAACCCACACAAATGCCCAAGCTTGGGAATTGAACGCAGGACCTTCTTGCTGTGATGAAGACATACTAAACGATGTGAGGCAGACATGCTAACCGTGCTGAAGCTTTTTGAGGAAGTTCTGGGGGAAAATCAAAATATATGAAACTACAACATGCACTAATTTGAGGCAGCAACACAACCCTTTTAAAGCTGTGACATTGAGTTGTACAGTCATCATGCTTTCTGTATAATTCCATCCATAGGTGAGAATCAGCCTTGTTGTTAAGCAGTGTTGTAGTGCGGTACTTTTGGTGAGATATTCTAAAAATGAAATGAGGAGTGTGAAGTCCCTCGTTGAACTTGGCTTGAAATACTTTTTAAAAATCTGTTGCATAAACATGCTTGGACACTTTTGCATTCAGTGAGTGGACAGAGGCTCCGTGATTCAAACTGCATGAACTTTCTTGAGAATAACTCATATTCTGATGTTTGCGTAGGTGGCAGAGCTGGCAGTTTGCATTCGTGTGTTTTCAAGCGCATTTTGTGCTGTAACGTCGTTTGGAAATGTCTTACCAACTGTCAGCTGTAATTTAGTCAAAAGCTGTCGAAAAAATGGAAATTTTGATCTGTGTGGCCTCAACCTGCTTCAGGCTGGAAGCGAAACGTGAAGAGCTCTTTTGCTACCTTTTTCTCTCCATCCTCACTGTTGTTTCAGGATGTAAAGGTAATACAATAAAATAAATAAATAAATAAACTTTCTCTTGTGCCGTTGCCAGTGTTTAGCGTATGCACACACCAGCTGTGTGGGTGACTCCACTTCCCAGCCTAAGCAGAAGGTCAGGTGGCCCTCTGCAATGCATGCTGGGAGCGTGGGAGTACGGGGGCGTTTGATGACTATTTTCTACTTTATTTTAAAAGCAATGTCAAACGTTGTACTGAACATCAAGATCCATGGTCCACAGTCATGCAGGAGGTGAGGAATCTGACAAAGTTAGAATGCTCTTCGTTTCACTAGCAGCTAAGTTCTCTATTTTTACATAGATTTTATAATTCAACTCAGTCAGCAGCATTCATGGATTTCAATAAGTTTATTCTGTTAAAATGCAAATAGGTTTTATCATTTGTAACTTTTCCATTAACGTTTCCATAATTACCATTATGTACAGTTTTACCAGGGGCTTTAGCAGTAAACTATATTGTATGTCATGGGAAGAAGAAGTAGAAGAAGAAGAAGTAGAAGAAGAACACTGTTCAACGGAGCTGAATGTAGGCTATGAAGACCAGTGCTTGCATGGGTTTCCTCTGGGTTCTCCAGATTTCCTCCCACAGACCAAAGACATGCACATTAGGCTAATTGGCTAAGTGTGAGTGAGTGTGTGATTGTGTGGGTGTGTTGGCCCTGCGATAAACTGGTGAGCTGTTCAGAGTGTGCCCTGCCTTCACTCAGAGTCGGCTAAGCTAGGCTTCAACCTCCCCATGACCATAGTAGAATTGAGCAGTTTGGCGAATGAATGAATGAATGAATGAATGAATGAATGAATGAATGAATATTGTCATCACCATCAGGGCGACGAGGCAATGGTGTGGTTAGCACTGTCTCCTCACAATAAGAAGTTTCTGGGTTCAAACTTGCTGTTTGACCAGGGCCTGTCTTTGTGAAGTTTGCATGTTCTCCCTTGTGCATGCATGGATTTCCTTCTGGTGCTCTGGTTTCCTCCCACAGTCCAACGACATGTGGATTGGGTTAATTGGCTCCTCTAAATCTACCATAGGTATGAATGTGATTGTGAATGATTGTCTCTCTTTTTTAGCACTGACTTATCCAGGGTGTACCCCACCTCTCACCCAATGTCAGCTGCATGTTAACCAATATTAATCAATGCCTTCGTCAGTTAATGTTAACCCATAAATAAAGGTGAAATGTATTTTGTTCATATAGTACATGAAGCATGTTATTTTATGGACTTATTTTACTCAAAACATCAGACAACACAAGTAACTTTTACAAATCTTCCAACAATCATCATTTGTATCATATACAGTGATCAGCCATAACATTAACACTATCTTACGGATCTGTGGCAATACAGCCCCATACACAACAATCTGCAATGCACTTTGTATTCTGACTTCTTTCTATTATAGCCAGCTTTAACAGCTCCAGAAGTTTCTGCTACAGTAGCTCCATATATGGTAGGTACTTACCTACCAGGAACACCCCACAAGACCTACCTATTTGGGGGTGTATGGACCCAGTCATTTACCATCACAATGTGGCCCCTGTCAAAGTCACTCAGATCCTTACTCTTGTTCATTTTTCCTGTTTCCAACACATCAGCTTCGAGAACTAACTGTTCACTTTTTGCCTGATACATCCCACTACTTATCAGGTGCCACTGTAACAAGATAATCAATGTTATTCACATCACCTGTTAGTGCTCATAATGGTTTTAATGTTATGGCTGATTGCCCGATACAGCTGTTGCAAATATTCTGTCGGATTTTCTAATGCAATTAAATCAATTGCTGTTTGTAAGAGTAATGCCATAAATAATGTTGTTTGTTACGGTAGTATTAATATATATGTATATAATTTCCACAACAGTCACGTTCATGTACATCATTGATGTATCATTTATTTATTAACCATGAATCATTAATGCAAAAACCATTGTTTCTTTGAGTGAACAGAAAAAGGCCTACAGTCTCAATGGGCTGAAATTGTTTGGACTCTACTGTTAAAGCTGTCATACAGTGCTAAACACAGTGGGTAAGTTCAAAGCATTGGTTACACAAGGGTGTAAAAACACAACACAAAAATTGAGGCTGTTGCCATGGTTACCCCATCAATTTCCCAAATTCTTTGTTTTCCATGGTCAGTATCAGCCAAAGTCTCGAGACACCATGAAAAAATAGCACACATATACTTATCCGTGTGCAAGCCAAGGCCAAAGGATTTTAGTCTGCCATTAGCAAAGATCATACCTTATCAAATAACAATATGAAATGAATGCATTAATATCTAATCATCCTAATATAAATTTAGGAATGTGTTAAAAGCTTGCTGTTGGTTGGTGTGTATTGGTGCCCGGTAAAGTGATGATCTCAGGTCCTGGTTATAGACGTCTCTGTAACAGCGAGAACATACACAGCTGCTTTTATTGCTGCAATAATGGAAGCAGATACACTAATGACTCCGGGCTATGGTTACAGCAGTGTCGCAAGCGTCCGGCCCTCTGTTGCCATGGATACCAGGCCATTGCACACCTCGCCTCTGCTCCCGACTGCCACCTGATGGCTTAGCTGACCTGCTTAAAACACACACACACACACACACACACACACACACACACACACACACCAATATTCCTATCCTTATGAGGACATTTGATCCCTAACCAGATATAAAACCATGCCAATGCACACACACACACACACACACACACACACACGCGTGCGTATGCACATACAAAATATTATCAGGGGTTAAAATGCCATAGGCCATGGTTTAGACATCAGTGAAGTCGAATGCACTGAATGCAAAATAAATAAAGGAGATACTTGATGACAGTTGGACGGTTTTGTAGTCGACCAAAGAAATAACAGATGGACACAACATTCTGAGCCTTAGGCAAGAAGCACGTCCCATTAAGCTCTATCGTTCAGTCTCAGCATCCTTCCCATTACAAACACAGATACTAAATCTAGTTTTTTTTGCATGACTTGCATTCTTTAGGGACAACCCCTTGCTGCAAACGACCCCTCATTGCCTTCATGTGCGTCTTCCTCTCCGTGTATCTCTCACCATCTCTGCTGAAGAATGGCAAAACCACCATGAAAGGAGGAACTGTCTTGAGTTCTCGATGGCTGCCCGCTAATTGCTGACCCTAACAGACCCAATTAGGCAACAAGCACCCTGCACTGGCCCAAGGGACAACACATCCCAGCATGCCATACACAAACACTCACAAAAAAACACACCAGAAAGACAAGGGCCAGACATTGTCACTTTCATCTTCTTCTTCAGCACTGTGTCCCCTTTCTAAGCTGACTAAACACTTAAAAACATGATTTTGGGGATGCATGTAACTTCTTAATGCACTTGTCCGATCAACACAGGTCTCATAGATATGCAGAGTAGATATATATTTGTATATGAAATATGCATGTCTTAGGCATACACAAAGAAATGCAAATCAGAGTGAATAATTATAAAAAACCTCTATAATGAGTAGTTAAATAAGATCAATATCTGATATGATTACACTTGCTTCTTCTTTTTTTTTTTTTGTCTATCAAGTGATTGGTTATGTAATATGTTACTTTCCTTCAGCCTTCTACAGACTGTGTGAATCTTTAAAACTCATACTGTGCAACATGGATCTAATAAAACTGGCTACAATAGGTATGTAGACTGTACAGTGATGACATCAGTAATCATTGCGTGTGCAGCATATAGGGCTTAACTAACATGCGGTATATATATATATATATATATATATATATATATATATATATATATATATATAGTGTGTGTGTGTGTGTGTGT
>JAQMYF010000001.1:52907969-52929391 GCA_030014195.1 Neosilurus mollespiculum
CAGAAAAGAAACAGTTGTCAGAAGTAACCGTTCAAAAAAAAATCCAAAGAAATCGACTTGGTTAACTTGCAAGGAGCTAAATATTGCCATATTTGGTTCAAGTGGGCGTCGTCACCTTTATTAAATCCTGACCACACCCACTCTTCTTTTGATCAGTGCCAAAAGGGAAAAAAAAGGATTTTTTTTTTAATTAAAAATTTGTATAAAAAAACACACCCATATAGTTTCAGATCCTAGAGCATCCAGACCTACTGAGAGCATTTACTCCACAATCATTTTGACATGCATCCCTGTTGGTGAAGGAAAGTTCATTGTAACTGGAAAACCTTCATTATTTACAAAATTAGCACAGATATTCTATTCCACATGTAGCTAGCTACTGGCCAACACTAACTATAAACATGACTCAATAATGCCTACTGGTAGCCAAGGATCTATCTAATAAGGGATCACTTTATTTTAAGTGCAGAAAAAAATGGTCGGGGGTTTGTTAGGCAGACAAGAACATGCTTGTACTACTTTACATGTTGATTTGGTGGTGTGAAGGTTGTAAATGTGCTACATATTATTAGGGACACTTAAGAGTGCTGTGTAACTTGTTCAGGTTGACACGGGCTACAAATGATCATTACATGTGTGTTTTTTTCTGGGGAAAAGTAATGGGCTTCTGTGAGAGAGGTGAGCAGGCTGGAAATGGTGTGATGTGAACACAAAAGACTTGAGGGATCAACTCCTTACCCTGCCATTTCCAAACACCTTCTTCTGTTCCCTGTGTTTACCCAGTGCTCTTTTCTGTCACACTGACACTTTGCCCTAGAAGTTAAAAAAAACAAAAAAAACAAAAAAAAAACCCGCAATAGATAAATAACACAACAGCGCCAGAGCCCCGTAATCCCTTTTGTTTCGGTGGATTTGTTCCTCTCATGTGCTTACACACACAGCTCTTCCTTCCCCCCTCACCTCTGTGTGTGAGAAGAAAAGATATTTAGTGACTTTGATATGTAAACCTACAAAATCTTACCTGAGGCAAAGACGATCAACGCTTTCCCACAATCCGGTCAGATCAGGAACGGTAGAGAGAACAAAAGAGATAGGAGCAGACACAAAAGAGCAATGCAAATCTCTCATTCAGATAAAATACAATACACAGGGGGAAGAGAGAGTGGAAAGGATGGATGAGACGATTACAGAGAAAGACAAAGCCTCCATTTTGGACAGGAAAGGAAAACAACAAAGTTGATTTCAACAGCGGTATTGGGATTCAGTCGAAATTTCTAGAAACTGCAATTTTCATCTGCAAATTGTTCATATTTGTAGTTTTACCAAAGTAGCATAGCGTTTAGCCTGCTAAGAGTCTCTTGGTTATTGTCGAGGAACCAAAAAATATAAATCGAAAGAAACCCCATGATCCTGAAGTCCTCAAATGCAGTATGTTATTACATATTATATAGTAAAGTAACATGCATTTTCATCCGCAGCCAAAGTGCTGTCTGCTCTCAGGACTACGCATCATGCTAATTTAACAGAGCACATCGCTTTGCTACAGAGGTCATATCCAGAGAGTTCTCGAAGTCTCACAATGCATTTTATTTTAATGAAACCGACAACTGCTGCCCATTTAAAATCGCCTGACCTCGGACTTTAACACTGGAACTAGTAAATTAGCCCCAGAGACAGCTTTGGCCAAAAGGTCACTGCCGTGTTTTTTCCCCTCCGCGCTCTCTCTGTCTTTGACAATCTGAAACGGAAGGTCTGAAATTAGTTTTAACCCCCCCCCCCCCCACCCCCACCCCCCAACTCGGATGACATGTTTATTTACATAACCTCTATGGACAGTGAGAGTAGCAGCACACCAGATCAAAATCAACTTTTTTTTTCTTGACACGTCACCCAGTGACCATCACTAACTAGCTGGGGGGTAATCTGTTGTCAAAATGGCTGCTCTGCAAAGGGTCTCGGCTAATCTAATCTCAAGGAACTGTGAGCTCTTTTTAAACATGTGTCCCTGACCCCATTCTGTTGCCGTGCATTGTGTTAAGGAAAAAGGCTTGTTTCATACATGCATACGGCGTTAATCCAGCCATAGTCAATAATGAGAGCTGCTTAACACGTGGCTTGTGTGGTGGCATGCTTGTGACGACTTCTTGACTATTAATGCCTGTACCTCCTCAGGGGTAGGATTTAGTTACAAAAAAGAAATATGCAAAACCAACAACAACATTGTCATATTAGGTGTGCTTTTATGGAATATCACAAACGAGAGAGGGAGGATTACTTACTTTATATCGACGGCTGACAGCAACAAGTGGATAACTCCAGTTTTCATAGTTATAAGATATCCACTTGTTGCTGTCAGCCCTCGATATATACTGATGAAAAGTGTCATAACAGTGTGGCATAATAAGTCCCTAAGAAAGTGACCTGCTGTCATAACAACGTTTCTGAAAAGCATGACAAGCTTCAAAAATGTTTCTTTTAAAACAATACAGTAATTAACAATTATTCACCAAAGGTATTAATTAATTAAATTAAATTCAGACGCATCTACCAAAACTGTTTGAGTATGTACTACACAGGAACACAATATACTACACAGAAACATAAGGAAAGTAAACTAAAATGGGATTTTGATGGGATTTTTCTGTTTTTAAAGTGTAAAAATGATATGAATCATGACAACATGTTTTGGAACTCATTCATTGATGCTTTTATTATGTAATTAAAATAAAAGGGCAATGTTAAATAGTTTTCTTTGAAAAAAAAATTGTTGAATTTCTTGGATTCAGAATCAGTGTCCGTGACAAATAACCATAAATAATCAAAAATGTTCATGCACAAAAATTGGAACGGACTCTACCGGCCAAAGGCATCCCCTAGTTATACGGTTGTTGTGCGCTAGGTATGCGGGGTTTTTTTTGTTTTTTTTGTTTTTTTTTTTCCCGAACTCGTGCATTCCTCGTCTTGTACCTGTTAGTTCGCACTCCACTGATGTTCATTCAACCTGACTCACAGCCAGACTTTGACTCAGACTTTGATTCAGACTTTATTAATGACATGCAACAGGTGAACCATAGATGTGATGGTCATTGAATGCATTTTCAGCTGACTATTACTGACAAGGTATATATTCACAAGACAAAACTTACTTCAAGATTAGTACAACATAACTACCATACATATAACAGGTCTTCACTTGGTCTGAAACGGACTGTGATGTACATTCTCCAGGTTATCAAGAGAGCCTAGAGCAGCAACTTTCACCATTAGACATTTTTTTACGTTATCCGGCAAGGTGTGACTACTCCCTAAACTTTAGGCTTTCCATAGGAATTCAACCATCTCAAGTGTTTACACAGAATGGTGTCAAAAAAACAAGAACTTGCCAAGAGTCTGGCGGTTCTCTGGGCAGAAACAGCTTCTATATATGAGATGTCAGAAGACAATGGCCAGTGCGGTACCAGCTGACAGGCTACACTAACTCAAAATAAACACTCTTTACAATCATAGTGGGTGGAATAGCATCTCAGAATGCACAACATCTTGTGGTGACTGGGCTTCAGTATCAGAAACCCACATTACGTTTCACTTCTGTTAGCCAACAACAGGAATCTCTGACTATAGTGGGCACAGACTCAATAAAGCCATATAGCATGATTTGTGTACTTCTGTATTTTCAGGCCAAGTGTATATTTCTTAGAATCTGAAGGTGTTAGCGTTTTTGAGCTGGTTTACCTAACATTCATTCAGATACACTTCATACATCATATGACTGTGTGGGCATCTAAGCCTAGAAGGATATTCACTCAGAAACTAAGATTCATCATGGATCAAGCTTCATTACTTCATATTTCGATGTTGGATGGGCACAAATGTGTAAAAATAAAAAAAAATAAAAACATCATGGATTAGCATCATGCATGACAATAAATAAAAGAAAAGACTGTTGGGTTTTTACATGCGAGCCAACAAGCCCATCAGGCCAGAGCTGATCCCAGTTCCTGTAGCTTGAAGTGACTAGGAGTTCAACTCCTGGATGGGATAATAGTCCATAGCAGGATACCTTCACAGTATTTTTTACTGGTACCCATTTACACTGTTGGGTGGACAGAGCCACACTTGTGGTTAAGACCTGGCTCAGGGGTCTTAGCATAGTGAGTGTCTAATGTGGTTTTGAACTCCCGTCTTTTCATCAGTAACATATAATTTTTGCTTTTTTGCTTTTGCTATACTGTATTAATCCCACAAGGGAAATTATTGCCTCTGCATTTAACCCATCCAAAGTGAGCACACACACATGTAAACAGTGAGCACACACACTCAGAGCAGTGGGCTGCCACACACATTGAGGGCGCCCAGAGAGCAGTTGGGCGTTAGGTGCCTTGCTCAAGTGCACTGGAAGGGAAGTGGAAGGGAAGGTGCAGCTCACCCCTGCACTGCCACACGTTTTTCCTGCTGGTTTGGGAATCGGACCTTTCAGTCCCAAAGCCGCTTATCTAACCATTAGGCTAAGGCTGCCCCCAAATAGTGGCATAGTTCTTAGAGGTTAGCACTATCACCTCACAGGAAGAAGGTCCTGGGTTCAAGGCTCGGCAAGGGCGTTTATGTATGGGCCTCCTGGTGCTTCAGTTTCCTCCCACAGTCCAAAGACATGCACATTAGGCTCACTGGCTGTTCCAAATTGCCCCTAGGTGTGAGTGTGTACGTGAATGATTGCGTGCGTTGTCCCAGTGATGGACTTTCGAGCTTTTCAGGGCGTACCTCACCCTCGCCCCAAGAATCATCTGGGATGGGCTCCAGCCTACCCACCACCCTAATGGTTATCCACTTATGTTCACATGGGTTTCATTTGTGGTTTCCGGTTGCCTCCATGCTGCCAAAACCATGATAGGAGGTGGATTGATGACTTCAAATTGCCTAAACTGCATCTTCAAACATGTTTAATAACGATGATTAATAATGATGTTCATGACGCCCAGAATAATGGGTCACGTATGTGCAGATGCTGGTGTGAGCACACATCCTGCATGTGTGGCAGTGAATATACAGAAGGAACTAAATGGAGGGCCAAGTGTGACAGGTGGACAGACGTGATAAGGAGCAAGCACTGCCACGAAACACCAAAGCTCGGGGGAATATCCAGCTGAGAGCTGCTAATAGCTGATACTCATCAGTGATAGAGACTTCCTATCTCCCCTCTTTCTGTCTCTATGGGACTAGTACACTCATTCAGGTTCGGCTGGGGTTCTCCCCATTTCTAAAACTATATCTAGTTTAACAATGACAAGACCTTCTGAGGTAGAGATTTGTCATGGGGGAGTAAACAAAGTGCTCTTTAGCTGCTAGTGAGGGTAAAATAAACTTGAGTGGGAGTGCTTTGAGCATTAAATGAGCTTCATGTGAAAGAACTGTAGGCTTGTCATGTTTCTTTTATTCCAGACTGAATGATATGATCCGTTTTTGGGTTTTTTCACCCTAAGCAGTCAATATAACAGTCCAGAAATCGCATGTATGCATTGGCATAGAAGATCACATCCTCACTTGTTTATATTTAGTTGTTTGCTGTTTGTTGTACAGTATCCCTTGCGCAGGGTAATCTATCACGATCGTGACAAACAGTGAGTCAATCAGCAGTGTGGGAGGCAATGTGTCACAAACACACAACGCCATCTGCTCGGAGTTTGTTCAACAAAGATCGATTGTGCTCGAGGACGCTTTTCCCTCTTGCGCTTTCTCTCCCTCCCTCATCCTCTCGCCTCCTCTCTTCTCCTTTTGTCCGCTCCGCACTGAGAAAAATGTGCGAAGCCAAAAGATGCACTGTAACAAGACGACGGACAGCTCAAGTAATCACACTAACAAGAAAAATATGATACTTCTTGATACTAATTTCTGCTCCACCAAGTTTTCCTGATGATTTTTTTAGTCATACGTGCCAGAACGTATTTGGGTTCTGCAGTCCAGATATAAGCCCACCTTTTAAAGATTTCTGGATAAAGATAGACCAGTTTAATCTGTCAAACTGTGAGTTTACAAATGAGTTTTTGTCTGGAGTTTGCATGTTCTCCCCCTGTGCTTGTGTGGATTTCCTCCGGGTATGCTGGTTTCCTTTTAAGACAAACACATTTCCTCCAAAGACATGCACATTGGGCTAACTGGATATTCCACATTGCCCCTAGGTGTGAATGGTCGTGTGTATTGTCCCTGTGATGGGTTGGCGAGCTATTCAGCATGTACCCTTCCTTTCCCCAGAGTGGGCTGAGATAGGCCCCAGCCTCCCCTCAATGCTATAGGAGTTAACAGCTCAGCAAATTAATGCATTAATGAAAGAATCAAGCTGGCTAAGTAGTCTTGCCTCCTTACACCTCCCCAGTCCTTGGTTTCTTCCATGCCTCTCTCCATGGCCTTTTAAGTTTGCCATTTTTCAATTTCTTCCTACTTCCCAAAAAACATGCCAGTAGGTGGATAATCAAAAATGCCTCTAGGTGTGTGTATGTGTGTGTGTGTGTGTGTGTGTGAGAGAGAGAGAGAGAGAGAGAGAGAGAGAGTGTGTGTGTGTGTGTGTGTGTGTGTGTGTGTGTGTGTGTGTGTGTGTGCATGGTCCTGTCTCATTCCCAGTATTCTAGGAATAGGCTTCAGATCAATAAATGAACAATGAGTTCTCGCTTTGATTACCTGCATCAGCCACATCGTTCTCTGTCTCATCACCTAATGTAAAATTCACTCACACAATTTAAACATGAGCCATATCATCATCCCTTCACTCAACATCTTAACCCAACTTTGTCTGGGTATGTAAGCACTCCTCTTTGTTTTGAAAGTGTGACAGTATAGGAGCATCACAGACTTTGCATCTGTTTACAGAATCAATTGATCAGGCTTACATCGTGTTAATAGTTGTCTTGTTTAACTTTTACAGCCTCAGGACTGCATAGCGAGTGGCTCAGAAGCTCTTCGGGTAATAGTAATGTAGTTCTACATGCTGTCTGTTGAATGAGATGTACAACACAAACTTGCTAATGTAAAGTGCATAATGTAATTAAAGCACGCCATAGCAAGCACTGTTAGGGCTTTTGTAAACAAGTCACAACTCTTTACATGAGAGTGGACATGGAGGAGACTTGACATGAATAACTTCCACATAGGCCATTTGCCCCGGAGCCATAGGTTGGGACCCTTTTGAGAAGAGCATGCTCCACTGGTGGACGCACCGGTGCATGGCTACCAGTCCTTTCTTTGTTCGGACGGTCTGCTGCTCAATGCCCTTTGACTCTCTACATGCCAGTTAAAACGAATCTAGAGAACGGACAAGAGGGGACTGCGTATGGTGTTGTCAAGAGACCTGGGCCCGTTCCGTTGATGGAGACATCCGTGCATAAGCCCAACTGGAGGCAGAAGCCCCAGTAAAGCCAGGGGTCCTACCCCCATCAGACTCGCCATTGACCCTTGTTGTGGTGTTTACACCCAGGCAGGTGCAACCATGATGGCGGGCTGCACAAGCGGGCATCCATCAGGGCAGCCATGCCCCTGGAGAGAATGTAAAGTGGGGCTCCTACAGCATGAAGGTGAGGCCCCTGTCTGTTCACCTGCCACACAAGGGCACACTGAGGCCTATAGTCACAGACGGCCTCTTCTAGCCTGCTGCTCCCCATGACCTTCAGGGTCAAGGTGCTTTCCTTACTCCATTCGCTCTGGAAACCGGTGTCATTCTGTTTCACTGGATCTACTGCATGCTCACATCAGAGATCACATTTAGCTAATGTCTTGTTCTGTTCTTGTTCCCTGGGTTGAGGGTCCTATTTTTAAATTACACTGGTATACACATTTTTCTGCTTCAGAAACAAAATGTGCTATTTATTATGGATTTTGGTTTGTTGAATTCAAATGTGACAATAAAAATGGCTGATTGGCTACTGTTTCCAAGATATTTAGGTTTCTTTTTTTTACATTTGATCTCTACATAATTATATCGAACATCATACTACATGCATATGGTGTCTAGAGTTGATATAAAGCAATCTGTTCAGCAAAGTGATGGAAGTTGAGTTAAAGGAGTTAATGATAACAACATGATGCAATGTCATTTGTGATGCAATACCAGCATCAGATTACATAATTTATGGTTTTGCCTAAAAGAAAAGAATAAAAGTAATTTTCAAATCCAGTCAGTGATGATTATTATCATATTTATATAATATATTGAAAAATAGGGCGACACGGTGACACAGTGGTTAGCATGCCGGCCTCACAGCAAGAAGGCCCCGTGTTCGATGCCCAGTCTTGGGCGTTTCAGTGTGGAGTTTGCATGTTCTCCCCATGCATGTGCGGGTTTCCTCCAAGAACTCTGGTTTCCTCCCACAGTGCAAAAACATCCACTGTAGGCTCATTGGCTGTTCCAAATCACCCCTCAATATGAGTGTGAGTGTGAATGAATGTGTGTGTTGGCCCTGTAATGGCCTGGCGAGCTGTCCAGGGTGTACCCCGTACTCGCCCAGAGTCGGCGGAGATAGGCACCAGCCTCCCTGCGACCCTAATTAGGATTAAGTGGCTTAGAATGAATTATCAATGAATGAATGAATTGACAAATAGTTATAATAATAATAAAATAATAATAATAATAATAAAACACTACAATTTTAGGTGGAAAATTCAGTCCATGTAAAACTCCCACCATGTCCAGGCTTTGAACCCATGACCTACTGCACCTGAAGTAAATGTTCCGGCAGTGAACCTATTTACCTATGATGTATTTAATGACTACTGATTTATATTCAGATCCCTTGCCTTCATAACTCACCCATCCTTCATGACTCCTAAGTCAGGGTCGTATATGCTGACCCAGTATCATATCTCAAAAACTAGAGCCAATCAACAACTTTAAATGTCAGTTTCATTCCCAGCGGCCCAAAATTAGCAAACACTGACTATATTTAGAGTAGAAGTATTTTGGCCGTTGCTAGTGTTATCTATGCGTGTACATAAATCGATGAATCGGCTTGTGGTTGTTTCCAAACCTGCTACGGTTTGGGGCATACAATTTATTACTAATTTAATTTATACAAACAAGATCATTACGTGTAAGTGTTACAGATGTTCCTTCATGAGCACAAGGACAAATAGTGGATATTAGGGTATTAATAGGGATCTAAGTTTACATCCAGATTCCTGTTTTTTCCTGCTTTATGTCTGGTGTTGAACATCAGTTGTTTAAACTGCAGATATACAAATAAAATGTAAACAATATTGTAACTTATTCTTCCCTCTTCACACCTCTTTTGATTATACGTTATACTCTCTAAAAATAAATGGACCAGAACTATACCAGTTCTTGATACCTATAGCAGATCTTTCCTGATGGCATGGGTATAAAATTGGAGCTCAAATAGTGGTTCAGGGAGCATAAGTCCTGACCTTAACTCTAGTGAAAATTTTGCAGTTTGGAAAATGAGTAAAAAGAATAAAATTATTTTTATTGTTGTCTTGTTATTGGATACACCATTATTATTATTATTATTATTATTATTATTATTATTATTATTATTATTATTATTCATCCATTCATTCATTTTCTGAACTTAATCCGAATTAGGGTCAGGGGGGAGGCTGGCGCCCATCTCAGCTGACTCTGGGCAAGGGTGGGGTACCCCATGAACAGCTCGCCAGACCATTGCAGAACCAACACACACACAACCATTCACACTTACACTCACACCTAGAGGCAATTTGGAACAACCAGTTAGCCTACTATGCATGTCTTTTTGGACTGTGGGAGAAAACAGGAGTACCCCGAAGACACCCACGCAAGCAAAGGGAGAATATGCAACCTCCACACAGAAACACCCGAACCATGGAACACGGGACCTTCTTGCTCTGAGGTTGACATGCTAACCACCGCACCATTGTGCCGACTATTATTATTATTATTATTATTATTATTATTATTATTATTATTATTATTTCTGTATTTATTTTCAACTGCTTTGAATTGTCCCGTACCAAAAGTGTACAATAGTGCAAATGTTTCACTGAAAAAGTACTCAGTAGTCAGAAAATGTAAAGGAATAAAGAATAATAAACAAACATAACTATTGAGCTATTGAGCATCATGAGAGTGATGCTTGGTGTTTTTCTTTTTTTTTTCTCCTTTTTTTTAACACCCAAAAACCTTAACACTTTTCTCTCTTGGGGAAGTGGCCACACTTCTCTGGGCTCTGCCTATGAACAAACATCTGCTGTGGGAGTGAGGCGAGCTCCCTTGACAATGCTCCTTTAACAGATCCACCCTCCTTTCATGCGATTTAATCGTGTGTTAAATGGAAAGCGCCATAAAACACTCCAAAAATGAACCCAAAGTCCAATAACAAATTTGCAGATTTTTAATGAAGGGTTCTCCTCACTCCCCCTTTGTTCGTGCTGGTGCGTGTCGTTCTCCGATTTCTTCTCAGCACCTCTGTATTCCTCTGTTGATTCACTTTCTAAACACCTGCTTTTGTCCCGTTGATAATTATAACCGGTGCATTTCCTTTCTCTTTCTTTCTTTCTTTCTTTCTTTCTTTTTTTTTTTAATCTGCTCTAATAGCGCTCAAGCTGAGGCGCTTTGCAGCTAATAATTACAGAAGCTGGCCTGGGGTTTGGCTCATCTCTGATGGTGGCTCTGTACTGCAGTCCTGATCACAGCTCCACTGCGCTAACATCTCAACTGGGAGAGCTCAACATCTCATCCCTGTCTCTCGAAGCCTCACTACAGCTGTCTTTCAGCATTCCACCCTCCCCAAAAATGCAATAATCATCCCTATTTAGGGACATTTATTTTGGAGATCTTACTACAAACTTGACCTTAAAAGAGAAGAATTAATAAGATGGCAATATATCAGGAAAAATAAACTGGTCTTTGAAGCCCTGAAGGAAGAGCAAACAAATTGCTGGCACAGATCTCACCTCTGGGATTCCTCTCTCTCTCTCTCTCTCTCTCTCTCTCTCTCTCTCTCTCTCTCTCTCTCTCTCTCTCTCTCTCTCTCTCTTGTTCAACTTCTCTAGAAGTTATCGCTTGCACCGCATCATTAGTAAGACTGCTGTTTCTTCTCAGATCAAATGCTGTTTTATCTCCACCCCCCACCCCCCCACCCTCCCTAGAATCACTACAAAATCTGTTCGTTTGGAAACCCTGAGGGTTTGCCCAAAGGCTTTAAAAGTATAATCATGTCAATCCGTGCATGTCTAAAGCACTCTCACAGGCTGCATATTAAAAATAATCAAATAAATAAATACAGTGAGCGTTTAAATGGTAAATAGTCTAAATCTTTGGTGTTTGAAGAGCAGAGGAATGTTGATGTGGGTGATGCTACGGCTCAGACGGAGGCATCGAGAGGGATATGAAGCTCTAAAACCATGTGTTTATGTGTGTGTGTGTGTGTGTGTGTGTGTGTGTGTGTGTGTATGTGAATTGGAAGCAGTCAAAATTGTGTGTTTTAAAAGAGAGTGAAACACTTCTTTGAAGACTTCCTGACCTGACAAACTGCTAGAAGTGTTACCAAGGAGAGTGAGTTTGGGTATGTTGTAAAGAGCCAAAGACATTGTACTCTGTCCAAATTAAGTCAAAGGTGCCGTTACTTTTTCCAACTTCGATGAGTGTAACCATGAAACATAAGCATGGATAAAACATAAAGGGTGATGAGAAAATGAATGGACATGAAACAGCAAGTTGAACATCTGTCAGACTGTGTGTGCGTGTGTGTGTGTGTGTGTGTGTGTGTGTGTGTGTGTGTGTGTGCGTGTGTAAGTGTAAGTGTGAGAAAAGTAACAGCGTGT
Organism: Neosilurus mollespiculum; assembly: GCA_030014195.1. NCBI lineage: Eukaryota > Metazoa > Chordata > Actinopteri > Siluriformes > Plotosidae > Neosilurus > Neosilurus mollespiculum. The sequence continues at coordinate 52,919,772 of JAQMYF010000001.1, forward strand.
TCATTCTCTGACTAGGTCCTGTCCTCTCAGTGTCCTCTCCCAGCGCCCCAGAGTCACGCATCACTCATCTTGTCACATTGAACTTCAGATGCTCCTACCCAGGAGAACCATCCAGGCCCTCTCATCCCTCTTCATTCCCTCCAACAATTTAGTAATGAAATATTGATTTTTAGTTAGATTCATATTGATGCTATTAGCTTTGCATTGATAAATCACCCGTCGGTGGCGGAGCAAGTGTTTGCCATGCCGAGAGCTTGTGAGATTACAGTCAAGTCATTGATGTGTTAATTTGATGGATATCTTTGATTTCTGTTTCGTTTTATTTTTTTGCTCCCCTTTACTTCATCCTCCCACCTCTTTCTGCAAACTGTGTTTCATAACAATGCCTGAGCAGAAATCACACTGAACTGAATTTATGGGACTCCATTTCCTTGGGAGTGCCATTAGCCTCCATCTGTCTGTTCTTTTTTTCCCCCCTTCCTCTCTTCTTTGGCTGGCTCAATCCCTCTCTTTCTTTATCTCTCTATTTTTACACCTAGGTGATATTATATTCTTCACGTCTTATCACCCACTCAGTAACACACTGTCAGCCTGCTAACATCCCAATTAGTGTCTTTAGAGAGAAGCACAGTACAAACAAAAATCGCTGCCAATCTGCTTATGGAAGGCCGGTCAATAAGCAGTGCAGACAGTATTGACCCATGGATCTTACTTAACAGGAGAGTTCAGGTACAGTTGAATTTAATGAATATAAATGACTGGGTATAATTTTTGTACATGTCTATGTTAAATCACACTTAATTCGGGTCATCAATAGATTGTGAAGGAAACGATAGGACTAACTATCTACTCTCTTTCTCTCTCTCTCTTTCTCTCTATATCTCTCTCCCTCTCTCTAACACACACACACACACACACACACACACACACACACACACACAATCTTCTCTTTTATGGCCCACATTTAACAAATGTTATGTTTGCTCCATCATTGGTGTAGTGACATTTTGATTAAATTAATCTGAAATTATTGCAGCGATATTTAAAAAGCGCCCTCTCATTACACGCAATTAAGGACAATTCAGTGTTTTTTTTTGTTTGTTTTTGGTTTTTTTTTTTTTAAGACAATATTTGTAAAGGTTTCTTTTCTCCTTTTCCCTCCCTACATAGGCAAGATCAAGTTCATGGTCTTTAGAGTACCTATTTTATATAATCGATCCGCACCCAAAATGTCTCCTCGTCTGGCATTTCCACAGCCAGCTTTAAAGTCTTCATGTCTGTCCCAAACTAAGAAAGACAAATACAACCAAGGGACCTCATTATGTGGCACCATGGTTCAAGGCTAAAGACTTTATCCTGATTCACTGGCCAACAGCATGGCGTCAGCTCAATAAAGAGCAAGGTTACAAAATGGTATGTAGCGTCTGGCAAACCGTCATGGTGAAAACACAATTGTGGTACCACTATGACCTTGTTACGCTTTAAAATTATTGAATGACTTTTTTTTTTATCTTTCTTTTAGTCTTTGCCCCTAAATAAATAATTAGATGAATAAATAAATAAAAACTAAATAAAATAATTGTTGTTGTTGCCGGCATTTGATAACCCAGTTAGCTGCACTGGGGAACAATAACAACAACAACAACAACAACAACAACAACAACAACAACAATAATTATAATAATAATAATAATAATAATAATAATAATAATAATAATAATGCAGTACCATGCAGTTTCAATAATAGGGCGGCACGGTGCCATAGTGTTTAGCACATTCCCCTCACAGACAGAAGGACCTAGGTTTGATTTCCGGGCTTGGTCGTATCTGTGTAGAGTTTGCATGTACTCTGTGTGCTTGTGTGGGTTTCCTCCTTGTACTCCGGTTTTCTCCCACAGTCCGAAGACATGCACATTAGGCTAACAAGCTGTTCAAAATTGACCCTAGGTGTGAGTGTGAGAGTGAACTGTTTTGTGTGTGTGTGTGTGTGTGTGTGTGTGTGTGTGTGTGTATTGCCCTGTGATAGTCTGGCAAGCTGTTCAGGGTGTACCCCACCTTTGTGTTGGCAGAAAAAGGCCCCATCCTCCCTGTGACCTTAGTAAGATTAAGCAGTTCAGCGAATGAGGTTTTAAATATTTTAATACTTCAGTCACTGATAGTGTTAACTGAACTTTCTCTTTCCTCCTGCTCCCTTTGAAGAGTATTGAATTTCCTGTATTTTTGTAATTTCTAGATTTTTGTAATAAGGAACTGCTGCTGTAATCATTAGGATTGCCCTTTGCTCATCCAAGATTTCTATTTACATTGTACTTATACTGAGTTTGAGTACTCTGCTTCACCTGTACATGATAGTGATTTATAATTTCTCTCTCAGTTGTGGCATAGAGTCTGGTTCCTCTTAAGGTTTCTTCCTCGTGTCTTCTCAGGGAGTTTTTCCTTGCCGCTGACACCTCTGATTGCTCCCTGAAGGGGCAAATATACATTCAGATTTTCTTAAAAACTGCTTTTTGATGTTGTTTATTGTTAAGACTGTTTTTCAAATAAGGTTCAGTTGATAACCCAATTAAATAGCATGTCCCATGAATTATAACACTGAACTTCTACACTGGTGTGGTCTCCATTGACAGCATAGATGCTTGACTCTTATTCAGAGCATCCAAATGGGAGTTCATATATCCTAAAATAGAGTCCGCAAACTCCACAGATCTTTATTATTTCATCGTGAGGACAGTGAGTGTCTACAACAACCTCATAAAAGTCTTGAAGATATGTTACCGTGAATTTAAAAAAAGTATTTTGCAATACTGACGCGGTACTGTCAGAGTAAAAAGCTCTCTCCCTGGGATAAGACGGAGTGGCTCGCCTTGCTGTTGTGTTGATATCAGACACGGGCTCTTCATCAGAAGAGTAATAGACCCGTGAAGCTAACCAGGAGGCCCAAGGCTGTTTGTTAGCTCCTAACAAGGTGAGCTGGCTTCCACTGAATAGCACACCAGCACCGCAAGATTTATTATGGATCCCTGTGTCTGCCGGCCAAGTACTTCTCAGTACGGACAGGCTGAGTGTTATTAGAAAGTTTTGGACCTTTATTATTTTAACATTTTTTATGAGACTTCACAGAGACGGTAGATCTGCATGAATGGATGATGGATGCATACGAGGATGGATGATGCACTGCCTCTATATGGTGATCAGCGGATGAAGAATAACTATATAGGACTGGGCTTACTCAAATCGCACTTTTAAGGCCAGGAAGATGGATATTAAGGATATTGGTCTTCAAATATATTGAGCTGCATGCAAAATATAAAGGTCTAAGTGCGCAAATGGTTAAAGTTAGCATAGACTGAAGTGAGGGAATTATTTCACTGCACAGAGCAACTCAGCTTAATCTTCTCCCAGTAAAAATTCTGTATAGTCTTGGGCTCCAATCCCTCGTTCAATGCAGTTAGCTGGTGTCATCCAGCGGTCAGCCTTAGAAAAGGGGGGGGGGGCGTTTTGGAAGGGCTTTCAGAAGCGCTAATCGTCTTGCTCACTGTCAATCGCATGTCAATATTAGCAGCCTGGCCCTCATCCATCAAAGCAGTCACTGATGGCTCCCTTGTTAGCGCTGATCACCTGCCCTCAACCGCAGCTGCCGTGGCATCATCCATCACTCACCCCACACCCATCCTTCCACTGCTAGGAGCTAATAGCTGCTGCTCAGGTGTCTCCTTTACCCTGAGTGCTGCAAAGTTCGCTGAGCGGCAGGACGATGGCAGAGAAAAAATCGAGGGGAGAGGCTCAAACATTTCGAGCATGGCGCACTTGAAGTAATGAGCCATGGCAACCTAGATATACCTGCGCTTGCTTTGATAAAGGTGAGCTGACGTGCTGGGGCCAGATTAGCACTTTCTGTGGCCCAGGCACATGTCCATCTATTTCCAGAATCCACCTGGGAGGAAAGGGAACTGTTAGGCGAATATAAAACAGGCCTAGGGAGGGTAGAGGAAAGTGTGAGAACAAGAGCTAGTACTTTGTAGGCCTCATCACGCCTCCAAATAGGATGTTGGTGGCCAGAAGGCTTCTGATCTCAATTTTAGCTATAGCAATCCCCGGATTAGTGAAATATGATACGTGTCTGTAGGGTATTCATCCTGCATGTCCATCTGTATTCATCTTCTCTTCATTTCACCATTTCTTTTTAGATCTCACCAATAAAAGGAGCAGGCAAACAGATATTTGAGAACAATAGCTGGTGCTGGGTTAAGCTTGTGCAGTATAAATTGCCTTTGGTGGTTGTGTTGCTGGACCGCAGCATCCGCAGGATGATTAATTCAAACTTAACAGCAGAGTAGACACTAATATTCATCACCTTGCCCGCATAGTATGGGAACAACAACCTAGACACTCTAATTCGTCCATGCGCACTAGGCTGTGTTATAATACAGCTGGCAAACAAATAAAGTGAGGTACGAGGGGGAAAGAAATGGGGAAAGAGATAGCAAACGGAGTTACTTAGCTGTAGTTAATTCCAAGATAACAAACATATCTAGGTAACATCCTAATATTTATATTCTGGTTCATAATTAGCATAAATGGTAGCATGCAGCTTTGAATGTATTCTGTCCCATAGGGTAATATTGTGTATTATGTATCACTTTGTTCTCTATTGTGTTATTCAGACATTTAGTCCAAAACAAATCCTTATTGCTGAAAAGGGAGAGCATTCTTAGCATCTGTTTTACCTTTTTAAATTAGTGCTTTATATTCTGTGATTAAGCACGGCTCTATAACAGAAAAATAAAGAGTTTAACACGCAGATTTATGTGTTGCTATAGAAATGCGTTTCAGTCCCACAATCCTTTTTTTTTCTCAGGGAAGACAGAACTATTTTGTTTCCATTGTCCCTTACATTGTTGTTTGCTTCCTGTTCAAACAAAAGAGACAGCTTATGCTTTAAATGATCTATTCACTGCGACTTCCATGTTCTCGTATGTTAATGCACAAAGCCAAATCCACACAAAAATGGCTAAAGAAATATGTGTCTGCTGAATGCCAATTTTTTTTTTTTTTTTGTCCTTTCTTGTCACCAGGGAGCAAGAGTTTTACAAGCACGCCAACATGGCAGCCCTGGGCATGATTACGAACAAAAATGCTGACTTCATTTTCACATTGCTTTTCTCTCAATAGCCAGAAGATCTCATCAGCAATGTTTCTCTTCTGCATCTGTTATGGATATGATGGCCACCTGTCCCATGTTCCCTGGAGATAGGGGAGACGGGACAGACAATTTACACATGTAAGATGCCAAAATATGGTGTTCTCACCAAAGTCCTCCTCCTGTGGTTCACAAGAGAACCACATACCTTTGTGCTGAAGGCAGGGTTTTGTTGTTTTGGGGTACTTTTGTTGTTGTTGCTGTTGTTTCTGTATTTTAATGACTGAATACATGTATATCTAGGGCTCACAACATCTATCTATCTATCTATCTATCTATCTATCTATCTATCTGTCTGTCTGTCTGTCTGTCTGTCTGTCTGTCTGTCTGTCTGTCTGTCTGTCTGTCTGTCTGTTATTTATTCAATATTTATTATTTTTTTATCTGTTTAATTGTGCGTGTGTGTGTTTGTCTGTCTGTTTATCTACTGCATCTCGCCTCATCTCATTTTCTGAACCGTTAGGGTCACAGGGAAACTGGAGCCAATCCCAGATGGGGTGCTACACCCTGAACAGCTTGCCAGTTCGTCACAGGGCCAACACACAAACAACCATTCCTGCTTACATGCATACCTAGGGGCAATTCGGAATAGCAAGTTGACCTATTGAGCATGTTTTTGCGCTGTGGGAGGAAACCGGTGTACCCAGAGGAAACCCATGCAAGTACAGGGAGAACATGCAAGACTCACACTGAAATGTCCTGGCCTGGTGTGGGGCTCGAACCCAGAATCTTTTTGCTGCGAGATGAAACTGCTAACCACTACTCCACCATGCCACCCACTTAAGTACAGTACAGCCCGGGACTCAAACCCAGGACCTTTATGCTGTGAGGTGGATGTGCTAACCACTATGACACCATGCCACCCATATAATTTAGTTATTTATTTTTGCACCCAGGGATTACTTTTCTCTTTTTAATTTCTTTACTGTACATATAGAGCTTTTTTTTCTCTTTTTTTTAAATTTCTCATCTTGTCTCATCTTTTTTTAATTTGCTTTCCCACAACAGAACAAATAGTAATAGATAGCAGTATTTCTAAGTGTACTTATTTGTTAGTGAGATTTGGATTAAACCTGTTCAAAAGCAACTAATCACTATTGTAACATAAATAATAACTGTGATAATGATGGATTAGGATTTTAACCACTGCAGTGAAAAGAAAGCTCACTTTTTATTTAATTATATTTATATGCTTCATGGACCGCGGACAGCTTTTTTTTTCTTTTTCACTTTTCAGAAAATGTTCTTTATCACCAACAGAAATGATTTCCTTCAGATTTTGACATACCATAAATCATAAAACAAAAAGAATACCATATCTTAGGTGAGTTTGAACCCTGGCTATATTTAATGTATGGATGTGGTTAAACAGATCTGTAAAATGTCTGGGTTTGTGTAAAGTGTTCCCTTGAGCGAGGGTGAAAGAAATCAATGCTTTGCTCTGTTAAATCTCTCCCTTCTGTATTCTCTGTTTGGTGATTTGTTTTAATGCTGACAGTCTTGACAAGCTCAAGAAGGTGAAAATGCCAGATGATGTAGAATACAGTGGGCATGTTTCAAATACGCTCTCATGTATTCCTCACACCTCCAGGATGTGAGAAACTAGTTTGGTTTGACGCCTATGGATATTTTTTTCCACTGCTGTTAAAATCATCAGCTAATGGCCCGGCACAATGCAATACTCAGTCATTCACAAAAATGAATAAACTAATATACATATAATTGAAAGCAAAGCAGTCATTTAATGCATCCTTCCTAAAGAAATCAATCCTAATGGGCCTGAACATGATTACAGGCATTAAGATTTTACTTCATCTGTTTTCATATGCTAGATAATGAACAGTCAGTATTTCGAACCTGCCACATTATTCCAAAATGTATAATTTGAATGGAACTAGGTATTATTTCAGACTAGCTATTCGTTTGCTGATTTTTATGTAGTTGTCACATTAAAATCTACCATCACTCGGCAAAAAAATAACATCTATTTAACTCACGGAAATAGTTACAGTGTGACTAAACATAGGTGTTCTGCTTTAACCTAAATGTTAGGCTTTAAAGGAGTTTAAGTACCTGTTGATATGCACAAAAGAAGGACGTGTTAATAGATACTGTTATGTGTAGGGAGGAAGCACGGCGTGTTGGCGTTCAGTGAGGCAGATTGCTGTCGGGCTCACCGTAAGGCGGCAATAAAGAGTTAATGACATGCTGTGCCTGCCTCACGCCTCCTCTGCCTTGGCTCCCTATTGTAAAGGCCCGCGCAACACAAAGCCGCCAAGAGGGATAAGCAGACAGAGACGACGGGGCTGCCAATGAGCAGGAAATGAAACAAAGAGACGGGGGATGGCCTGATAGCAGTGATTATTACCCAAAATATAATATAAAGATGACAGAGAGCATAAGAGGGAGGAGGACAGCCATGCCACCCACTTAGCCCCTTATAATGAAAATGAGGAAGGTGCAACTACAAGCAGGAGGAGACAAGCCATTTACATGACAGTGTATATGTGTGCCGAACATCTAAATGTACCACTAAACTCCAAGCCAAAATGGATAGGCCCAGTGTGTGTGTGTGTGTGTGTGTGTGTGTGTGTGTGTGTGTGTGTGTGTGTGTGTGTTTCATTCTCTGGATCCATGCCAATAACCCAGACTTTAGATACAGCTTTTAAAAAGCTAGTTATTCTGGCTGCAAAGCGTATACAAGCTCTCTACTCTCTCATAACAACGAACGCCAATATATCTGGACGATCGATGTGCTTTTCTTTCATGAGAATATTTTGTTAAATTAACTGACCGATACTGTTAATGTCTCAGCAACATACGAAGCGAGGCTACAACCCACCGACAAGCAGTTAAATCCCCAGCTTATGAAGATATTACCATCTATTAGCAGCTCTCAGTCTCCCAAACAAATGAAATCCGCAGTAAGTTGACTTTAAATCAATAGTTTTCAATTGCTAACAGCTGAAGTTTTGGGCTGAGATGAAACAACGTCCTGGTCATTGTGGCGGGTGAATAAATCTTAAGGTCATGCTCTCTACGTGGGTGATGCTAATGCCAGTAGAAGAAAGTATTGTAGGAATGAACTCGTGCTGTATTAAAGGAAAACATTACAGTCTTTTTCCAAAGTGTAGAACAACGAGATTAAAAAGGACCAGAAGGTCATTTGATTTTTTCAAAGTTCTTAAATAAGTAATAAAACACTTTGAGGATTAAATAAGTAATAAAATACTTTAAGGCATGCCGTTATAGGAAAACACGGGTGGAAAAACTACGCTCCATTACTTGAGTAACAGTGTAGATACTACTAAAATACAAGTCAAAATTGTTTAAAAATATTTAAAATACAGTATTTCATTTAATTTTCCAATCTGCCTTATCTTTTATTAGGGTTGCAGGGAGGCTGAAGTCCATCCAGACCACTGCAGGGCTAACACACACAACCATTCACACTCACATTCACTTACTAACAAATTACTAAGGGGTAATGGAGAATATCCACTTTACCTAATGTACATGTCTTTAGACTGTGGGAGGAAATAAGAGCATCACAAACTTCACACAGAAATGTTTGCTGGGTCCCAGGCTGGAACCCAGGATCTTTTTGCTGTGAGATGAAACTGATGAAACCACTATGCCACCTGCTTAAGTACAGTATACTTTATATTTAATCTTGAGTATAGGGTACTTTTTAATCTTTTCATGTTTCTCGTGTTTTCTTTTCATCTCACTGTACCAGATGACTCTGATACACCTCGCTTGCTTGTAGAGCATGCAGAATAGAGCACTAAGCTAAAGTACAAACTTTACAGAAATGCTACGTTATGGGAATAGAGTTCAATCAGTGAAAGAATAGCCATTGTTTTTCAGAGTTGGGTGTTTTTTAATTATTATTATTTTTTTTTAATCATCCCACCAGTTGATGAGGTGGAAGCGTATAAAGGATGTTTACTGTGATTGGTTTTGTTTTGCGACGAACACAGCGTATGGCCTATCACATTTTAGCAAAAAATGAAAAGAAAAATTACTAGGAAGAAGGAATAGAAATGGAGCAGGGCCAAAATATGACAAGTCCCTAAAAATAAATGACTGAATGAATGAATGAATTAATTAATTCATTTATTCATTCATTAATTAATAATTACATTTGTGAATAGGAGCACCTAGCAAAGGAGCACTTAAGACCATAGCAACAGTAATAAAGACATTTTAATAGTTTAAAGAAGAGTTCTCTTGTTTTTCTTGATGGTTATAATATTGGTGTTTCAAATGTAGTGGAGTAAAAGTCAAGAAAAAATGTTTCCAGAAAAAATAAAAGTCAGCTAAGGTACAAATACTCGGAAAATATACCTAAATAATGTACTTGTGTACATATGATTTGTTACTACTTATTTTTTCCCCCCTGTAAGAAAATAATCAA
>JAQMYF010000001.1:52931584-52946189 GCA_030014195.1 Neosilurus mollespiculum
TATATATAATCTGTAAACAGAATGATCTGTTACTATGGAAACAATATCATACTAGAAAGAAGACATTAAAACCTTGAAGTCGGCACTACTCTCAGAGTATGGTAGCTGTTCAAGAAAATTAATCAACACCTTCTAATCTATCTGATCCAAGAATTCCACCACTTAGTGATATAAATATTATTAAACATACCTATCTCAAATACCATCCTTAATCTTAGTCATCTTAATCTTCACAATCTTTTAGGAATTGAAAAAATGCTGGGTGTTTAATATCAGCTAACATTGTCGTAACTGTGTAAGACATTCCAGCTTTACTGAAGTACAGACATCCTTTCGGTACAGTGTGAGATGAAGCAGCAGCCCTCTCCCATCCGTCTGACCCTCATGGGCATGGTGTTCTATTATGTTTTAATATGATAGGCAGATTCTATTTCCTGTCCATCAATCAGCCACTTAAAATGTGCTGTAGTAGAGATTATGATGAGCAAATTACACATACGAGGGATCTCAGGCTCGGAATGGCTATGGGAGCCGTTAAGAGTATAATTAACCTTGTGTTAAGTGGCATTTGCTAATGATTAATGCACAATATTAAAAAGGTAGATTGTTTCCAACAATGAATATCTCGAACACACTCAGCTTAGGACATAGTTCAACACTGACACACCTCCTTATTTCTATATGAATTGATATTAGCACCATTATCCTTCTGTGCATGCAGTGTAATGGTAGTGGAAGAGGCATTTATTTAGTACATCATTGCATTATCTGGGACAACAAGAAGCATAATGATGGTTCATTTGTAGCTCACACAGCATTTATCTGCATTTAATATGTTCATTAAAAAAGTAATCAGTTAAATGTAGAGTAGGTAACAGTAAATTAGTAGGGTATGTAAATATTTTATATTTTGCATTTTACTATTTATTTTTATTTAAAGATTGGGATTTAATGCTAATTTTGCTGGATAATTTAATAATTAATAAATAATTTCTTAGATTTGTTACATTTGGAACTTTCACAATGATCTATTTTTCTTTTTAATGTTAGAAAATGGTACAGATTGCTGGTCCAGTGCAGTGTGCTATAAAAATGTTCATTAAACATGCTGACCCAAAATATTGTGAATAAACCACAATAAAAATAACACAAAAAAGAAGCATAAATTAATTCTCCTTAATGGAGAGCACTTTAAATGGAATTAATAAATAATCATCATTTAATGTTAACAGTATTAATGTCGAAAAGCTTAACTTGTGCAAGTTGGTACTCATAATTTTGCTGGTAAATTTTGCTTTAAAAGAGTTTCTGAAAATCAAATGCATTATTCTATTTTAGAGGGGTATTTTTTATTTTTTTTTAAATGTACAAATTAATGCTGGAATGGGGGCCAATGTTTGCTGGCAATTAGTCTGGATCATTTTGGCTACATTTCAAATTTAGTGCATGTATTTCCTAAACTCCCTTTTTAATTGCATCCACAGTGATGAGCTTTAATAAACAACAGTAACAACAACAAAGAATACAGATAATATATACATGGGTAAATGTTAAAAGTGTGATTTAGTAGTTCCTCCATAGTTTTGTATTCACTGTGAAACAAATTAATGTTTGATATGATGCAAATTTTGCTTTAATGATCATTAAAATGAAATAAATATGTATGATAGAAGCATATGTGTTCTCCAATGATGGGAATGGATGACATATATTCTCCTTCATTACTTTGTAGTGAAAGAAAGAAAGAAAGAAAAGAAAGAAATGCATAATGCTTTGTAGGCCATTTTATCAAACTTAAACATGAGGGGTGTGGAGTCGTCAGTGCAGCCATTTATGTCAAGCTGCCATGTCACGTCTACCTGACAGGAGGATATAAGGATTCACCGTGATTCAGCTTTAGAGCAAGCGCAAATAAAAAGGGAGGCCCTGCTCCCTCTCTGTTCTTTTATTCCTCTTTCTCCTGCTTTCACTCGCTGTATGTGTGTGTAAGGGAGGCCCTGGCCTCTCAGCTAGCCTTTCACAGAGCAAGACGCCTGTCATTCTAATCATCCTGCTACCCGTCTCCTGTACCTCCGACTGGCTGAGTCACAGAGAAGCAGAGAGAAAGGGATGCTGAAAGAAAGAGAAGGACGGAGAGCGAGAGTGGAGTGCTCATTGCCAAGTAGCATATGCCTCTGTAACAGTCTTCACTTCCTGAACCCTGAAGCAAACTCATGATGGCCTTCTTAGCCGTCACTGCCTGGCAGAGCAGCCATGATCCGTGTCTGTTGAAGTTGAGTCTGACGGATGCTGTCAGGAAGCCTTATCCTTACACTATATCGCTGACACTATCACTAGCATGGAAATGAAGCCTAAGAAAAATAGCAGGATACTGGAAAAGGTTGGGAAAAACTACACAGTACACAAGACAGGAAAAGTTTATTACCATAAGGTGAAATGATATTCAAGATCATCCAATATATTGATAATCCAAGAGATGAGCATTTTGGTGCAAAGGGGTTTAAAATGTTGCACTTCCCATTTCCTCCTTTTTAAATGTATTATTATTATTTTAAATGTATTATTATTTTTTAACTTTCTGATAATGTGCTGAATGTTGACCTAACTGTAGAAGTTTCTAGAGGCTGTCCCTGAGATATGAGGTATATTCCTGGAGTCTCTGCTTGCTATGCTGTGCCATCTGCTGGTATTCTGGGTAATAAACTGATCACTAAGAATACACTTGTGATTCTTCCTTTGTATAATGCAATACCATAATGATTACTGGCCATTTAAAAACAGACCTGTATTTAAGCATGATATATTACTCTTTTTTTAATGCATGCAAGAATGAAGGCATTGATTGCTTCTCTATACCAATCGCTCTGAAAATAGTTCCAATCGCTCTGAAAATAGTTCCAACTGCAATTCAATTCGCAGGTTTATATAAATTTTCTTTTTCTAATATGTTATTGCTTCTATAGTAACATAATACACAGGCAATTGTACTGCAGATGCTCCATGTACAAGTTTATATCTTTGAGGTGTTTATTTTGGCCTTTAGAAAATACTCTATGGTTTCTGAGCTGTGTAATGTTCAGTGGTAAACACTGGAAAAATCTTCAGGACAGAGTTTTTTGGCTTCTGGGCAGTGTGACAAGCTATAATTTTTGATTCTATTAACTTCAGAAGATAGAAAAATAGAGGATTTTGAGGGGATGTCCCGTGTCCACAGGAAACCCAATAAGGCTGCTGTACCGCTGAGCTGATTGGCTGTTATGTATCACTGATTTGAATCACAGCAGGCAGCAAAAAAAAAACAAACAAAAAAAAAAAAAAAAACCAGATTGATTCATAACAAAACTGAAACCCCAAAATAAATGGCTCATACAACACTGCTCAGACAAAAAAAAAACCCACAATTTAACTCAGGTAGGCAGACAAACCTTCACCCAGCAGAACAACATGAAACATGGGCAGTGGTGGCTTAGTGGTAAAGGCAAAGGGTTACTGTTTCGAAGGTCAGTGGCTCAAACCTCACTATCACCAATGTTGGGCCCTTGAGCAAGGCCCTTAACCCTCAATTGCACAGTTGTATGAAAAAAGATAAATCGTAAGTCGCTCTGGAAAAGAGCTTCTGCCAAATGCTGTAAATGCAAATATAAACTTGAACAGAAACACTGAACATGAACTTGTTAAATGAATAATGAAATTAACAAGATGGGGGATACAAATGATCCGCAAGTGAAAGGCAGTGAAAAGAAAACTCAGTATTAACCATTCTTGCTTTTGCTCCAGACAGTAGTTGGAAAATGCAAGGGATCTTTCTTTCTATCCTTCTTTTATTTAGTGCTGAAGTTCATTCAGCCCTTAAAGGGGCTGCGTTACTCATATAACAGCAATAGAGATACCTGTCCAGAGCCCCACAGTTAGGCAGTGCCTAAATCTGTATGGGTCTTTATCCTGAAAGTGTAAAATTTCTAATTTCTCCTTCCCAAGGAATAATGTTCACAGAAATACTTGCAAAATATATACAAATAAACACTATGGTACAGAGTATATTTCTGGAAAGTTTTGAAGCTCCAGCTTTTTTTAATCATAAATTACTGCAATATTAATACAGGATTTTAACAGAACTGACGTAACAGAGTTGACAAAGTTCTTGGGGACATAACTTCATATGCTTGAAACACCAAAAATCTTTGTACATGCAAAATACAGCTTAAATTGTCAACATATGAAGGTACTTTTATATCAGAACAGATCTGGGCAAATCCAATTTAACTGGAGAACTGATGCTAAAGTAGTGACAATGGTATTGGGGACCCAGCACATTATTAATTCAGCATTTGTGCACATAACTACAGTTAAGATAGGTGTTGCTTTTTTTTTTTTTTTTTATACATACATTTGGATGTGATTTATACGAAATGAATAAAGGCAAAAAATTATACAAAATACAAAAAACTGTAATCTTTTTTTAAAAATAATTGGGTATATAAAAAAGTGGGACATAAAATATGCATGTCTATGAAAATGACCCATATCAGAATTAATAACACACTTGGCTTATGGTCATTCCAACATTAATGTATCCATAAATAAATAAAGCTGATGATGTCTTTAATTAACTAATAAATATTTAGTGTTGACATACTGCTGTGATATAAAATGATTCAAACATTTTGCAACATGTGGTATCTAATAAATAATCAATGTTCAAAATAATCTCCAAAGTGAAATATAACTAGGGTAATATGGGAAAATAAGTACATCCCATGGAAATTGTTGATTTATTCTACATATTTGAAGAAGTCAGCATTTCAGCCATGTTACTGCAGTACCTAAAGGTAAAGATGACATTTTTGAACAAGGAAAATTAGCATATTCAATCATTTATTCAATAGAAATATTAATCAATGTAATATTTTAAGTACACTACTACAGTATTTTATTAGTATGCCAGTATGTACTAGTATGTATTAGCATATACTACAAGGAAATGGCGAGATCTGATTGGTCTGCTATCTCAAGATCATAATTAATTATTCCGAGTGGATAATGCTTGAATCAGAATTACAGACCTTCACAGTTTGTCATTGGCACTCGAGCAGGCAGTATCATCATTATAATGTATTAAAATGGAAAAATTAACCATAAAATTTGGTTGCTAGCTTGCCTTTTTACATACTACAAACCAAAACACCTTTAGGTAGCTCTGTTTGCTTTAGTTTCTGAGAAATTTGGGTAAGGAGAAAGTCACACAGTGTTTTTTTAAGCTGGCTGAAAGGGCTAACAAGCTAACTGTTAGTTGCCTCAGTTGCATGCTTAAAATTTATTAATATAAACTATAAAGGAAACTTGTTTTCTTTTGTGGGGTTTTTTTTTTTTTTTTTGGGGGGGGGGGTTTCCATTAGTATGAACTACAACAGTATTATGGAGCCCAGTTTGCATTAATTTTATCACACTTCTTTTGTTACTGAAAAAACAGCATTAGCAAAATAGAGCTACTTCCACTCAGGCTATCCAGCCTGTGCACAGAGTTAGCTAGGAGTGGCTTCAGCTTCTGCTTCTCTAAACAGGAAAAATAGCCATTCTATAGAACATTGTAACCCCTCAGCCAGGACACCTCAAGCACATGGAGGACAAAAGCCATTCCCCATAGTTTCAAACAATCAACATTTTATTTGACACCCTACACACAGGTTTAGGTCATAGGGAGTGCCTATGCAAAAGTTCAGAAAGCTATCATGTATATGAGGTGAGCAATGAGCCCGGACAAACTTTATTTGTTCAAAGTCACTGTGCCAAGGTCAAAGGTCACATATGCAAATAAGCTAACCCAAGCACAGGTTTAGGTCATAGGGAGGGCTGGCATGTGCATGAGCCAAAAAACAAAAATAAAAGTCTCTTTTTTGAGAAAAAAAGGTCAATATTTATTGTGGCCACCCTTTACTTTGATTACAGCATTTAACCTTTTAGGCATAGTGTTCACATATTTTTTATATGTGAACACTATGCCTTTTATAATTTTCTTCACTCGCTAAACCATTCCATTTGGTTTGAAGTTCATTCATACTATGCAAAAGTAAAAAATAAAAATAAAATTTGCCAGACCTTTTAATTTTTCTAAAAAGTTGGTATTTTCAGTGTTTTTGTTTATTAGCCATACTTTTACCTCAGTATACTTATCAGAATTATTTTTTGGTTTTCATTGCCATGAGAACTAATTTTTTTGGTTCGCATAGTTTAAAACATTCTCACCAAATTTTTATTTTTTATATTTTTTTGCTGAACTGGTAGTATACCAGAGTTATGCACCTCAGGCTGGGGGGGGGGATGTCATAGAATGAATATTCCATGACACCACCCTCACCTTCAATACATAATTGTTACACTTTATAAATACACCCTTAACCCCAGAAGCTAGTGTTGCCCATTTGATCAGAAATTTCTTGTGGGCTTTTGCATAATTGAGTATCAGTTTTTGGTATAACCTTGCAGAAATTTTTAACATGCTTCCAACAGTTGCAAGATGTTTGAAGGTTTTTCTTGTATGTACTGCCATTTATAAATCCACAAGAACATTACAGTGGGGTTTAAATCTTAGTTTTGACTCTGCCATTTTTACTTTTTGAGCTACTCCTTGAAGGATTTGTTAGTATACGTATGATTATTATCCTGTTCAAAGTTCCACCTTATTGCTTTCAGACAGATGGCAACATATTATCTTTCAAGCGCTCATTCAAGCATTCAATCTGATGGAAAATGTATAGGTGAATCAATATGTATTGGTACCCAAAGTATAGGTGCCCAATCCCTGAGGCAGCAAAGCAACCTCAAATCATAACACTTCCACCATAATGCTGTGTGGCTGGCATGAAATTCTTCTCCTGTTCATATGTGTATCCTGACAGTGGCAAAACTATATCTTCTAATGTGATGAATGTAAGGGTGTACTTACTTTTTTCAGGTGACTGATCTTTTTCTTTCTTTATTTTTTGGCTGTTTGTTCGTTTAAATTATTAAACAATACTACAACTATACTTGTCATTTGATGGATGGCATAGTGGTTACCATGTCTCCCTCACAGCAAAATGGACCTGGGCTCAAGTCTCAGACACGGGTGTTTCTGTGTATAGCTTGCATATTTGCATATCCTCCAGGTACTCCCAGAATCCAAAGACATACACATCAGGCCTATTGGCTCTTTCAAATTGCCCCTAGGTGTGAATGTGGTTGTGAATGGTTGTGTATGTGTGTTGCCCTATGATGGTCTGGCAAGCTGTTCAGGGTGTAACCTGCCTTTGCCCAGAGTCAACTGAAATGGACTTCAGCCATCCTTCAACCCTGGTAGAGGATGAGCAGTTCTCAGAGTGATGAGAGTTGTGCCCAAGACGCTGTGCTCAGATCACGTATTAATCCTAGAAAACGTTCTTTCTTCAGTACTAATTTTGTTCAGTCATGTAATGGAAAAGTCCGTTCCCAGTGACGCCAAAAGCAATAATGAGTTTTCACTAATTCCAGCTGACCTATTTCAGCTTCCACCTATAAAATACTTTAAGAAGGTAATGTTTGTTTCAGTTCAGTTTCACTATTTTAAATACATCACTAGGGGACTTCTTAATCCACTCAAGATGAGTGTATAAAAATTCCAAACCCATGACAGTCATTAAGAGGTTGTGATGTGGACACTTTCCTGTGTGTTATTCACCTTGGTAAAGTCGCTCTTGGATTTGTAAGACTTTTTCCATTAAGAATAATCCTTCAGTGCTTGGCTTAAGGTATATCTATGCCCCCAGTTTGCAGCTCTTTGTCGACTTTATGGTAACACTGGAATATATTAAACTCTGGTGCCCTTCTCTATAACTCTTTCCCACTGTGAGTAATTAGCATTTCGTGTGGGTGAAAGATTCCAGTGTGATTGTCAAGTAAAATCCAACCCCCACCACCAACTCCCCCCCTCACCCCCACCCCCAAATTACTCATCATTTGCTTTCTTTCATACTCTGTATTTATCCTAATGACTGACAAAGTGCTGTCCCCTGGTGATTATGGAAAATACCTTGAATGAGACAATGGACTTGACTGTTCAAAACTGCTTGTGTCTATGATGTGCTACAGAGACTGTGACACACCATCATAGAGTCCATAAGGTGTAGTGAAACTGGCATTTGCTGACTGAAACATGAAATAAGTTTGATGCTTGGGGAGAAGGTGAAATCTCATTATCATTGTTAACCACACGTGCCTCTCATTCCCCAAATCTCTCAGGTCTTCTCAAACAATTAACATAATATATGCACAGTGGTATGTGTTCCTCCTTAACTTTGTTGTGTGTTTAGGGAGCCTTTCTTCCTTCATTTGTTTGTCTATTACAAATTTAATGTGGACTAAAAGGCCTGATCAGAAATTCCACTCCACTTGGTCTGGGATACTTTCCCCCATCCCAGATGCCAATAAAGAAGACCATGCCAATAAAAAGTCCCCCAAGATAATTACACCAGAGTTTAAACCTTCAGGCTAATAGCATTGGCACCGACACATTGCCAATATACATTTAGCACTTTTAAGTCTGGATGGACCATAGGTGGTTGGCCAGAGTCATGTCCCTCTTAAAGGTGTCTGGTTGGAAGATTGGGTTGTCCATCATCATTGGGCCTGACCATTTCCCATGAGTGTGCAAGAAGCTGAACAGTTGTTGCTATTGAAAGCAAGGTGATTGAATTGTCCTTGCACTGCACTGACTTTGAGAACATCACTTAGATGTAGACCACAATGAGTGGTTTAGATGTTCTCCTCCAGGCCAAGACCTTTACTGACTTTATAATTAGATTAAATGACATAGACAAGGAACTACAAGTTAATCAAACTAGATATAATAAAACATAGAAGTACGTAAAGGTTTGGAGCACTGGGCCATTTTGGTCCATTTTGTCAGTATTGGAGATATTCTATAAGGTCTATGATTGTCTTCTGATCGAATTTTGGCACTCAACTCAGTTTATGTATGAAGCTTCTGAGAAAAGGAAAGATTACCTTCATTAACATTAATGCACAAAGTTGTGCATTGCATTAACATGTAACTACCTGTGCTTCAAATTAAAGTAGGGCTACTGCTTTATATGTTGGAAAATGGAACCAATTGGTGGCATGGTGGCATAGTGGTGAGCATGTTCACCTCACAGCAAAATGTCCTGGGTCCAAGGCTCGGCGGGGGCATTTATGTGTGGAGTTTGCATGTTCTCCTCATTCTTGTGTGGGTTTCCTTTGGGTATTCTGGTTTCCTCGCACAGTCCAAAGACATGCACATTAGGCTAATTGGCTGTTCAGAATTGCCCCTGGGTGTGAGTCTGAGGGAGAATGATTGTGTATATTGGCCCTGCGATGGACTGGTGAACTGTTTCAGGTATAACCTGCCTTTGCCCAGAGTCGGCTGAGAAAGGCTCGAGCTTCCCCAATGACAATATTAGGATTAAGCAATTCGGCAAATGAATAACTGAATAAATGGATGAATTAAATAAAACAGTCCCAAATGCATTTCTAGTTGAGAATAATTATGAATTTGAGTGATGAACTATCACATTCACAATGTATAGGCAGTGTTGGCATTTCTACCTCTGGATTTTGTTTGTTCCAGTGTTTCTGTGGGCATAGTGGTAGGATTTATATTTAATTAAATCCAATAAAACAAAAACAAGTCCCTGTTTAGATCATGCTCACTTCAGGTATTAAATTATACATGAATACGTGAATATTTTGCACACAAAGCAGAAAGATACTGATCATGTCTTTTGCCTTACACCACAAATCTATAGCTTACACTAAAGATGCTCTAGAAATAGCTCTCGGATGTTAATCCTCTCTTGCATTTAGAAGAGTACTGGTTGTTCCATAAAATGTCACACTGATACCCTGAGCTCCATGCTTCAGGATTTACACTTCTTTACACGCGATGTTTCTTATTGTTGGATGGCTTTTCTTCTCCAGTCATTGTCCTAAACAGACTACGCTGGCAATGCAAGCGACAGAGGGATTTTTTTTTTTTTTTTTTTTTTTTTTATGCCAAAAGCGTAGCATTAGTTTAAGCTCTGGGATCCATTCTGCCACATGCTTTAGTTAAGTATCAGTAGGAAAAAATGTGGATGGCAATGTATGAAATGTCATTAATGTTAATGCTAATCACTTTTTGCCTATTAAACACAAATTAGTGTAGGCGATGTTAAATGTCAGTGGATGTCCTGGGAACCATTCGCGCTTTTAAGAGCAGGGGCCAAGCGAATAGCTTCTGATTAGCATACTTTAGATCCTCCTAATTCTCTTCTGTGCCAATATGAGTCATGAGTCCTTGCAAAACCATAAAACCCAGACATGGTTAAAGACTGCTATAGATGTCTGCAAATAAACCAGTGTTGGACATGAAAGTTGTTGGATTGTAAGTCAAATGAAAATGCACATGTATATTAAAATATATCAAATAAATAGATATAGATTTGTGATCATTTAGTTGCTTGTGAGGGGGAGCATCGTGGCATAGAGGTTAGCATATCCTCTCACAAGTCTGAGTCAAAGGATCAGGCGTTTCTGTGTGGAGTTTGCATGTTCTCTTTGTGCTTGCATGGGTTTCCTCCGGGTACTTCAGTTTCCTCATACAACCCAGAGACATGCACATTAGACTAACTGGCTGTTCCAAATTGCCACTAGGTATGAATGTGAGTGTGAATTGTATGCATGTTGGACCTGGTAGCCCTTCGCCCAGTGTCGGCTGAAATAGGCTCCAGCCTCCATAATAAGATAAGCGGTACAAAAAATATTTACATGTTTGTTTCTATACTTTTCAAGAAATTACATTTCTTTATCTTCTATATGCAATGAGTATGTAATCCGAGCATTGTGCTAATACTGCTGTATTATTATTATTATTATTATTATTATTATTATTATTATTACTAAATATTTATTTGTATTTTTTTTTTCAACTAATGTTACATGAAAATAAGAGTTTAAACCATTAAAAAAAGAAAAAAACCAAGCCCTCACTTGGGGCAGAATCGTCTTGGCTACTGGCCTTAGATTTGACAGCAAGCCTGTTAGGTGAGCTAAAGTGAAGTGAGTGTGTGCGTCCCTGATGACTAGCGTTCCCTATCTCAGCTGTTTGGGTGTAAATAATCGTTGATATGCATAAACAGCTCTCTCCATTCATTACTGTCAGCGTAGTGAGAGGCCTGCAGGCAGAGGTCGTCCGCCAGGGGTCCACTCTCCGCTCTCAACCCCGCGGTACCCGTCATTCCAACCTGCTCCACTGATGCCCTAAACCCTCCATTAGCAAGGCTCTGGGTCACGACCTCTCTGTGGCATTTGCAATTCCAGATCGTTTGATTAGTGGCGTATTTACATATTTCAGCAGCTGAAGCTGTTGGGGTGTCGGGAACACTTGAAGTGTTGTAAATTCCTTTGGCCTTTTGTCGAGCGTGGCGATCAGGGCCTGGTGCGTGTTTCCTACTTTCTCCATTCTCCTTCAACAGCACCTACAGTGTCCTTAGTTACTTCTGACAACTCCCCAGATTCACTCTGACCTCTAACCTGTGACAAAATTAGTACCAACTGGAGTGGATCATACGTGCTCTAAACAGTGTGATAGGTCTTCTCTGCATTCATGTTAACCTCCTGAAATGGGAGCATTAAATGCACAAAATAATCTGTGTCATTTTTATGCATTATTAACTACATGAGAGTAAATGGTTTTTTTTTAACTTGAGTACTAGTTTCTAGTGTTTTGGCATTAGGGTATTTTTTTTTAGATAAAAAAGGCTTATCTTATTAACCAAAATGAACTGAAATGCAAAATTAAAAGCAAAACTCATCAATCATCTCATTCTCACTTACTCACTCATTTGCCAAACTGCTAAATCCTACTATTATGGTCACTGTGAGACTGAAGCCTATCTCAGCCAACACTGGGTGAAGGTATTGTACACCCTGAACAGTTTGTTAGACCATTGCAGGGCAAGACACACACACACACACACACACACACACACACAACCCTTCACATCCACACCTAGGGGTAATTTGAAAGAACCAATTAGCCTAATGTACTGTATTTGTCTCTGAACTGCGGAAGGAGTCTGGAGCACCTGGAGGAAACCCTCACAAGCATGGAGAGAACATGCAAACTCTACACAGAAATGCCCTTGCCAGGCATTGGGCTCAAACTCAGGACTGTCTTGCTGTATGGTGGAAGTGCAAACCACTACACCACCATGCTGCCACTCTTTACATTATTATGATATAATATTCTGAAATATTTTTAAAAGTAAACACATTTTAAATGTGTCTGTTGTCACTTTTAGGTGGCAAGAAGGTCCTGGGTTCAATTTCAGGGCTTGGACATTTCTGTGTGGAGTTTGCATGTTCTCTCCATGCTTGAGTGGGTTTCCTCTGGGTACTCCGGTTTCCTCCCACACTCCAAAGACAGGCACATTAGGCTAACTAGCTGTTCCAAATTGCCCCTAGGTGTGAGTCTGAGAGTGAATGGTTGAAATGTGCATTGGCCCTGCGATGGACTGGGGAACTGTTCAGGGTTAATCCACCTTTGCCCAGAATTGGCTGAGATAGGCTCCAGCCTCCCCATGACACTATTAGTAAATTAGTGAATGTGTGTGTGTGTGTGTGTGTGTGTGTGTGTGTGTGTGTGTGTGTGTGTGAGAAAGGTTGAGTGTGTTGCCTGTGTTTAAGGTGTACCCTGCCTTTACCCAGTGTCGGCTGAGATGGGCACCTGCCTCCCTGTGATCGTGGTGGGATTAAGCAGTTTGGCAAAAGAGTGGGTGATTAAGTAAGAGTTTGTTTGTTTTCTCTTAAGGTTATTACAACCTTTGCTCTTGTCGATAGATATTGACATGTTGAACAGAGCTTGTAAAAGAGTATAACGGAGGTTTAGCTTTTCTAAAATGGAATCTCAGAAAATTTTCCAGGACATTCATGGTAGATAATCTCTTTTTCCAGTAGGCGGCAGAGCAACAATTAAGTGTAATATATGTCACATGGCTTTGGCAAAGTGCTGCTAGAGAGTTGGCCAATGTTACACCAGATGTCAGTTATAATTTACATTCTGTTTCAACACTTCAAAGGATAATAATACCTAAGGCTATTTGGCATGGATTCTTAATGCCTAGCCTTTGTTGATTTCTTTCTTTATGAACTACCAAACGCTTTCTTTATTCTATGTTACCTCAGTTTAACAACCGCAACCTGTAACTTTTATTTCAGTTAAACTAGCAATCAAATTTAATTGGTAAGCAAATAGTCATTTGAAATGCATAAATTGCATCTACCACCTGGCAGTAAGCTTCCTGACACTTACATAAATCTACATAAAGAGATATAAACACTTATTCCATCAAGCGTCCATCATCTTAAAGAGAGTGTTTGATGTCAAACGGCTAATTAACCAACCGCGAGACTGGGAAAGAGGAAACTTAGCTGGTGTGACATCTAGGAGATGGAGGGATCCCAGTGAAGTTTTGTCATTAGAGCCAATTATGACTTCATACAAACACCCAGAGACGGAAGCAATGGTGGGGAGAAGACTCTATTTGCTCTCTTCGTCCAGTGCCTGCATGACTAAGGTGCATTTACCATGATTCACAACAAGCCTCATTAAAGTGTGTCAAACTTGGCGGCATTACCAAGTTCTCAGACAACTTACATCAATCTATAAACAGAGGTGAACCTCCACAAGCGCCCTCCCACAGTCATGTTTTGGAAAATGGATGTAGACATGGGGGGAAAAGTTTTTTTTTCCCCCCACCAAACATTGTGGCTACAACATTCTAGCCAAACATGGACTTATGGGCAACAACAGCAAAGCTGGGATATGTTTTGAATATTTCATTATATTGCCTTTATATTTGCATTTATGTTTCACTTATTTTATCTTATATATATATATATATATCCTATATTTTATGTTATATTTATATTTAATTTTATTTTACATATTTTCTTTATTTTCTATTTTCTGCATTTTTATATTTATACTGACCTTTAAAACTACATATTGTAATGTGTATAATTTGTATGTGACAAATAAAAATTTGAATTTGAATTTGTTGTGGAATTGACAGTACCACAGGAAGATGATAATGATGTTGAAGAATTCAATGTCAAACACAGTTGAAAAAAGGCTCAGTTGGGTATTGATTAAAAGGAAAGACTAACACTAGGCTGCAAGATGAAGACAGGAAGGCTTGGAACTGGGCAGGTGTGGCTGGGATGCCAGATACAACCATTGTGTCCTCTGGTGGCATGAAGGGCTAATCAACTAAACAAAAAACAAGGATGGTGCCTACCTGATAATTCCAATGAGGTACCCACTCTTCCTTTCACCATTCCAACTCCATTGCCAATGGGTTAAAAAAATCCCAGCCTACAGCTCTACTGAATCCAAAGATGCCGATTTGCACTAATGATAATTAATCATTACTCACATTACTCTCTATATGGAATTTCACATTTACTCCATAACTTTATGGGTTTCATTCAGGTCCTCCAGATACTGCTCACTTACAAAAAAAAAAAAAAAAAAAAAAAACAGTTTGGTGAGGGAACAATAGTTTAGAAGAGC
>JAQMYF010000001.1:52971333-52992362 GCA_030014195.1 Neosilurus mollespiculum
CGAATACAAGTGGCTGAAATGAGCTTCCTTTGCAGGGTGGCAGGTCTCTCCCTTAGAGATAGGGTGAGAAGTTCTGTCATCCGGTAGGAACTCAGAGTAGAACCGCTGCTCCTTCGTGTTGAGAGGAGCAAGTTGAGGTGGCACAGGCATCTGATTAGAATGCCTCCCGAACACCTCCCTGGTGTGGTGTTTCGGGCATGTCCAACCGTGAAGAGACTCCGGGGCCAACCCAGAACACGCTGGAGGGAATACATCTCTCGGCTGGTCTGGGAATGCCTTGGCGTCCCCCCTGAAGTGCTGGAGGAATCCGGTGAAAGCTGCAACAATGTACACACCAATTCAGACCACTTCAGATGCAAATGTGGATGAAACTGGATGTTGCAAGGACTTGGAATAAATTCCTTTACCTGTAATTCACTCTCTCTTATAAGTAACTTAAGTAAACATGATTTTTGTAGATCTAAGATTCTAAGATTTTTTAGTGTCTGATAATATATATATATATATATATATATATATATATATATAATTAAGAAACCCCAAAACAAAACAAAACAAAAAACAAAAAATGTGATGTAATTTTTTCATAGTCCCTTTCATTTTTACAAATACATCAAGTTGCTATCTGTCAAGTACCAACAAATAATGACTAGTCTTGAAACCAGTGTATGGTTTCAAAGAAAGGATACTTAATAAGTGAAAAGAAAATACTGCACAAGATGACCATTTTTAATATTGGCAACCATTTTGATGGCCATTTTTTAATTTTGGCAGCCATTTTGAATTCTTACAGGAATTTACTGATTCATACATGTTTTTACTCACTTGCTACACCCCAGCCCACCAAACAATCGAAGGACCGACTCACACACAACCATCTACACACACTTAAACCTAAGGGCAATTTGGCACAGCCAATTAGTATGGCCGTTTTTGGACTGTGGAAGGAAACCAGAGTACCTGAAGGAAGCCCATGCAAACACAGGAAGAACATGCAAAGTCCACACAGAAACACCCAAGCCTGGGACTCGAACACAGAACCTTCTTGCTGTGAGGCAGATATGCTAATCACTACACAACAATGTGAGAGACTTATAAAATTATACAGAATATAATTAAGTTATGGCTCTTAAAGGTAGTCGTACAAGCTACTGAATTATGGGATGTACTTAGTTTCTTACACAAAGCTTCTACATTTTGGCTTAATTTTTGTTATATGATCACATCAAGCTATTTCAGATGTAATGTGTGTGCCATTCTTAGGCTACCTTTCTTTTTTTTCTCTTCTTTTCTTTTTTCTTTTTTTTTTTTAAGATCTTAATTAAAGATTTACTTACAGGCATTTGTGTATGTATGCTTTTAACAAATAAGTCTTTTAGTACCCCATGGGCCCAGGGCTTAACTGCCATGATGGGACAGATTAAATGTGTAGGAAGAATTATCCTGAATTATGACTGATTCATGAGTGCTTTTGGCTTATAATAGACAATTATGTGTATGCAGAGCCTATCAGATGCCTAAATGCAAAAGCATGCAGATATGTGACTCTGTAATCCTCCTCACTCTCTTTTAAATCTGAGAAAAGCTTTAGTCAGGGCAGTATGAGATATGGAGCCAGACAGACTTTGACATGCTACTGCGATTTTCTTAAATGAAAAAGTGGAGTATATTCAGTCAGAGTCATTCCTGGGTGTGGAAGTAAAGAGGGTTAAAGATGATGGTCATTGTTTTCTTTGCTCTATTGCTTGCATCAGGAAGATTTCCATCTGCCCAAACTTCATGTCCTTCTCAGTGCAGCTGCCTCTATCATGACCTGAGTGATGGATCCAGGGCTAGGTAAGTTCTTTAAAATATAAGAATTAAATAATGTTTGCATGGTAAAGTTAAAATATAATTTGATAACTTAACTAAAACATCTGGCCATGATTTTCTTTTTTTATGGTTTACATAGAGGGCATGATGGTTACCACTCTCACCTCTGGGCAACAAGCTTTGGAGTCTTAAACAAGAGCCTTTCTGTGTGAATGCATGTTTTCCGTGTGTTTGCCTGATTTTCCTCCAGATGCATGGGTTTCCTCCCACAGTCCAAATGCATGAACATTAGGCCAACTAACTACTCCAGTTTACCCAAAGATGTGAATGTGAGTGTGAATGGGATGTTTGTGTCTGTTTTAACCTTGCAATAGACTGGCAGCTTGTTCCAGGTGTGTCCTGCCTCACACCCACAGTCAGCTGAGATTGGCTTAAGTTTCCCTGCAACCCTGACCAATATGTGGTATAATGGCTGGATGGATGGATCAATGGATGACTTATTTTTAATTTGAGTATGCCAATACAAACTAGTACATTTGGTGCTCTTCCTCTGTTATCATCCTTAATTTAAACTATTTAGTTCTTATTCATAAAATGCATATCAGTCATAAATCATACCATTCTTGATTTAATTATTCCTTCTCATTCTTTAGGAGTGTGATTTGTAATGACCCTAAGATGTCCCTGGTGCCTGCTAGCATCCCCACTGACACATCCAAACTCAGAATAGAAAAAACAGCTATAAAAAGGATTCCTAGTGAAGCATTTCAATACCTCCCTAATCTGGAGTTTTTGTGGATGTCCTTCAATGCACTGTCATCGGTGAGTGTGGACAGCTTCCGTGGTCTGAACAGCCTGGAAGAGCTCAGGCTTGATGGAAATTCCCTTACTTTTTTTCCTTGGGAGTCCTTAAAATATTTGCCTAAACTAAAACTCCTTGACTTGCACAGTAACAAACTATCTTCAGTCCCTACAGAGGCAGCAAAGTATTTAAGACCTTTAGCATACCTAGATCTCTCTAGCAATAACCTGCTGACGATGCCATCTGAAATCCTCACAAGCTGGATGACGGTCAAACCCCACTCAGGATCTGAGAATTCAAAAATTATTCTTGGTATGTATATCATTGGTAAATAATAGCAGTAAAAATAAGCAATAAATGTAATAATTGTACAGACAATACAAAATATTTACAGCAATCCTGATGGAATGTGTTTTTTTTTTTTATCCCAGCCAAAAAAATCACACACACGAATATGTTGTTGTTCCTTCTTTAGCCTTGCTTACAACACGTAATCATCATGCCATTGTTTCAAAAACCTTAAGCAACATAACATTTATTTCCCTCCAGTGTTGGGTTATTTTTTCACCTATGTCTTGAATTGAGGAACAAATCGAACCACTCAATAAAGTCTTATCCAGCACATCCAGAAAACTTTCAATAGGGTTAAGGTCAGGACTCTGGGGTGCCAATACATATGTGAAAATGATTCCTCATGCTCCCTGAACCACTCTTTCATTATTTGAGTCCTCATTTTATATATGTTTACATATCAGCCTGACCAATGGGAGCAACAATGCCATGGAGATTACATGCTGTGATCAAGGCCAAATGCACTCCATATACGTGGGTATAGCTAAGGGGCAACCTAGTTAAACATTTTGTCTTCAAGTTATTATGTAGGATATTGAATTTGTAATATTAACATATTCATGAGATACATTAAAATGTTAGGTCCACTGTGAATCTTCTGATGCTTGATAGATATATGATAGATAAATGATATATGTGCACTGGGCTCAATGGGCTCATACATAAGCCATAGACAAATAGGGAAATTCACATTTTGCCATTTCATACAAATGTGGATAATTGATCCTGAGGACTTTGCGTCACTTTCCACTGCATTCTCAGCAAGCTCAAGGTTTAACCTGGTCACCCTACTGTAAAAGGTCTGGTTAATCTCCTGTCGAAAAAACAGTTTTTGTGTATTATGGTTAAGCATGTAGCCCGAAGCTGTGTTAGGATTGTCCACTTGTCTCACTTTCTCACTCACTCTATAGTGTTTGATACATAGATAAATAGGGAATAAGGGCAAACAACTGTTTACACATTTTGGACACTTCTTGGATGTTACGCTGCTGCATAATTATGCGCTGTGATATGCCAGATAGTCATAATTATTACCTTATTTTATTGCATCAAGAGTGGCACGGTGGCATAGTGGTTAGCACGTCTGCCCCACGGCAAGAAGGTCCTGGGTTCAAGTCGCGGCCTTGGGCGTTTCTGTGTGGGGTTTGCATGTTCTATCCATGCTTGCTTGGGTTTCCTACAGGTACCTCTGGTTTTCTTCACCAGTCCAAAGACATGCATATTAGGCTAAGTGGCTGTTCCAAATTGCCCCTAGCTGTGAGTGTGAGTGTGATTGGTTGTGTGTGTGTTTGCTCTGGAATGGTCTGGCAAGCTGTTCAGGGTGTACTCCGCCTTTGCCCAGTGTTGGCTGAGATAGAATTGAGCCTACCCAGACACTAGTAAGATTAAGCAGTTCGGGAAAAGAGTGAGTGAGTGATCAGTATTACAGCAACAAATGCCAGAATATCTGATTTTTTTAGGTTACTGCCACAAATAGGCCTTCTGTCTTTAGTATGGACTAATGCCTATGTTTCCAGGAGAGAAGGCATCTTACCTGGTTTGACCAGACCTTAAGAGCAACTAGTTACTGCTGCTAAATAGTTCAGCTAGCAACCTGGAAATAATGGTTATGACGGTTTCTTAGTCAAAATGAATTGCATGAAAAGTGGCACAATATAGAATGAAAGTAGTTGATAGCAAGAACCCAAAAATAAAATGTTTTTTTTCCCAATCAAATGCAACTTTATTGGACCGGTAAAGGAACAGTCCTTAAGCTAACCAACTAACTCACAGCTCACCAGCACTGCTGTAAAGTATTTTATGGTACGAATGTACATGTTTTTCTTATCTTTTATAATAATAATACTATATTTCTTACAATCCAGAGGATAGCATAAAACAGTTATCCCACTACATTTTGCTGGATATGACTAATAACTTGTTTGGTTAATGTCTTGCAAGAGATTAGATCATATCCAATCAGAAGTTGTGAAACACTTTTGAATTAATATTACCCATGCAAAGCAATGAAAATTTATTAAATATGGTTCTGGTACTTTATATAATTATGCAATTCTGACATTTTTATAGGGCAGGCCACAATACATGATGGTCAATCAGTGTAAGGTACATCTTCTGTACACAATACCTTCGTGTGCCTCATGTTGATTTTGTGGTGCACTATACAGTAAATTAAACTTACAGTGGAGGTACAGTATAGTATGGCTCAGTACAGTATTTGGGACTCTCTCTCTCTCTCTCTCTCTCTCTCTATCTCTCTCTCTCTCTCTATAGATATATATATATATAGATATATATATAGATATATATATAGATATAGATATAGATATAGATATAGATATTGTAGTGAGTGGGTGGACTTTCCGAACATAGCAAAACTCTCCATTCACAAGATTAATTAAAAAGACCATTGTTTATTTTTTTGCTAAAGGACTCCATGACAATCCCTGGGTTTGTGACTGCCAGCTGTATGACCTGGTCCAGTTTCAAAAGTCTTCTTCAGAGTCTGTGGTCTTCATTGATACCAGACTGAAGTGCACTGCTCCTGAGAGTCTCTCGGGTGTTATATTCAGTGATATCAACCTGAGACGATGTCAGGAACCCAAGGTTCATTCAGCTGTGTCCCGCATCAGAAGCACAGTGGGCAACAGTGTTTTACTGCGATGTGGTGCTGTTGGTGTCCCCATGCCCAGGATAACCTGGAGAAAGGCGGATGGAAAAATCTTAAATGGGACAGGTATGTCAACTGAGTGTGAGTATTGAGTGGGATTGTGATACATTAACAAGAATCACTAATGCAGTGTAGTTACCCGAAAACTTGGACTGAAATGCATACTTTAGGGACTAGGTCTTGAGTGTTTAAAAAAAATCTAGTAAGACATTTAAGTAGTAAGTAAAAATATAAAAAACAAAGTTCATTTCTAAATAAGCATACATTTCACAAAAAAAACATGTTTCCTATCAAGATTATAAATCATCCATCTCTTCTAGCTGTCACATTTTTTGACCAACTGACTATTCAGATCCTGAATTTTTTTGACCAACTGACTATTCAGATACTGCTGGACTTACTTTTTTTCTAAATAAAATGGCAACTGATGCCATGAAACAATTCCCAAGAAACCAATAAGTAAGCAAAAGATATGTATTTGCTCTAGACATTTTTTCTTAGTACAACCTCCATCTTGGGGCACTTGCACTTAATATATATGTAATGTCTTGTTTAAGTGGTGGCTCAGTGGTTAAGGCTCTAGGTTACTGACCTGAAGGTTGGTGGCTCAAGCCCCATTACCACCAAGGTGCCACTCTTGTGCCCTTGAGCAAGGCCCTTAACCCCTTAATTGCTCAGTTGTATAAATAAGATAAAAATGTAAGTCACTCTGGATAAGGGCATTTGCCAAATGCCATGAATGTAAATGTTATCATGATTCTCAAGGTTAAACATTTTAGCATTTAGTCATTCATATGCCTTTTTTGTCTGGTTTTGACCTCATGTCTGTAAACATCACAGAAAAAAAAACTTGACCAGAACATCAAATTTGATTGGCCCAGAGATCTGCTAGGTTTTGATTTACCAGGACAAAATAAGCTGTAGACAGACCTTTTAACTTAATTTAGCCAAATTTTAGACTTTACTTAACATGCAAGAAATGTGATTGCATAATGCTGTTTATTTCAGGCTTTCTATTAAAATATACTTGGGTTTTATGTCCTTTATGTTGTTTTTGCAGTTAAACAAGAGAACTCTAAAGATGGAATTGTTTGGTCTATTCTTAATGTGCCTGCTGTATCCTTCCATGACTCTGGAAAATACATTTGCAAAGCAACAAACTATGCTGGGACTGCAGAGGCTTTGATTGCTTTAATCATAACCGAGTCACCGAAGTTAGGCAATGGAACTGGAACTGTAAAGAAAATCAAAGAAAACATTCAAAGTCCTGTTGAAATAGAAAAAAATACTACCAAAAATATTTTTACAAGTCCTTCCTCTGTTCCCGTGACACAAAGTTTTATCGATAACATTGGTCATTATCCTGGCATTCATAGTGACATTGTTCCAAAGAGTGGGACAAACACAAAACCAACTAGTCTTGATCAACTTCTCGAGACCAATCTTAGCAACCTTGCAGCCAATGCATCCTTTCTTCATCAAGACCTTGACAGGATTGTCCGATCAGTCAAAGTGATTGGAGATACAGACTATACTGTGTGCCTAATCTGGAGAGCTCCAAAAGCCAATAACACGACTGCCTTTAGCGTGCTCTATGCAGTATTTGGGGAGAAGGACATGCGCAGGATTAATGTCAGTCCTGGAAATAATCGAATCATCATTAATGGCTTGGTTCCGAAAATCAAATATATTGCCTGTGTGTGCATTAAAGGTCTGATCCCTAAAAAAGAGCAGTGTGTGATCTTCTCCACAGATGCAGCAGCAAGTGCTAATGGAACCCAAAAGCTTATTAATGTAGTTGTAATCTCAGTTGCCTGTGTGATAGCGGTGCCCCTGACTGTGATCGTTTGTTGCGGAGCACTTAAGAGGAAAATCAAAAAACTTCTGAGCAAAAAGTCTAAATGCATTCAGGACTCATTAGTAACATTTGAGAGTATCTCCCCAAGCACAAAGGCCAAAAACCTAGAAGCAGACTATCTGTCCAAGCTAAACCCAGAGGAGTCCAATAGATTGATATCAGCTAGGTCTAGCCTGGCCTCTGAGTCCTTCACGAAGTTTGAAGAACAGCCAAATGAGTATGTGTGCTGACAGTTTTCCTCAATCACCACTCCATCAACCAGCTTATGTATCCACCATCACTACCAGTATCAGAGTACACACAATGTATACCAAAATTGCTTTGATGAGCATTGCTCAACAATTCCATTCAGTAACTCATGACACAGTGAGAACATTTTAGGTCTCATATTCTAAATAAATTAATGCTTTCTGTTACTATAGTGTTAATTTAATGATATTAACATGATATATATCTGCTGGTGGGGTTGTGATTGAGAAATCTCTGAAGCATGCTTTTCTGCATTTCTGAAAACACACACACACACACACAAACAAAAAGCTGATTCTATTAAATGTTATAATAATAATAATGATGATGGTGACAAATGCAACATTGATGTTAATTAACTAGAGAACACTGAGAACAAATAAATAACCTGAATAAAAGGCAATTAAAATATGGGTGTTAAAAATGAGAGAGAGAGAGAGAGAGAGAGAGAGAGAGAGAGAGAAGTCGACTGAATCTAGGAAACCATCAACATTTAATACGTGTGATGTGCAAGTGCAATAATCTTTTAATGAATGTTTATTCAGTGTATCCCACTGTGTTGTGTAAATGCAGATCACTTGCAGAGTGACAGGCGGTAGCTGTGCAACAAGTTAATAAATGAAGTCACTTTAAAGTGATGCTTCAGTAAGCAAGAATGTCTCATTAGGCAAATATGTTTGCCCTTGATTCCTCCTGTCCTTTTTTTTCTTGTTTTTTTTTTGCTGTTGGGCTAAAATGGAAAGTGAGGAAGGAAAACAATACAGTCTTATACAGGTCATGAGAAGCGCCTTTTCCATCCAACAATGAATGAATGCATATACAAATGACAGATCTTCCTAAATATGATAAATACATACAAGAGTTATACACTAAACATTCTGCATGTTTGCCCAGCCTGTGTTTGCATATTTGAACCTGTAAGGCCCTTTTTCTTTAAAATAGTTATTTATTTATTGTCAGAACACCTGTTATCTGTCACGTACTAATCCTTCACTTTTACAATGCAATTACTATATCTTGTTATTTAGAAGAACACTAAAATTAACCACCTGAAAAGAATAAAACATTGGGACTTAACAAAATAAAATCCTTTTATTTGAATATAACGCAGTTAAACACGAAGGCAACCAATTCAGTTACGTAAACAAACTCCTACATATCAAACCTTTTATTTTTAAAACCTTTTATACTTAATTACTTCCTAATATTATAAGATTGAGGACTTGAACTTAAAGGAATATCAACCCAGGACTCTTCTTTTTGCAGGTGCGTAATGCAAATCCTACTTAAATTTTTCTTACTTAGGATAGGATGGGACAGGATAGGAAGTATAGAGTAAGATAAAATAGAATAGAGTAATACAGAATTGGACAATAATACAGAATAGGATAGGATAGGATGGGATAAGAGGAGATGGAACGGGATGGGATGGGATACGACAGGATAGGATGGATAAGGATGGGACAGGATAGGATGGGATGGGGTAGGATGGGATGGGAGGACATGGGATAGGATAGGATGGGATAGGATAGGTTAGGATGGGATGGGATAGGATAGGTTAGGATGGGATAGAAGTGCATGGGATAGGATAGGTTAGGATGGGATGGGGTGGGATAGGGTAGGAATGGATGGGATAGGATGAAAGAGGATAGGATAAGATAGGATAGGATATAATGAGATAGGATTGAATAGGATAGGATAGGATGATATGGAATAGGGTAGGATAAGATAGGATGGGATTGGATAGGGTAGGATGGAATGGATTAGGACAGGATAGGATGGGGTAGAACGTCCTGCTCTTACCTGCTTGTTCCAACATTGTATTCGTAAATCCCCAGTGATGATACAGCGCATGTAAATCATGAGGGTTGCAATTCTTCAAAAAAGTGTAGATGTCATTAAGAGCTCCTGGACTGTCTCCTGTGTGCTGCTTGTTCAATTGGGAGTGTGAGGACGATCCACCAAGACTGAGCCTACTCCAGACGTCATATCTGGGAGAGCTCTCTATGTCCTGGGTTGGAGGTTCAGATCGGCTGGAGGTTTGAGGTTTGGGACTTCTCTGCTCGGAGGCAGTGTGCTTGCTTGTGAGCATAAAGCGGAGTCCTTCTTGGGGCAGCAAGCTACTTTCCATTAGTCTATTTGCTGTCTTTGGGCTACCAGTCTTTTGTGGACTTGGTGTTGGTTTTGATCTACTTGTCAATGAAGTGACATACTGGGGGATATCTGTTTTGTTCCTGGTGCTCTTGACTTCATCTGTCCAGGACCTGCTTGGATTTTGTTTTGAGGGTTGTGACTGTCGTCCAGAATGTTGACCTTTGCTTTGTGAGTAAGTGGATTCCGTGCTGCTGCTTTGAGGCTTGCCATTGGTCCCTCCAGGGCTTAATTCAGGCGGACTTGTACGGAGGATTCGTGTCTGAGGCAGTGAAGGGCAGTCTTTGCCTTCCAGAAATGGAGGTGGTCCAGTTCGCCTTTTGAAATCAAGAATTGACTTGGGTCCCTTAACACCATTTTTCGGTGCCCACTTAGGAATCAGCGTAGTGCTGTCGATTTTATGCGCAATTCTTTGATGGATCCAGAGCACCTCCGGGTAGAGTGTGGAGTGAGAACAGTATGGGCACTGATGCTTAACTAGACCATTCTGTACGGCGTCTAGAGCTCCTGCTTTGTCGCTGTCAGCCTCTACAGTGAGATTCAGTAGACTAACATCCATTTTGTCAGAACTGGCCTCTCCATGCCATTTGCTCTTCTCATCTCCATTCTCATCACTGTTCTTGGAGAAGGGTGCTGTGCTGCTTAGTGCTCCTTTCTCCAGGTGGGTGGAGTAGGGTATATAAGGTTGTTGTAGTAGTGCATTCCTCAGCCTGGGGAAGCCACTCTGGCTGGTGGAAGGACTGTGGCTTTGGGTGATTGTGCTGGTTAAGGCCTCATTGTTGATAGCTGCATGCTGACTGCATACGTGGGACACCATGGCAGCTGAGTCAGCAGAGCTGAAGTCACAGTGGTCGCAGGTGTATGGCTTTTTGTCTACGAATACAGAAAAAGTATAACAGAAATTACATTCACATATACTAAATATAAGGTTGCTTCCAAATGCTACAAATATCTGTTGTGCGTGAGACACATCCAACTGAACCTACTGCATTTCATAAGAATATTATAATAATGTCATTATTCATTTGTCTCAATTCATTTGTTTTGCAGCACAGAGGTTAGAGTATCTGCTTGACAGCAAGAGGGTCGTGGATTCAAGTCAGGGCTCAGCCTGGATGTGCTCATTTTTTCGCTGTGCTTGCATAGATTTCCTCTGGGTGCTTCGGTGTCCTCACACAGTCCAAAGATGTGCACATTAATCTAACTGACTGATCCTAATTGCTTCTAGGTGTAAATGTGAGTGTGAATGGTTGTGTGTTGCCCTGTGATGGACTGGCGAGTTGTTCAGGGTGCACCTTCGCCCAGACCCGGCTGAGATAGGGTTCAGCCTCGCCATGACCTGAGTAGGATAAAGCAGTTTGAAAAATGAATGGATAAATGAAATGCATTGGGGGTGCATGAAGAGCATTTGGGGGTTAGGTGCCTTGCTCAAGAGCACTTCAGCCATGAAGGTGGAGGGAGGGAAGGTGCATCTCACTCCACCACTGCCACACATTTTTCCTGCTGGTTTGGGCATCGAACCAGCAACCTTTTGGTCCCAAACCTGCTTCTCTAACCATTAAGCCACGACTGCCCCATTAAGATACTAACAGTAATAAAAAATAATTTCAGGTGGTACAGCTTCCTTTCTGATATGAATATTCCCTAATACCTTCATAACATTGAATAGGAATAAAAGCTTTGGCTTGTGGTACCTCAGTGGATAAAGTTCTGGGTTACTGATCAGAAGGTCGACAGTTCAAGCTCCAGTACCACCAAGCTGCCACTGTTGGGCCTTTGAGCAAGGCCCTTAACCCTCAACTGCTCATAGTACGAGATAAAAAATATAAGTCACTCTGGATAAGGGCATCTGCCAAATGCCATAAATGTAAATGTAATGAAAATGTAAAACTGGAACTAATATAACTGGAGAGCTCCTTTACTAACATGCTGTATATTGTCTACATTTCCTCCTCATCAAACCATTCAATGAACACTTGTTATGTTTTGTGTATGTGATATGTATAGAAATGTTAATTATAAATTAAAGGTGGCGAGATAGAAGAACTTTGTTCTGATTCACTTCTTTATATGGGCACAAGAGGATCTAAACTATAGGAGATATTTGCAGTCAAGTTACTAACTGTTTTTTTTAAAGACCATGGTAACAGAAGATCTCATGACAAAACTTTGAGGTACATGCCGTCCCATGTGGTGTATAATATAAAAACTAGATACTTAATTTAAATAAACTGTTAGGCTCCAGTGCAGGACGGTGCTCTAGTGATTAGCACGTCCGCCTCACAACGAGATGGTCCTGGTTTCGAGACCTGTGCTGGGCTCTGGAGTTTCTATGTGGAGTTTGAGTTTTCTCCCTGTGCTTGCATGGGTTTTCTCCAGGTACTCTGGTTTCCTCCCACAGTCACAAGACATGCACATTAGGCGAACTGGATATTCTTGATAGCCCCTAGGTGTCAATGTTAAGTGTGAATAGTTGTGTGTCTGTGTTGGCTTTGTGATGGGCAGGCGAGCTGTTCAGGGTGTACCCCACCTTTACCCAGGGTCGGCTAGAATGGGCTCCAGCCTCCCTGTGATCCTAATAATGGACAAAACTTTTTGGAAATTGAAAGTTTTAGGCTTCACCAGAACTGGTGGTTTGCCTGCTTTTTAGTTTGGCCACATGATGGCAGCACTTTGCTGTACAAAAAAAATGTCAGTGATGTAATGCACTTGGCTACTGATAATCTGACACCCCACACATCTCCTGTAGTCCTTTCACATTACAGAAATAAGTGGTTATATAAACTGTTACAGTGTTGCAGTTGCTTAAAACATTTTCATATTTGTGTAAGGTACTATTTCACACAAATGATCACACTGTAAAGTTTACTGGTGATCCATTCAAACAAGCACATTAAGTAATTCAACCACAAAATGTTACAGTATGTGTGTGTGTGTGTGTGTGTGAACGGTAGCTGCATCCTCCCACACATTCAGCTGTGAGAACAGAAGAACATAAGGAAGGCATAAGAGGGAGTAACTGAGAGGGCCTGGGAACACAGCCTGAACCCACCTTCTCTCATCTGTCACTGAGATGTTTGTTTACATTGAGTTTGTCTGGAACCTGCAGTAACTCTCTCTCTCTCTCTCTCTCTCTCTCTCTCTCTCTCTCTCTCTCTGCCATCTGTTTTGTATTTGCTAGTGCAGTATGTTGCTGTATGGTGCTGTATGGTTCCCTTTTGGCCTCTGAGGAACACTTTTTCAGCCAAATCAGGGTAGGGGGTCCTCACACATTAAGTCTCATCATTATGACCATTCCCATACATTACATTTCCCCTAAGCACCCATTCTAAAAGACAGATACCCAGCCTTATGACAAAGTGAGTTAAAGGGTCAGTAATGTGTTTTCATCCCTAGCTTTAGTCAGTAGGGATGACTTTCTCACACACTACTATGAAACTCCTTTTCTGTTTCTTTTTGTTGTGGTTGTTGTTGTTGTTTCTGCTGCTGTTGTTGTTTCATTCCAGACTAAAGATATTAAAAGAATCATCATTATACAGTATGGTCTATACCAGACGGCCGGAAGCAGGCTAATCTACTTGTTACTGCCCATTAAATCTTTGTTACTGCAGAAAATGGAAACGACTTTGGTTATACATTTGGTGGAGCTTGAACCACAGTGCTTTTAAAAAAAACCTCTACCCTAAAACTCAATAAATATATTACATTAAAATGCATGAGGCGTATGGTGGCGTAGTGGTGGGCACGTTCACATCACAGTGAGAAGGACCGGGGTTTTAGTCCTGGTCTCGACAAGGGCGTTTTTGTGTGGAGTTTGCATGTTCTCCCTGTGCTTGCATGGGTTTCATCTGGGTACTCCGGTTTCCTCTGAAAGTCCAAAGAAATGCACAATAGGCTAATTGGCTGTTTCAAATTGGCCCTTAGTGTGTGTGTGCGTGTGTGTGTGTGTGTGTGAATGGTTGTGTGTATGTTGCCCTGGTGTACCCCGCCTTCACCCTGTGTCGGCTGAGAGGGCCAGGTTCGTTGTTGGTGCTGTACATTTGTTAATCATGTAAGAAGTTAACAGTTGTTTTCTTCTTCTTTTCTCAATGACAGAGTTGTGACTGAAACTCACGTCAGCAAGTTAGAAGTTTAAGAAACAGCAAAGTTGTTGGCTTTGATGGTGATATCAGCATGAACATTAAGTTTAAGCTTAAAGCTCCTTCTTCTGCTTCACCTAAAAAAGCTGCACTGCGAGAGCACAGGGTAAAGACAAGGAGTTAAAGGGGCAATGCCATGGTTGTTTAAGGAAAATAGCCTAAATAATGTCAGTGGGGTTATCAGGGAAGGCATACTTATACCAAAGAAAACTTGGCTTACAAAGGATACTAGACATGATTAAGTTTCATACTCCAAATTGCTAGGTGTTTGCAATTGACATACATTTTTTATTCATCTAAATTATACATACATATAAACTGAGCAGATGATTGTTAAGGGCCCAACAGCATTATATTTGTGGGATTGGAGCTTGAACCCCTGACCTTTGGATAAGTAACCCAGTGCCTTAACCACTGAACCGCCACTGAACCGCCACTGCCCCACTCTTTGAAAAGGCATTTACCGAGCCACTTAATCCTATTACTAGAGTCGCGGGGAGGCTGGAACCTATCTCAGCAGACACTGGCCAGACCATCGCAGGGAATCTTTGAAAACTGCTCTCCCAAAAAAGATTAATAAAAGTTGCTTTCCCTTCCACGTCTAGGTCAGGTTTGAAAATTTTTGACTCCTTTTGATTTGCAAGTTGAAGGTTAATTATCAAACACATACTAGTATTTCGGACATCCACTGTATATGCACTGTACATGACTGTTGGGCTACTAAATTTGGGAAAAATCATGACTCAGCTTTAGGCGAGATCAACAAGTTACTGAAGATCATGTATTGGTTATAAATATTGATATGTAAGTTCTTACAGATGGTTTTTATCTTTAAGCAATGCTGTATGTAACTACCCCATGAAAAGTACTTGAATGAGCATGCCTTTATTTACATGGCCTTAGGGTACACATAAATAGCTTACTAACAGGAGAATAAGATTAGTTTACTGCACATTTTGTTTTTGGAAGATCTGAGTACGCTGGGTGTGTTTTCACATGAGATCTGTGCAGAAAAGGGGAAAGCAGACAAAAAACGGACATTAAAATATTCAGGGGTTGTCTTCCTGAGACAGGAAATCCTAAAATAGCATCATGCAAAGCAGGCACAAAAGTCCATAGGCAAACAGGCAGAAAAAAATCTGATAAATCAATGGTGGTAGGACTCTGTAATAACGGGAATCAGAAACTCCAGCTGTTTGCTTTTAGCACTTGCCCCAGTGTGTAATACTAAAGGAAAGAAAGGGATTTGTGCATAAATCGCACATGGGAAAGTGGATGGATAGATACTGTTACAGAAACAATCTAGCACATTAAAAGCTTCTTTGTTTTGTCCCATTAGGGGGAATGCTTAAAAGTTCTATGGAGACCTGAGGGTTTCATTTTCCAAGTCTGCCACTTCTTTAGCAGGCAATAAATCTTACTTTTCACTTTAGTTAATCAGAACACATGATGAAGCCCTATGTTCTTCATAGAGCCTTTAGGATTTGGGTTAGCAGGAGAGGACCCTACAGAAACCTTTCAGGGATGTTCATTTAATTGCATTTTGTTTCATTTCTTTTTCCGATCCCCTTTATCATTTATCATGGTTGTCGGGAGGCTGGTGTACACCCT
The DNA here is from genome assembly GCA_030014195.1 of Neosilurus mollespiculum. Taxonomy (NCBI): domain Eukaryota; kingdom Metazoa; phylum Chordata; class Actinopteri; order Siluriformes; family Plotosidae; genus Neosilurus; species Neosilurus mollespiculum. The sequence continues at coordinate 52,986,978 of JAQMYF010000001.1, forward strand.
GAAGAGCTCACCAGACCATCGCAGGGCCAAAACACACACACACACACACACACACACACACACACACACACACACAAAACCATTCACACTTACACTCATATTTAGAAGCAATCAAGAACATCCAGTTAGCCTAATGTGTATGCCTTTGGACTAAAGAAAACCAGAGAACCTGGAGGAACCCACATAATAACAAGGAGAACATGCAAACTCCAAACAGAGATGCCCTTGCCAGGTACAGGGCTTGAACCCAGGACCGACTTACTGTGAGACAGAAGTGCTAATCACTACACCACTCTGTCCCCCTCAGGGATGTTCATGCTCCAGGAGGGTTCAATATACAGCTTTTTTAAAAATCTATGATCTTTAAACTATCACTTTAGTTTAAACCTTCAGGTTCCTTCAGCGAACCAAAGGAAATAATTATTTAGGAGCATTTAAGAACAGAGAGCTTTAAAATGACACTCCTTTATCTACTAAATCTTTACTTATTCTCTCAGGGGGCTGAACTAAAGGATCCATGAAGTGCTATCAAGATCTCCCCTTTCCAGAAGATTCCCACTATTACTCCTCATTAAAGTAATAACTCTTAATTGTCTTTTTAGTTCACTAAAATTCAAAGGATACCTTTTAATCAAAGAGTATACAAATAGTGTTATCCACTCACTCACTAACTTATTTCCCTAACCGCTTAATCCTATTAAGGTCACGGGGAGGCTGGAGGAGCCTATCTCGGGCAACACTGGGCGAAGACGTGTGTACACCCTGAATCGCTCGCCAGACCATCACAGGGCCAACACACACAACAATTCACACTCACAACTAGTGGCAATTTGGAACAGCCAGTTAGTCTCAGGTGCATGTTTTTGGACTGCAGGAGGAAACCAGAGTACCCATAGGAAACCCACTCAAACACAGGGAGAACATGCAAACTCCACACAGAAATGCCCAGGACCGGGACTGGAACCCAAGACCTTCTTTCTGTAAGGCAGAAGTGTGATCCAACAGAATAAATAACAAAAAAAGCCAATGTTGTATAATCAACTGTGAGTCACAATTTGTCCACAAGATGTCGCCCTGATCCATTACTCAAGAACCTGGATTACCTCGAGAGCTATACACATCTCTAAACACACATGTGAACCCTTTGAAATAACAGCTTCCACATGCTGTAAAGGTTTTTCTTTGCTTGGCAACTCTTTTATTGATATCTACACACTACAAAAAAACCAGGGTTCAACACAAGCCACTGAATTCAGTTTCCATTGAACAGTAGTGCAGGGATTGAAAGACACTGCTGTACACCATAGTGTCATTGCTCAGTTTAGCTTGTGGGCTCATTGTTCTGTTTTAAGTACATTCTTGGGGACATTTATTATAATTTTTAAAACCATGTTTAAAATTAGAACCAACAATCAAAATTCTTCTCAGTGTACAAAGTTAGGACTCTAAAGAGATCAATAATGTTGATTAAAAGATAATATTATCCACAGAATAAATTCTAAAGTCATTTTAAATTAATGTCACGTGACACTGACGGACACATCACATTACTAGTGGCTAAAATCAAGGAAGTCGGAAAAGTGTCCACTGAGCATGTCCAGAAGTAATAAATATTCATGAGACTCGGTCTTGGCTTCAGGGTTTTGTTTTTCCACTGACGTGTAAATCAATTTATAAATGAACGTAACATGTAACTGGTTTGACAGACATTTCACCTGTGTTTTATTCATGTTGATAGAACTGACTGTATGGATTTTTTAGGACATTGCCTTAATTGAGTGCCACCAATGCTACCTTCTTTTTTTCAGTTTACCAAAACCAAGTACAGATATTTGCCAGTATGGACATCATATAGACCAAGAGGTTAAATATATGGCTCTTGACAGACGTTACGTTGAGAGGTCCATCTCATTAAAAAGGTGATTTTTTTTTTTGTGTCAAAATATAACAAAATTAGCAAAACCACACATTAAACATCCTTTACACACTCCAAAATATTTTTTGTAATCCAAACCAGTAGTACGAATTTGTAATATTTATTTGTGAAGCCGGTAACCGAACTTGACCAGATATGTCATACTTTTTTTGCCAGAAAATCAGCAATTTTAGTATGAATAATGTAAAAAAAGAAAGCGGTGGTGTTTGTAATATACTGAAATTATGTTTACTATTATCTTGACTTACACTTTAAACAGTTATTAAGTTGCACATATAATTGCATGGGAATATTTTTTTCCTTTTGATTTTTTATATTACATGTGCAAATGGGTCCAAGTGCAAATAAAGAGCCTGTGAAATCCAACTATGAGGATGCAGTATTTCATCAGTCTGTATACTGTACAGGGCAGAGACTAAGCCTTTATTAATGCTTTATTTATATACAGTTTCTAGCCATACTGAAGATCACTGAACAGTTGTAGATTTATACCATACCTGTACACATCTGAACCATCTTAAAACTCAAGCAGTAGCAAAGCCAACCCTCACTTGAACATCATAGATGACCCAACAGGAATTTCAGGGAAAATGATACAGTATGTGTAGCAGTTGCTTACCTTCAGGGTATAGTTTGTGACTTTGGTCCTCTGCAGAGTCCACAGGTTTAGAAAGGCTGGACTGTGTTGTGGGAAGGACATTTTGGAGAGAAACCCCATTTTTGCTTTCACTCATGCTGCCATGTCTTATGAGCATGTGAATCACCATCTGTTGCTGGGTTCGGAATCCTTTTCCACACTCCAAGCACTCAGAGGTCTTATTCTGGGAATTTTTACGGCTATGGCGGGAAGAGGGACGATATTCCGAGTCGCTCAAACTCTCAACACTTCCACTATCCATAGATACCTGGCCCCCAGATCTCTGATAATCAGTGGTGGTGCTGGCGTTGCTTGAGCCTTGGGTCACTGTCCCACGCTTCTTCTTATTAGGGATCGTTAGAGTGGCATCTAGTTGTTTTTTTCGTTTCTCCTGCTTTAGAAGTACATATTCACCCTTTTTCTTGTCATAGACCACATCTGCATCTGCTAACCTCTCCTCCCAGCCCAGCCCTTTTTCAGAAACCTCCATCACCCTGCCTCTGGTGGCCAGCTGCCAGGCCTGATAGCTGCTAACAGGGTCCAGCTCAGGGATTCTTTTGCCAAGCCTTACCTCTGAGACTTTCTCCATATCACCTGCCATTTTCAGGTTCAGGCACTCTAGGAAGCGTCTCTTGGTGAGAGAAGACGAAAGACCCTCACTACTGTTAGTAGAATTATCTGTGTTCTTGTGGACTCGCTCATGAAGCCTCAAGCTCTTGCGGTCATGGAAGAAGTTCCCACACTTGGCGCACAGTTCATACAGGCATACTTCGTTTACTAGGGAAGCTTCAACCTGTGTCACCTCATTAACAGTTGCAGGAAGTTCAGAATTGTTCTTTGGCTTGGACTTGGTGTTTTGCGTCTTCATGTGACTGCGCAAGAACCAGGGTTCACGGAGTCGTTTGCCACGCATGCGACAGCCCTGATTCCGAGTGCTCTGATGCTTCTTCATGTGGGTTTTAAGGAGCCAGGCTTGAGTGAAAACTTGGTCACACCGATCACATGGAAAGTCCCCTTTACCAAGCTCATTCTCTTTCTCTGCTTCCTCCATGTTGGGACCTTCTTCCATGGTGGAGTTCTCCTCCACTGGATGTGTCTTTTGGGTTTCTGCCTGCAAGTGTTCTTCCTGCGAGGTATCGTGAAAGTCTTGCATATGTTGCTCCAGCTCAGCTTGACTCCGGAGCCTCTTCCTACACAGTGAGCACTGCTTGCCTCCCTCACTGTTTGCCCTCTCTTTCGTAACCCCTTTCTTTCTTGTCTTAGTGGTCTCCTCGCCGCTGACCATTTTATTGCAAGCAGAGGTACTTTCTGTTGGGCTGGAACAACCACCCTGCTCCTCAGGTACTCCTCCTTCCTTGTCTCCCTCATCTCCCACCCTTTCCTCATTACCCCGAGTGCTCTGACTCATACCATCTGTCTTGTGGGTGCGAATATGGACTTTCAGGCTCCCTTTCTGGGCTGAGCGGTGCTGGCAATGGGGGCACTTGTATGGCTTCTCTCTTGTGTGCTTCCTCATATGCTGGGACAAAGAGCTTAAAAAAAGAAAAGACCTGCCACAGAGGTCGCAGTTGTGAACCTGATCCTTTTCCTCATCTGGAGGTTTATGCGAGGTTTTAGAGAGGGAGTCATCTGTGACCTTTTGCCACTTAACCTCCATGTCAAACCTTGAGTGTTCTACTTTGGTGCTATCTTCTGTCCAATTTGTTACGTCCTATTAAATCTGTGTCTGTTTTGGTCATACGCGTCGAATGGAAGTTCTCTTTTCAGTAAGTAACATTCCTGATTGATGTAGGAAAGTTGGGCTGTTTTCCACTTGGGTACAGCTACAGGAACTTCTGCTGGGAAACATGTTTACCAACCGGAGACTTGCTTCATTCTGGGACCTGTTGAGCAAACAAAAACAGTGTTACAGAATGAGTCAGGCTATTAACTATGTTTGTCTGTATAATAGATGACCAAGCATTAGTAAATATATTAGATATGCTTATGATGCAGGTGCTATCTAATTAACAATTTCCTGTTTTGCATAAATTTACTACTCATCTTAACCAAGGTGATCATAGCCACATGAGACAGAAGTTCAAACACCGGGTAAGTTATACTGCTTTGACCTTGGACTATGCGGAGGTTAAGTGCTATCAGTCTTTTGCTTACTTTTCTTCCTCTATACAAGTTTAAGATGTGATCAGTTCAGTGTAACAGGACACGGTGGACGAAGTACAATGGACTCTATTGATACACTATTTAACAAGAAGGAAAGCAGGAGAGAGCAAACATCATTAGTATGTCTACTGTGTCATTATGTGAGCTACCTTCAGGGCCTGGATGAGGAGCTGCCTAGCTGAACCATGTAGGCACTTCTGACAGTCTGATGTTTCAAAGAAACAGAAGCACAGAGAGAGCTTTCTAATCCCGTTACCAATTCACCAAACCATTTTTCCTCCCAAATATATTATATGACTCACTCTTTATTTTTTTTAATTCTCCCTGCCAAAACACACACCTTAAAATGTTATCGATATGCAAAGCTGCATTCCAGCCAAGAGGACACAGAATATATGTAATCAGTATCTGGAAACTGAGGGTTTCCTGCCATTTTGTCTTGCTTTTCATATATATATATATATATTTTCCCCTAAACAGGCAAACAATTTCTATGTTTCGAGAGAAGTTTCGTTGAATACAGTCTACACAGAGTTTCTGCTTTTACATTAGTTCCTCATATCCCATGTTTACTGAATGGGTCTGTGATTTAACCCTTTAACAGATCAGGAACAAAGCAATGCATTTTTTCCTGGCACCTTTTATTAAT
>JAQMYF010000001.1:53071799-53085072 GCA_030014195.1 Neosilurus mollespiculum
AGAATGAGAGAGAGAAGGAGAGAGAGAGAGAAGGAGAGAGAGAGAGAGAGAGAGAGAGAGAGAATGAGAGAGAGAGAGAGAGAGACGGAGAGAGAGAGAGAGAGAGAGAGAGAGAGAGAGAGAGAGAGAGAGAGAGAGAGAGAGAGAAAATGTTCTGTTCTCAGGGAAGAAGCAACTGGTCACCATGGTAACCTCACTACCTTAAGCCCAGCATCAGTACCATGTAGATCCAAAATACAAAAGAACAAAACAGGAGATAATCATTTAATTAACAGATGCATCAATCAGGCTGTTCAAAGTTTCTGACTGCAAAGCATATATACTGTGACTAAACTGAAGCAAAATTAAACTTAAGCCTATGGGTGTTGCATTGTGGGCTGCATATAGTATCTATAGCAAAAAAAAAGATTACTAAAATAAAGAATTTCATTTTCAATCCACAGGATTAATTTTAACAATCTATAGGTTTTTCTATTTAGTATGTATCTAATATTGTTATGTGACCTCTATTATGTATCATAACTTAATTGTAATCATAAATAAAGTTCTGCTCTGCTGAATTATCCAGATTTGTCTGAGAATTACTTAATGCCAAAGCACAGGCTTAGTTGGTGTATCATCTTTGCCAAATGTAAAATGTTGTAGGCTTTTTTAATATGAGATCCATCAAAGAAAAATACTTTAGGGAAGAAGAGACAATTACCCATCATGCAGCAGTGCAGTCTTCAAAACTGTTTTTGCCTTAAACAGCTCTTTTATGCTATGTTCTACTGTTAACTGCTAAGGGGGAACCAATTATTACATGTCTTCCTGTTATTTAGCTTGTATCAAAAGATGACTGTCTTATAATTGGAATATAATTTTAAAAATATGTCCATGTTCAGTATAAAAAACAAATACATGGCTAGAAGAATTATTCCACTGTTGAAAAAGATTTCATGTCAATTAAGTGCTGTTCATTTATTCGACTAACCATTCATTCACCCTTTGCTCCATCCATGCATCCATCCTTTCATCCACCCATTACTCCACTCATCCATTTAAGTAGGAGGTGGTGTTATTTTGCAAAAGTCAATTTTTCATAGCAGTACCCATCTAAAAATATCTAGAGGGTCAATCTGAATAAGGAACTGTCAAGGTTTAGTCAAACGACCATTGCTGTTGGTAGAAAGCGAAACAAGGCATTTATTTGCATATTTTAGCCTAAACATTCAAACATATATACTTATTTGAAGTGGCAGTTATGCACTAACACTGGTAATAGTAACAGGTCTATGTCTGCAGGTGAATAATGGCTGCTAGTAGATCCTTCACAAGATCAGAGGCCAAAAAAGACCCTAGGTGCTGTGGATTATTTTCAGAAACCTGACTTTCCAAATGGCATGCTACCTACGTGCAAAGATGTAATTCAGAATATAATGTATCTTCTGAGGCCCAAGCAAGCTGGTCAAGCACAGCGATCAAGATATGCAGCAGCTCAGTTAGTAGCAGAACTGCTTCAGGAGCACTGGCTATTCACTGAAGAGTTTGGGAGGCCCATTCACATCTACTGCTGCCATAGATGAGTACATAACCAGTGATTTTGATGAAGACACCAAGCTCAGACGCCTTTACCTTGTGGTCCGCTATGCTCGTGACACATCTCTTTCACTGTCACAAACCAGTGGTCTCTTCAGCCTCATGAAGGATCATAAGAAGCTGTCAATCAAAACTAATGCTGTAAATCTTCAACTGTATTTGAGCAATATCACTTCCTGTGCACAGGTCACCCTAATGACTTTAATGAGGCAATGATTACAATACTGGATCAGTACAACTGATGGGAAGTGCATGTGTTACCCATATGATTCTCGTATTACTCACTTTTAAACCATTTTCAAATATTCCAGCATGAACAGTGTCTTTTTAATACTTTTATGTTAATTGCTTATATATACATCTCAGTTATTATAGTTTCTATGATTAAACTAATTATCATTGAATTTTAAATTTTATTCTTAGTCGGGTGTTAGATTTTTGACAGAAATTATATTTTTGGGGGGTTCCTAACTTCAAGGGTATGTACAGGGGGCTACCTTTGAGTAAATGCATTATGTTTTTTTATTTTCCCATTCAGATAGACCAGGTACATATTCTAGAAGGGGTAAATAAAAATGTTAATGCTAACACCGAACCCTAATTTAAGTATCTATTCATCCATCCATCTATTCTTCCACCCATAGATCCTTCCATCCACCCAACTGTCTGACTATCTGTCCATTCACCTACCCATTCATGCATCCAACCATTTATCCGTTCTCCCATCCATCCACCATGCATTATTGCATTATTTCATTATAAATATTGCAGTATAGAAACAGTCTAGAAAGGTCATTCCAGAAGTCCCAATCCCAAGCCACAACCATAAGATACTGCAATTACAGATACAGATACTCTAATACAACTACAGTTATTCCAGCAGGCTCTGGGTCTGCCCTTAAACTTCCTGTCCAGAGGGATGGCCTGATACATCACTACTGAGAGCTTCCTTGCAAGATGCCTGAAGCACTTTACCTACTTTCTGTTGTTTGGAAGGAGAAGCATCTGTGTTTCAAGGCTCTCCTAAATTATAATTCTCCTGACTTAATCAAAATTAGCAAACACCCTGTTTACACTCCTACACCACTACTTTATCACTTCCTTAATAAAACATTCCTACAATATTTCTACAATATCAAAATTATTGAATTGCTAATGGTTAGTAATTCTGTGGCATTAAAGGCTGTATGGATAAGAGAGTTCTGAAGTGAATGATCAGACAAACTACCTAAAAACCTTTTCATAATGCACAATATGCTGCAACAAACTGTATAAATCACATGGGGTTCCATTTCTGTCAGTCAAGAACAAGAGCATGAGGCTACAGTGGACACTGGCTCATTGACAGTGGGCTGGTGAAAACTGGATAAAATGCAGGTTATGTTTATCCAGATGTTACATGATTGGCTGGATTATTGCTTGAACGTCAAAGTGTTCCTAATAAAGTTGTCAAGTCAGTGTAGCAATAATTATGTTTAAGTAATTTGTCATGCTTCAAGGTGAAATGCCATGGAGCAAATTTGGAGGTTCTATCTGGAAGTATGAATAGATAATATTCTTCTAAAAAGTACGCTCACCAATGTGGACAATAGCAACAATAACACTTCACTGCATAATTCATTCTGCTGCTGTCTGGATGTCCCTCTGTTAATAAAGAGGGCAGCTTTAGTGGCAGCCAGTACATTCTCTTTCCACAGTGGCTTTTAGATGAGGTGATGTGCCTTGAATCATTAATACTTCTTTATTCTTTTTCATTTCCTGCCTTTTTAATGTTTTGTTTTCTCCGTAACTCTGTGCAATTTACACATCAAGTAGTATATCATAAGGCTATAAGTTATAAGTTCATCCTTCTGCTCCTGAGAGTTTCCAATGTTTGCATCATACATAAGCCAGGTCATGCTATGTACCCCCTCCTTCTCTCTTATATTATTGCTGATATTCTATAGGGGCAGTGGTGGCCCAGTGGTAGAGTGCTGGATTACTGATCTGAAGGTTGGGGGTTCAAGCTCCACTGTCACTGAGTTGTCACTGCTGCCCCCCAGTGCAGCTAACTGGGTTATCAAAGGCCAGCCATGTCTCTCACTGTCAGTGGTGAGAGGAATGTAAAATAACTATTGCTGTCATTCACAAAGAGTAGGCCACTGTGTTGCTGTCAACATGTTTCTGCCCTGTGATGGCCTGGCAAGCCATCCAGAGTGTACTCTGCCCTCGCCTGGAGTCAGCTGAGATGGGCACCAGCCTTTCCCACAACCCTAATTTACCAAGACCCCTTGTTTCTTGCTTTTATTTAGTTATTTGTTAAAAATGATTTATGGAAAAGACTCCCTAATTTACTGGTGCTGTAAACAGTAGAAATTTTAGGGGTGGAGAAAGGGGAACAAAAAATATTACAAAACAAATCAGGTTCTACAATAAAACACATTAGGCGTACATGCAAAGTGTCGAATATATTTTAGAGATTTTGCAAAATAAACAGCCAAGATAACTAAGGTCTCAGAGCCAGTTTATGTTATCTTCATTTATACAGTACCTTTCACTCTGAATCAAAATCTCCAACTCAACCTTAAATTAAATTTCAAACAAACAATATATCCATTTCATCCATTATCACACTCACATCCACATTTTGCATCAACTGAGAGTGGCCAGTTGACCTAATGTTTATGACACAAGAAGGCTCCAGTCAGCTGTGAGACCTAAACCCAGAATTTTTAAATGATCAAAAAAAGTTGAATATAAAAATGTCATTAATTCACTTGCAAAAACTCTATATCCATTTATAGTTATGCTAGAGTCTATCTCAGCCGAATCTCTGTGGAGACGGGGCACACCCTGAACAGCTCTCCATTCCATTACAGTACAAGCATTCCATTACAGTACATTACAAGCCACACACACACACACACACACACACACACATACCTAGGGCTATTTGGAGCAGCCAGTCAGCCTCGCTCAACAGTTGGACTGTCGGAAGAGTCCGGAGTACACAGAGGAAACCCTTACAAGTACAGGGTAAACATACAAACTCCACACAGAAATGCCCTTGCCAAGCCCGGGACTCAAACACAAGACCGTCTTGATGTGAGGTGGATGTACTAACAACTATGACACTGAGCCGCAAAATAAAATATGTTAGAATTTTATTTATTAAATGACAATATTAGACAAAACATTCATTCAACCACTGTCTATCTATTGCAGATCATGGGTGAGCAAACCCAGCTGACATGGATCAAGAGGTTGGCTACACCTTAGACTGGTTGCTAGTCTAATGTAGGGTGAACATAGAGAGCCAGAACAGTGAATTACACTCACATTTACACCTATGGGCAATTTAGAGTAGCCAGTTGATCTAATCTGCATGTCTTCAGACTGTATGAGGAAACCGGAGCACCTGGGGGGAACCCACACAGACAGACCCAGGTCTAGTAACAGGCTTAAAAACCAACTAAATAAAATAATCCACAAGTAAACCAATTAGTTTCATTCATTCGTTTTCTGAACCGCTTAATCCTAATTAGGGTGGCGCCTCTCATCCAACTCTGGGCGAAGGCAGAGTACACCCTGGACAGCTCTCCAGGCCATCGCAGGGCAGAATCACGCTGATGACTATGCAGCCTACTCTCGACAAAAATCAGCAACGGTTCTTTTACATGCCTTTCACCAGAGACAGTGAGAGACATGGTCGGCCTTTGATAACCCAGTTAGCTGCACTGGGGACAGCAGTGACATTCTGTTGATAGAGGGGCTTGAAACCTTGGGATCAGTAATCCAGCACCCTACCACCTGATACCATATTTCACTGCTATTATAACTGACTGTTAGTGAGTGTGGCTGCTATGGGATCTACTTTCCATTCACCATGCAAAAATTATTAACTGGGTTCATAATTAGTCCAGTTAGATACACCAGAGCTAAACTATTTCTTGTGGTATTTGTTATTACCAACATTATGAACCTGAATATGCAATAAAACTGGATACAAATCAAATCAGTCTGAGATCCACAAAGTTTGTAAAGAATAGCGCAATCATCAAACCACGGGTTGCTTTGGGAACATCAAGATATTCTCATTAATTTCCCTTATGTAATTGTACTCAATAAGTCAAACAAATATGACTTTGAACTACTCTCTCCCCATAAATGAACGTGCCTAAGTTTGGCTGCACTAGGTGATTTTCTTCCTGAGATATCAGTTTGTTTTCTTTATTCTTAATATCACCTATAGTGTGGATCCGTCCATCCCTCTGTCCTCCATCCTTCTGTCCTTCCAGCATACACGTACACAAGTGAACCCTGTGTTATTCTTTGAAAATTTTCTATCTCAAAATATTAAAAAACGTAAGTACATTTTTTTTGGGGGGGGAGAGAGTAATATAGATAACAAGAGACTCATAATAATTGGGTCACGTGATGTCATCGTTAATGACGGGAAATACATAAACATCTAATGATATTCTTGTGTTATTAAAATGTTCTCTAAACCTATGGCTTCGAAATGCTGTATTTTAGATATAGAGACTAAGATTGCGTGTTTGGTTGGCTGTAAGGCAGTGCCTAAATCTCTATATTAACTCATTTTGTTTGTTCTTTTTTTTTTACTGATCATACATGGCAAGCCTGGGTTTCTAAGTCTGAGGCCATGAGAGGTCGTGAGTCCTGTTGCTCTGCGTGCGTCCTCATGGTTGCGCCCATATAATGACATTGGACTGCAGAAGTGCGCGCGCCCAGAGTGCGCACCGGTGAGCAGCAGACGCGCACATGGCAGTGCTGGTTGCGGGTTAAATCCCTTGTTGGTTTGGGGATATATGACCAGAGAAGGCTAGTTAGAACTTCTGTTATACGCGTGAAAGCACGTGAGCGCAGTGGACTGCATCACCGGCGCGCACGTCAGGGAAATACACAGACAAAACATAGAAAAATAGGGAGTTTGTTTGTTTGTTTGTTTGTTTGTTTGTTTGTGAGCAATCATGAACATATATAATCAGAGTGGTGGCGGTGGGGTGCTGGGGAGCCGCGCAGACCCGGAGACACCGGCTAAGTTGCTGTTTGGCATTGGTGCGGACAATCTGGTGACGCTGCTGGTGTTCGGGGTGATCTTCGCGCTCGGTGTGGTGGGAAACTCGTTGGTGATCGCCGTCCTGGTGCGGCGCAGAGCGGCTCAACGCCGCGGCACCACCAACATCTTCATCTTGAACCTGGGCGTGGCTGACCTGTCCTACCTGCTTTTCTGCGTGCCCTTCCAATCCACAGTGTACATGCTCCCCACGTGGGTGCTGGGCGCATTTATCTGCAAGTTCGTGCATTATTTCTTCACTGTGTCCATGCTGGTGAGCGTGTTCACACTGTCCGCGATGTCCGTGGACCGGTACGTGGCTATCGTGCACAGCCGAAGATCCTCGTCTATCCGCGTGGCGCGGCACGCGCGGCTCGGGGTGCTGGGGATCTGGGCGCTCTCGCTGGCTCTGGCGGCACCGGTCGCTTACCACCAGAGCATCGTGGAGACGGAAGATAACAGCACATTCTGTTGGGAAGTGTGGGCCGATCCTAAGAAGAGGAAAGTCTACGTGGTGTGCACGTTTGTTTTAGGCTACCTGTTGCCCCTGATCTTGATTTCTTTCTGCTACGCAAAGGTAATTGTTTTGCATGGACATCCATGGAACAGTTTTAGTACGCACCTGATAACACTACTGCAGCTTATAGTATATAGTAATATTATTATATTAGACAGACAAGTCAGTTGTACCTAATAGAGTGGCCACTCTGTAGCTGTGCAAGTCCTTTAAAATGAGAAGCACATCATCACCACTGATGTACCTTTAATCAGGAGAGAAATGATGTACATGTGTACTACATGTATAGATTTCCTTATCAAAGATGCACATTAATGGTGCCAAAGATGTACCTTCTGAGTGACAAGGAAAGGTACAGCTTAGTTCCCTTTTTCTGAGTGTACAGTTCGATAATGTGAAATCCTACATCTCTGTTTTGACCATGTTCTGTGATTATGAATAATGTGTGTTGACATGTAAATAAAAGACGTGAAGGTGAATTTCACAATGTGGAAAAAATGTGTGGCATATTGTGAATAAAAGGCCTATTTAAACACTATGGAAACATCAGACACGAAGAAAGAAGAAAGAAATTGTGAAGGGGAAAAAAGTCACATGTAGCTAAATTAAACTGCATTTGCAACTTGAAAAATCCACATAACATGTGCAGAGTGTAAAAACAAATTAACAACAACAACAAAAAACATGTGATTTTTCTCTAAGAACTTGTACTCAAGCATGTAGCTTTTGAGAATGCAATTAACATGCCGCCATTTAGTTTTGTGCTAGAGATGTGAGAAAAAATTCTACTCTGTTTTCTACTCTAATTTTTAGGTTATTTGACATGAGGAAAAAAAAAGTCTATTTAGCAATTTTTTAACAACTACTGTGAAGTATCTTTAATGTGATCACTTAAAAAACTGTATTTAATTGGTATATATGCAGGTACTGAAGCATCTACACAAAAATCTGAGAAACATTTCTAAGCAGTCCGAGGCTTCAAAAAAGAAGGTAAGAACAATTTTTTTAAAATGTTTTTTTTAGTTTGGGGCAACGGCAACAAGGATTCCTGGTCTCAAAAGTTTCTGTGTGGAGTTTACATGTTTTCCCTGTGCTTTGTGTGGGTTTCCTCCAGATACTCTGGTTTCCTCCCACAGTCCAAAAACATGCAAAGTAGTCTAATTGGCTGTTCCAAATCATCCCTAGGTGTGAGAGTAAGTATGAATGGTTGTATGTGTGTTGGCCCTGCGATAGCCTGGCGAGCTGTCCAGAGTGTACCCTGCCCTTGCCCAGAGTCGGCTGAGATGGGCGCCAGCCTCCCTGATACCCTAATTAGGATTAAGCAGCTTAGAAAATGAATGAATGGATGAATGAGTTCTTTAGTTTTGTTATTTACTTTAAAATATTTTTTTATGATGCAAAGTTAAATAGGTGAACTTACCCTACAACCCAACTTTCAGAGAAGTTGGAATATTTTACAGAATGCAGCTGAAACCAGAATCTGTGGTTTGTAATTTAAGCAAACTTTTATTTTACTGATAGATGGACAAGTAAAAGTTGCCAATATTTTTACTGACCAACCTAATTGCATTTTGTAAATATATACAAAGTTTTTGATGAAAAGAATTTGATGCCTGAAACACACTCAGCAAAAACTGGGACAGAGTTAAAATGTGTTTGAAAAGTTTATAGAGTATTCAAGTAACATCTCAGAGTAACTAATACCAAGGGAGGTATCGTGATTAGCATTCGCCAAGGGATCGTACTTTGCAAGCACAATGAGAGAATACTTCCTTCACAAGAAACATTTCTTATGTAAGAGTGCAGAGAATTTATGTATTTAAACATTTACAGAACATAATATTGTGGAAAAGATTCAGGGAATTCAGACTCATCTCAATCCATAAAAATCGAGGTAAAAAAGAAAAAAAAAAGACACTGTTCAATGTGCTTGATCTTCGAGACCCCAGGTGGCACTGCCTGTGAAACCATCATGTTACTGTGACAAATATAGTTATATGGGTTCAGTAGTACTTCAGAAAATCATTGCATCAGAAATACAGAAATCAAACCTGAACCTGCATTAAAGTGTTGTATAAAGTGTAATTAAAAAACGGTGATGCAACTGAATGGTAAACATCCCTCTGTTGTCTTTATTATTCCACCCAGTTTTGTCACTTGTGGACCATGATGCTGTACAATGTGCTTTAGAAAGGTTAATATGCTGGTCTGATGGGTGGTTACTTGGTGTTAATAGTACAATATGCAAAGTCATGCATAGTAGTAAAAATCCATGCTTAGATTACAATGAGAGTGGTGTTACTATACAAACAGTTAGAGAGGAGAAACATCTCAGAGTGTTAATTATGGATAGCTTGTCTTTTTCCTTAATATACAGCAAGTTCTGCAGCCAAAGCTAACAGAGTTCTAGACATTATTAAAAAGATCTTCTCACATATTACAATAAACTTGTTTCTTGTACTGTATAAAACTTAAGTCAGACCCCATTTACAATATTGCGTACAGCTATGGTCCCCTTATATGCAAAGACATTCTAGAGAAAGTAGAGAAGGTTGAAACTTACTTCTCTTGAAGACAGACAAATTAGAGGAGATTTGATAGAAGTGTAAAAAATGTATTAAAACATTGAGAATTTAGATCCTAGTCAGTTCTAGAGATCACCCATATATGTTGCAAATGCAGAGAAGTAGATACAATGTTAGGAAATATTTTTTTTCTGTAACAGGATAATTACATTGTGGAATATGTAGCAGTGGTGTCAGCCAATGATGTTAATGAGTTTAAAAATAAATATGACCAGTATTATTGTAACTTTTAACATTGCCTATGATGTGTGCTTGTCTGTAATCCTTTTCCTTTTATCTCTGCATATGAAGTGTGCTTTTATTGTACCCATGTACAACATTATATCACATTAATAAATGAAATGAAATGTTGTAGCTTTGTTGAGTGTATTGCACGTGGCAAATTCTACTACTGTATATATTTACAAAGTAACTATTTACTTTGTCAGTGAAGATATTTTATCTCTACATTTGTTATTTAAATTAAGCTTCACATAAATTTACAAATCAAACCCTTGTTTTCTGAAAATGGGGTTAGTAATATTCCTCTTGCGTGTGCATGGTTGTTCTCAGACAGCAAAGACCATTCTGGTGGTGGTGGTTGTCTTCTGCTTGTCCTGGTTGCCCCATCATGTGGTGCATCTCTGGGTGGAGTTTGGTTCATTCCCTCTGAACCAGGCATCCTTTCTTTTCCGTGTGGCAGCTCACTGTCTGGCCTACAGCAACTCCTCAGTTAACCCCATCATCTATGCCTTCCTCTCTGAGAACTTCAGGCAAGCCTACAAGCAGGTTTTCCAATGTCATGTGGCTAGTGAATACCCAACCCAGGATGCTCGAGAAACAAGAAACAAGATGGAGAAAGTTCCACCTACTAACTGCACCACAGTTTAACTTGCTACTCCCACTGAATTGACTTTGGCTTGCTCATGCTTATTGCTGGAGATTGCTTCAGGTACAAGTGGCAGATGTAGTGGACAAGCTGTAGGCTATTTTCTGTTCTGTGATCAAGCATGTATTTATATTTTAAGCAGTTTTCTTATTTCCTATGATTATTGGTCGACCAAATGTGAATATTGCCAGGAGAAAATACTATTCTGTACTATGGTAATAAATACAGTATGTTAAAATAGATACTTTTTTAACCAAATTTATTTCTGAACTGTTTTTTTTTTAGGCGAGAATATATCTATGAATTGAAATTGATGTCTTGAGATTTGGACATATCAGCTTGCTTATATTAGTAATTAGTCTGTGTATATAATTGTTCTAATTCACTGCATTTCTTTATCCACCACTTCTCCTACAAGCAAGAAGAAAAATGGATGCTTGTCTGACTATGTCTACAGAGACTGAACAGCAAGCTGTTAGAGATAGAAAGCCTGTGTTACCACAAGTCTGGAAAACACTGAGGGGGAAAAAGAAATAAAGTTACACATTTTTACTCTTTTAAAAATGGTTTGTGATTAAAATTAAAGCTATAATAATTATATATTATAATTATATATGGCTTTAAACATATTGACAATCATAAATTTAATGTTACAGTCATTTGATGAATGTTACCTAAACAAAGGGAAAGAAAAATAACCCAACGCAGGTAAGGACAGCCTTACGACCTTGGATGAGTTACACATTTACAGACACAGTGACACACAATTGGTCTTGTTTTGGATTGGTTTAAACAAGCTCTGCTATCCAGAAACTGTGCTTTCATAAAGCAGGTTGGTGTTTCTCTTTTATATAATAGAACTGTAATAATTTTATTCTTCTCTTCATCTAAGTGATTTATTTCAGTAACACTGTCGAAGTTAGTAAAAGTTACTCAAGATAGTCTAACCAGCGAGGGCTTAATCCACATTAACAGTGTTACTGTAGCTAGTTACTTAGACAGTGTGAGTGAAATAAATAATATTGCTTGTCATGAAGTCTGATTCTGAGAAAGTTAAAAAGAAATCATTTATGTCTTTGTAACTTTAGTCATTTCTGTAGGTTATACTCTGTATGCTATGAGGATGGATTCATACCTACCACCATTGGGCTCACTGAGCAGTAAACTTGTACCATTTTCTGATCTGCTGGCATGTAAGCTAGCTTCATTTCCTCAAATTTATGCAGATAATAAACCATTTAGTGGACATGGTAGTGTAGTGTCGCGTCCGCCTCACAGCAAGAAGGTCCTGGATTCGATTCCTGGGCTGTGGCGTTTCTGTGTGGACTTTGCATGTGTTTGTGGAATTCCATCATGAGCATACATAGTGATAAAAATGTTCTTGGCCACCTGCTGGATATAAAAATGGTGTGTGTGTGTGTGTGTGTGTGAGAGAGAGAGAGAGAGAGAGAGAGAGAGAGAGAGAGAGAGAGAGAGAGAGTTCTGCTTCATCATGTCAGTGTAATAATCAATGAGTCTAATCAGAGGATAATTTAACACCACAAGATGGATGGGTGTTCTCTAGAAAGCTATTTGACCAGTAGTTTTCCTTTGTATGATCAAGCATTCTTATTTTACGAATAAATACAACTACATTTCTAAATTGCTGGCATGTTTCAAGCATGCAGGGGGCAGATTTCCTATATTTCCCCCTGTAGCATAGCTGTAATAAAATATTACTGCAGGATCATTTCTATCCAGTGTACTGTGAGCAAATCAAACAACACAAGGTATAACTTGTGCAAGTTATTTACTGAACTAATGACTTTTCTGGTCATTTATATTTAAAATGGACTCATGGGGGAAAAAACTAGCAAGGACATTTTATGTACAAGTAAATTGTGCAAGAATATGTACAATACTGGGAGGCATGGTGGCATAGTGTTTAGCAAGTCTGCCTCACAGCAGGAAGATCCTGGGTTCGAGTCCTGGGGTCATTCTATGTGGAGTTTGCATGTTCTCCCCTGGCTTGCTTGGGTACCCTCCAGGTACTCTGGTTTCCTCCCACAGTCCAAAGACATGCACATTAGGCTAACTAGCTGTTCCACACCAGCCCTAGATGTGAGTGTGAATAGTTGTGTTTGTTGGTCCTGTGATGGTCTGACAAGCTGTTCAGGGTGTACCAGACCTTCACCCAGAGTTGGCTGAGATAGGCTCCAGCTTCCCAAAAACAGTTAGGATTAAGCAGTGTGGTGAATTTATATATATATATATATATCTAATATAGTGCTGTGCAAAAATCTAAGCAACAAAATTCTTGTTAGTCAAGAAGCAGTATAACAGGAAAATCATTTCGAAACAAATTCTTTCGAGAAACTGCAGCTGGTTCTGCAACCAGTAAGCAAAGGGTCTTCACACCAAATATCATTTGATTTATTACTCTTATAAATATTCTCTTATGCAAAAAAAACATACCATCATTACTGAAGTCATCCGCATTTTTTTCCATTCATTCAGTCATTCATTCATTTACTAAGCCGCTTAATCCTAATTAGGGTCGCAGGGAGGCTGGCGCTCATCTCAGCCGACTCTGGGTGAGGGTGGGGTACACCCAGGTCAGCGCAGGCCAGTCAGCATTTTTTTTTTTTTTTTTTTTAAGACTTATACAGCGCCATAGCCTTCTCTCT
>JAQMYF010000001.1:53116823-53126883 GCA_030014195.1 Neosilurus mollespiculum
ACAGACAGACAGACAGACAGATAGATAGATAGATAGATAGATAGATAGATAGATAGATAGATAGATAGATAGATAGGTAGATAGGTAGATAGATAGACAAAACAAACAAAATAAATAAATAAATATGGCCTCATCTGCATTCAAGTATGTATCTGTAGTCTTTTTTCCTATTATTTCATCGTTAGTGGATTAAAAAAAACCTTAACAAACTAAATATGACATCCACCCCTTTCTATATGGAAGGATCCTTTATCCTTCTATTTTTTTTTCTTTCTCCTTCTTTTATTTTCTGAAAGAAGATAAAATATTTCTGCTTGAGGAGTCCTTTTTAAATCTCACTGTGACTGCTGTCCTGGCCCCATGCATATTGTTTAGACACACTGATCCCCCTGATGGCACCCCAAATGTCACCCTCATGTTTCAGTTCCTGCTCGCTGCATGTGTGTGTGTGTGTGTGTGTGTGTGTGTGTGTGTGTGTGCGTGTCCAAAAACTGAAAGTGTTGAGGAGAATCTTATGCTTGTTTACATTTACACATTCAGATGGATCAAGGACTCTAAGAGATCTTTTTGAAATTATACATTAAATTCAGTTTGTGGACAATAACAACCTTCATATTATTAAATTCTTTCTTTTATTCATTCCTGACAATTAAACTGTACAAACTGTATTACAATATATTATATTATTATAATATGAATGTGTGCAGATCTAATTTCAGGTTAATACCAGGAATAATTTACTTAATACACAAGCTTAGTCTAACTCTTTCTTTTAGAAGAATTTTCTGAATTAGAAAACTATAATAACATAAATATGATGTCCCCCTGAATTGCTTGATAAGCTTAACTTGTGTTTTGTTTTAGTAATACTGACCTAAATAATTTTTTACTATACATAATGAAGAGTTAAGTGCTTTCTCAGTCTATGGATTTAAAAAATTAAGTATAGCTTTCACTCGCTGTGTGAAGCAGTGCTGCTATCTTTATCTGGTTAGTGCTCCAAATGTTTGAATCTTTAATATGCTGAAACATTGTTCCAGACCAGGGTGCATACCTCCAGTCTGAAACAGATCCGACAAGCTTTATCAGGGGAAGAAAAAAAATCTATTTTTAGATAGATAGATAGATAGATAGATAGATAGATAGATAGATAGATAGATAGATTGTTCGTTCAGTAGGTTGATATATGAATGAATAAATAAAATTTGAAAATGAAGGATTTGAGTAATATAACACAGACAATATGTGCTATTGTAGATCTTTGTAAATATCCAGGATTCTCAGCTTTGGCCGACTTGGATCACAGATTTATGTCCTTAGCAACAGTGTATAACCCCCCCCAAAAAAAAGCACAATGCTGGAGCAAAGCAAATGTTTTCACACTCATTCTTTTTTCTCTTTCTCTCATTTTCTTTCCAGTGACCAGCTGACTTAATCCATGAAGTCAAACATAACATTCATCATTGCGCCGAAGCTTTTCTGTCTATTTCTCATGTCGTTTCCAACATTTTTAGCATAACTGCACTTATGCAAACAGTGGTGTGAAATACTTGGGGTGGTGAATTCTCAATAATCATCTCCAACATTACAAAGGCGTCTGGACCAGGGGGCTCAGAGGCACCCAAAGTCAACTTTTATCCATTTGTGTTTGTTCATGATCTTCTCCAGCTTGGATTTTTAACATGAATGGAGTCTCCAAGGAAAAAGCTTTCATAAGGAAAGACTGACTGTTTTTTAATCTGTGGCTCTACCCCCAGGGCCATGCCTTCAGTTTCAGAGCACTTTATTTGAGTCAGAGTAATGTAAGTAAAGCATGATTTATTTTTTCATGCATAGAAGTTAATGCTGTGGTAAGAGAGGAATAAGGAAGGGGGGGGGGGATTATACAGAGAGATTAAACTCAAGTGAAAAATATTGCTAATGTGGCAAAAATATAGTGAAAGTAAAAATATGTTTTAAATGTTTTATATGACTTCCATCACAGCAGATATATCGGATACGTTATATTAGAGTGCACATAAATTGTAGCACCTGTAGTTTATAATCAGTTAAACAAGAGACAAAAAGACTGAATATGGGTGCAAGGTAGAATGTTTTGGTTTAGAAATTGACATTTTCCCCCTTGTTAATGTAGTTAAATAAGAGTACATAACACTGGGTTAGACTACAAATACCCCAAAATAATAGTTAAGTATAATAACTAAGTATATTTATTTTCATGCCTTGCCAGGATGTGCTGTGATTGTAAATTAAAATCAGCTTCAGCATACTTTATATTAGTGAAGGATTGAAACACAGCCATAGCCTTTTAAGTGTTGTGAATGACAAATACAAGCTGTTTTAGTTCTAATGTGTGTTGTTTATCCAAAAGTTTGTCGCTTGTGAGTGACCCTTGCATTATATGCCGTTACGTAACCACTATATTACCAAGGACCAAAATCCGCTGTTCCAAATGGGTGCTAAATTTGCTCCAACAAGGGAAATAGCATCTCTAAAGCATAAAAAAAATTACATTTCACTAAGTTTTGCATTTACAGAACAATTGCATTCTTTATTATTTATTCACTTTTCCAGAAAAAAAAAGTACAGATATTTGTTTCATTTTATTTGTATCATGGTATTTTACCAGCATGTATAACAAAATGACTCGAAATAAAGCGCAAAACAAAGCAAAATCTCTCAATCCTACAGTGTGTTTATGTCTATGGTTTCAGTGACTCTTATTTTGGATTTTAAAGGGGCATTTAATGCAAAAATTTAATTCTTCAATATTTTTTTGCTCATTTCATGAAGTGAATATTAATTATAACTGATTAGTGATGAAATATAAACTTATCTCCCACATTTTTCCTTAGAGATCAGACTTTTTAAAGACTTTTTGTAAGCCTACTCTAAGCATGATTCTTTGTTTACACACATGGTACACACATTTTGGCACCTGCGCAGATTGTAGAGCAAAAAAATCCCACTCGATGCATGGGTTTGGACTGCCTGTTTACACAAGAAAATGGTGTGTAAACACATAAGTGGAAAAAATGGCACAGAATACCAGTTGCTACAAAGGAAAAAGTAGTGGCGGATTCAAAGTCATTTTGCTGTATCGATCCACCAATCCCACCTGCTTATATTCCTTTATTCAAACTGTACAAATGCAGGGATTATCTCCAGAGACAAGTGGGCAAGGATGAGAGCAAAATCTGGCCCAGATCTCTTCAGTTTCCTCAAGAACATGAGAAGCTTTTGTTCTGCTGAGCAACTTCAAAATAACAATTACTACTTTAATAACAGGGACTGGGCTGATAAAAATCGGCTTAGTGAAATGGTGATGTAAGGGCTGCTGGAGAAAAGGGTTCACAAAAGAGAAGGAAAAGCCACTTCTCTGATTCAACATACAGAGGTACGATATGTAGAGAGCAAATTATATAGAGCTAGAGAACAACAAAAGAGAAAATATCTTTGACTTTATATTAACATTAAAAATTAAGCTTAAATACTGAAGATGTGGAGAAATGATAAGTAATTTTCTATAAATAACAATAATAATAATAATAATAATAATAGTAGTAGTAGTAATTGTAATAGTAATAATAATAATAATAATAATAATAATAATAATAGTAATAATAATAATAATAATATTAATAATAGTAATAGCAATAATAATAATAATAATAATAATAATAATCATGATCATCATCATCATCAAAAATTGAACAAGGATAACTTTAACCCATTAAATTGCATCTAAAGTTACTGCAAAAATGAAACAATTTTATGGCTTGTTGATTTCAAACTCTCACTCACTTATTTGCCGAAAAACTTAATCTTACCAGGCTCGCAGGAAGGCTGAAGCATATCTCAGTCAACACTAGACAAAGGCGAAGAACACCCTGAACAGCTCCCCAGACCATTGCATTTCCAGCACATACACAACCACTCACACTCACACCTAGGGGCAATAGGGTTCTAACTACTTTGGCATTGTGCTGCCCAGATACTTCAGTACAGTAAAGTCAAATTTGAAATGATTTATACTGATCAGCCTTGACATTAAAACCATTATGAGCACTGGCAGGTGCAGTGAATATTCTTTATAGTAGTTGTGATTGACTGGCGATATGTTGAGGGTATGTCCCACCTTTGCCCAATATTGGCTGAGATAGGCTTCTGCCTCCCTGAGACCCTAATACAATTAAGTGGTTCAGTAAATGAGTGAGTGAGTGAGTGAGTAATGAAGTATGCCTTAAAATCAATTCTGTTAATAGATCGATTTGAGTTTAGTCTAGATACTTAAGAAATTTCTCTTGGTGCAAACCATGTGGATAATAATAATAATAATAATAATAATAATAATAATAATAATAGGTAGGGCAGTGGTTAGCACATCAATTTCATAGCAAGAAGGCCTGGGTTCGATTCCCGAGTTCAGAGCAATTCTGTGTGAGTTTGCATGTTCTCCCCGTGCTTGCGTGGGTTTCCTCCGAGTACTCCAGTTTCCTCCCACAGTCCAAAAACATGCACAGCAGACTAATTGGCTGTTTCAAATCACCCCTAGGTATGAGTGTGAATGGTTGTATGTGTTTGTTGGCCCTACAGTGGTCTGGCAACCTGTTCAGGGTGTACTCCTCCTTCGCCCAGAGTCGGCTGAGGTACGCGCCAGCCTCCCCGTGACCCTAATTAGGATTAAACCGCTTAGAAATTGAATGAATTAAAAATATATAATAATAATAATAATAATAATAATAATAATAACAATAATAATGATGGAGAAAAAATTAAGTCTCATTTTAGTTTTATGATGTTTTGTATTGGTGTGCGAGGTGTCGAGGCAGTTCAAACACTTTGAATTCATATCAGTTTCCAAGCTTGGCTCGAGCAAGTGCCAAGGTAATAAGCCCATAAAGACAGTCACAGCGACATTTCAATTTGCATCTGAACACTTGCAAAGGGACTCTCTCTCCTTCTCTCTCTCCTTCGCTCTCTGTCTCTCTTCCTGCCCCTTTCCTCCAACCGTGATTAATACACACATGTTGCACAAAGAGCTCCTTGTTAGCTTAATGGCAGGGTCTAAATGGAGACTTATATTTCCAGGATTATATCTGTATTCAATTGCAAATGATTTTTTGGGGGGACTTTTAATACCCCGCTCTCTTGTCTATGAATAATAGTATCATTTAAATGTAGCAGACACCTGGTGGAAGGGGGGAGGACGTGGGGCTACGATGCTGACCTGGCACTGCTGCCAACTTCCCTCTTTCCCAGCCTAGTCTTATCCTTACCAAGCAGCCTCCAATTTCACTCTCGTACCTTCAAATGCCACACACTTGAAACTTTATTCTCCCTTCGGTAAGCAGGGGGAAAAAATCATTCCCTTGTGAAAGGGAGAACATGATGGAAAAAAGGGACTGTGGTGGTTTAAGGGAGGAAGGGGAAAAAAGAAATTCTTATCAATCTTTTCTTTAGATTTGGAAGAAAAGTCATCTTAAGGTGTAGTGTACCATTTCAGTGGAAGCCACCAATTAAATACTGTAAAAGAAAAAAAAATCCCATTGGTGGCCTTAATGCCCTTTTGTTGGCTTACAACGAAATGATTTATGTACATCAGCCTCGGAGCCTGGACAGAAACGAGGGGCACATTTTAGACGGGAGGCTATTTGTATGCGTCCCTCGTCTTTCCCGCACACAATTGGGCCAGTATTGCGTTTTGCAAATTTATACCAGGATGTTGGTTTAGAGTGTTTCCCTGAAAAAAGGAGAAGTTTTTTAAGCAAGTGTCTGCTTTCATGAGCACAAGTGACTGAGGCCCACAAACAAAGCGTTGTTTCAAAACTCACAGATGTATGGCCGGAGTGAGGCTTTGTCCTCCAAGCTGGAGAGCTTTTTTTTTTTTTTTTTTTTTTTTTTTTGACATTTTCTGTTCAGGCACGGCACACAACTGTTCAAAAAAATACTTGTCCGGTTGATGGCCGATATAAGCTTAAGCTTTCCCAGGGCTATATTTTCCACCCAAGAGGCTCTTGTTCTCTCTCTCTCTCTCTCTCTCTCTCTCTCGCTCTCTCTCTCCCTCTCTCTCTCTCTCTCTCTCTCTCTCTGAGCTCATCGGAAGGTGAACATTCCTTCTCATTTTCTGTGTTGATCCTTAAGACTCCATGGTTGGCCCACTGGGAGACCTTTTAAAGAGTCTATGTAGAGTTATACAAGAGATTGGATGCGTATCAGAAATTAGAATGTAGGAAATCCAATTATGAATTAATTCTTCAGAATGAACAGGTAGCGATATTAACCAACACAAATACAGGTACAAGTAGGAGGTTTACTTTTCTGTTTGTTGGTTGGTTTGGATAAGAGTTTTGTTATTTGTTTGTTTGTATGTTTCATAGAACTGAGCAGGCAAGCAGTTCGAAATGAAGCTCAAAAAATGAGAGATGAATCTCACAGCTGTTAAAGACCATATTTATGTTAATTACCATGAATGTGAGTCACTGCATGATGTGTTTACAAGATTGATTCATTCATCATTGGAATCTGACTGGTAAGGGTCAAATGGTTTTATGGAATAAGTGGCTCGGCAAATGAATGAATATGAATGTATGAATTTCAAAGCAATTTCTAAACCACCACTACCAGATACGAAAGCTCGGTACTCATTAATGCACCCAGAGCCTGAAAACTCTATAGACTAAATCAATATTGGACTGTTTACATCACACTTAAATCAGCACAGGTCACTTTAAACCTACTGTCATGTATTTTATTATACACTGCGATATTTTGTTCTCTGCTATGCAATTGTCTTGCGAGCTGTTCAGGGTGCATCCAGCCTTCGTCCAGTGTTGGCTGAGATAGGCACCTGCCTCCCTGTGTCCCCAGTAGGAGTAAGCGGTTCAGCAGATGAGTGAGTGATTGAGTGTTTTGTTCTCAGTGCTCAGTTAACATTGCACTGAAACTTTAAACAGGCTCAAGTCACTTTGCCGTACTTATTCCATATTGAATAAACGGAATTGAATTATACAGTCATTGACAAAAGTTTGGTCGCAATGTGGACATTCATGTATAAAAGCCCATATCTCACCAACCTAATAACTGATTTTCATCAACTATGACTTAAAATAACCCTCTGGTGGTACTGCATAATATGTGCTAGCAGCAGTATTGGAAGAAATTTCTTCTAATCTTTACAACTTCATAAATATAAACATTCCCGGTTTTGCCTGGACAAAAGTCTTGTCGCAAAGACTTAATTTCATTTTCAAGACAATTTCATTTATTACAGAAAAATAATCCAATGGCCTTGTTAATAAGTAAATATATAATATTGGAGCAAATATAGCATCATATTGAAAAATTAAAAGCATCACTCAAGGTCAGTAGCGCCTCTGCAAACATGGCCACGATGGTACCAGACTCCCAGGTGCTCGTCATGATGAATAATTATCATATTAAAAGAATCAGACACCTTCAAGATGTTCAAATAACAAATAATTAAAATTTGTAAGTGCTACTAAAAATTATTCAGGCCCAAGACACTTGTAATCCATTTTTAATACACAAGTAAGCTATTTTATTGGGCAGCTCATTCATCAAATGGACAGAAAACAGTCTGTTATCAACCCTATGGTGACAAAATCTGAGCCACCTGCAGGTTTGATACATGATGGGGAGCAATAATCTGTTGATATTTGTGTCTGGTAATGTTCCCACCCATCTTACAGAGCTTTGTGATCCCTGTGTACTGGAGGTGACCTTAAACCATGATGTTTCACTTTCATACATGACTGGCTCTTGGGTCCAGCAATTTTCTAAATGGTCAGTAACAACATTGGTGGCATAGCAATATGATATTGAATTAATAATTCATCTCAAATATCATTTTTTCTCCATGTTTCTGCTAATAACAGTTTCCACGTGTTCGGGCCTTGGTAAGCACGTCATGGTGTTCTAGCTGTGTCTTGTACAGGACCTGTATGGTGTATAGTGGATAGTGACCATTGCAAGAAATACGATGTAGAGTTGATGCTGAAGCAGACATTGCTAGCTATTTTTAGGGAATCATCAGAAGGAACTACAACTTTTGTGTTTTGTAGATAGTTTTCCTTGCATGCCTGAGCTTACGAATGTGTACCGAGGGGGTCTGAAATTTCTTATTACTGCTTGCAAATTATTTTCATTTGTTTTTAGGAGATCTTAAAGGTTTCTACAGTTTTTGCAAAAAGCTTTTATAGGTTGCCTAAAAGCTGCTTAAATACCTGTATTTTATGTATATTTAGTTAATCAAGCACCTTTCATTATTTTTTTAATAACTTTACAAATTACTTTTATCCAGAATTTGATGTTGCATGATTGCGACAAAACTTTTGTCCAACCTAGAATGGATATGTTCGTATTTTATTAGCTGTAAAATGTATAAATAAATTTATAATTTCCTGTTGCTTTCACAAAACAATCTGTATATTTGTAGGATTAATGTAAGGCATCGCTGATGAAAATCGTTTAATAGGTTGGTGAGATATGGGCTTTTATACATGAATGTCCACATGTGCAACAAGACTTTTGTTAATGACTGTACATTACCCTTGCACCACTAACTGCTCAGTTTGCACATGTTCATCTTTATGACTTGCACTGTCTCATGCTTTATATTTTGTCCTTTGTCTTGTACTTTAGCTTTTATGTTGCAGCACATCTCTTATTTCTAATTTTAATCCCACTGTATAATAAGTATCTCTTGAATCAGCAATGTCAAAAAGTACACTCGAAACACCACACCAGGTGGTGGTTCAGGAGGCATTCACATCAGATGCCCGAGCCACCTCAACTGGCTCCTCTCAATGCGGAGGTGCAGCAGTTCTACTCCGAGCCCCATCTGGACTTGGAGAGGGAGAGCCCTGCCACCCTGTGAAGGAAGCTCATTTCAGCCGCTTGTATCCGCGTTGAACATATGCACTGTGTTATTGTGTTATACCACTAATACACACCATAATTTCTTTAAAGTTCTTAGTAAAATAAGAAAAAAAGATGTTTCTTTCAATTATGAAATTTATTTTTAATAACAATTATAAAGTTGGTGTAAGTGTATAGAAATTTTTATTCATTAAAACCATAAGCTCCACAGGTGGCAGATAGCAGGTAGCATTGAGCCTTACAGCTCCACAGTCTCTGAAGTGATCCTTAGCTAGTGTTTGCGTGGCTTTACTATAGGGTATCACATTTTCTTTACATTTACTACAAAGACATTGATAGATGGATTGGTACCTCTGCATTGTCACTATGTTTGCATGATAATATGATTGTGTGTGTGATGTTCTCTGATGAACTGCCATTCCTCACATGCATCTAGTGCATCATGTAGAAAGGGTATCTGATCCAGGGCAATCCTGACCAGATAGAAGCACAGACAGAAGATGAATTAATGAAGAGATGTAATATAGATGGGCGGCATGGTGTTGTAGTGATTAGCACATCCGCCTGGGCTCGGGAGTTTCTATATGGAGTTTGCATGTTTTTCCCATGTTTGTGTGGGTTTCTCTGGTACTCCAGTTTCCTCCCACAATAAAAACTGTCCCCACATCCTTAATGAGAGTAAGTGGATCGGCAAATGAGTGAATGAGTGTACTATAGGTGTAAAGTTCTTGATTACAGTAACCCCACAGATTCCACAAGAGTTCTCTAAGATCGTATATCTTCTTGATCTAGAAATATCCATCCACCCATTGTATATTGGGGATTTACCAAGTTCCTGGGGATGCACATCACAGACGACCTCACTTGGTCTGTGAACACTGCATCTCTGGTTAATAGGGCACAGCAGCGCCTGCACTTCCTGACACGGATGAGAAGAGCCCACCTGCCCCCACCCATCCGATCAGTACTGTAGAGAGCTCCCTCACTAACTGCATCTCTGTGTGGTGCGGAGGATGCACTGCTACCTTCTGGAGGAACATTAGAAGAGTGGTGAGGACAGCTGAGAAAACCATCGGGTGCTACCTTCCTTCTGTGCAGGACATTGCCCCTCAGCGATGTGTGTCTCGGGCCAGAAACATCATTAAGGACGCCTCACACC
>JAQMYF010000001.1:53136925-53150265 GCA_030014195.1 Neosilurus mollespiculum
GCTGGCGCCCATCTCAGCCGACTCCGGGCGAGGGCAGAGTACACCCCGGACAGCTCGCCAGGCCATCGCAGGGCAATTATTATTATTATTATTATTATTATTATTGTTATTATTAGTGTTACTATAGATTGACAACACGGATATATGGATGTTCTTTTTTTAATGTAAAGTAACAATGGAAGAAAACTCTTTTAGTGTCTTAAGATGATAAATGAGTAAACTCAGAGACAATTAGGAGTTCAGGATCTGAGGGCCTGAGAGAAAGGATAGGGGTGTGGTGATGGACAAGCTCAGAAGGACAATTTCTGGAACCTCCTTGAAGCTAGTTTAGTGCCTGCTTCAGTAAAGTGCACACCATTGTTAATGCAATGCTACACTGAAGTGCAAAGTATTTGCAGAGAATTTTCTTTGGAAAGTGAGACTGTTAACTATTACTGTTTAAATATACAAATAATTTAAAACAATAATAATAATAATAATAATAATAATAATAATAATAATAATAATAAACTTCTACAGTTTTATGTTTTCAGGGCCCAGTATGAACCTTACATAGATTCGAAAAAAAAAAAATCTAAAAGATATAAAGGATCTGAACATGTATACTAAATCATAATTTCTCACCACAAGCACTCATCAGATATGAAGAATCGTGCTACACAACAAGAAAGCACTAAAATAAACAATCAGTATACAGTACTGAGTACAGACTATTTTTCTGCATATGACAATATTCAGGATTTCATATAGGCAGTACTGTTCGGGTTTTAAGAGTATCCTTTGTAAATGCTTACCATGCATTCAGAGTGTGTGTGTGTCAATTGGGAGTTTTATGGCAGTTTGTGACACATATGCAGCCTGATGCCTGTTTACGGTTAGCTCTGTGCCTTTTACACAAACCAACCAGACAATTTACAAGGCTGCATTGGATGCATGGCTGTATACAAGTGTGAATTTAAGTGGAATGTGAAGAACTGAGAGGGGATATTGTCTGTATTGGTATAAGGACAATATCTCGAGTTTTTTGTGCATGTGAATGTAGTAAATTAGAACAAAGTCATTGGGTTACAGAAACTCCTTAATAATGCAGGAGGAAACAAAATATTAAAAAGAAAGTTACATTGGGTTGCTCACAATATCAAATTGTTTCACTCTAGCTAGAGTAGTATTATCCTATATCTAAATTTACTTGCAGTTAAAACTTGCACTTACAGTAAAATAGTTGAACTTCTGCTTCTTAATTCAATTATGATTTTTTTTCAAAGGATCAAAAATAATGCATAGATTTGACAAAGAATATCATTTCATATAATAATTCCATCATTCATTCATTTTCTGAACCGCTTATTGTTTTTGAAAAGTCAAATCACTAAAGACCTAAGCTTCACCTTTAAAAAAAAGA
This sequence comes from Neosilurus mollespiculum, assembly GCA_030014195.1. Classification (NCBI taxonomy): domain Eukaryota; kingdom Metazoa; phylum Chordata; class Actinopteri; order Siluriformes; family Plotosidae; genus Neosilurus; species Neosilurus mollespiculum. Next base: position 53,138,328 of record JAQMYF010000001.1, read on the forward strand.
CTTGCATCCATAATATTTCTTAAATGCATGATATAAGAGCAGGTGTTATCTTTTTAATCATCTCATTCACTCACTCATTTGCAGAACTGTTAAAACTTGTTAGGGTCTCAGGAAGGCTGGAGCCTATCTCAACCGACACGGGGCAAAGGGGAGGTACACTCTAAACAGCTCACCAGGCCATTGCAGGGCCAACACACACAACCATGTACACTCATATTCACACCCACTAGCCGTTTTGCCTATTGTGCATGTCTTTGGACTGTGTGAGGGAACCAGAGTACCCGGAGGAAATACACAAGCTCAGAGATAACAAAAACTCCAGACAGAAATGCCCTTGCCAAGCCCGGGACTTGAACCCATGACCTTCTTGCTGTGAGCCAGACATGCTAACCACTATGGCACTGTGCCACTCTGTGTCTGTTTATGTTTAACATTATTGAAAACAGAAACTGTGATGTATTATAATGCAACCCAAAGCTAAAAGGAATAAAATGGCCAAGAACTGATCCCTGGGGGACACCCTGAGCTACAGTTGCATGACAGATTATTTCTTGTTGACTGAAACAAAAATAAAAGGCGTGTTCATAATGAAATGTCTATATGTACACGGGTATTACTTAAAACATAAAATTCTACAGATGTTTTGGTCATACATCCACATGCAAAGTGTGTTCTGAATCACTGAAAACAGTCTTTTTGCAAAGGGGTGAAGAATTTTAAAAATTTCATTTTAAGTGTTGGTGTGTAGAAAAAAAATGGATTTTTTTATTATCTCTGTAGTTTGACATCAGGGTGTATGCTGTCTCCTTTGTTTAAGGGCAACAGAGTGTTTTTGCATTTTTATGTGGAAGGAGATTTTTTAATGATGTTTATATGGACAGGACTTTTTTATTATTAAGAATGAATGAAGAAAAGCACTGTTTTAAAAATACCCTTGTCCATGTGGACTAGGCCTAAGATAGCATTGAACCAGGCAAGAGTGAGCAGATGGATCCAACTGGTGAGAATGAGAGTGTTATTGTGATAAATACACCTCTCTAAGAAAATCTTAAAGAATATCATGGCATTGTTTTATTTTTAAAATGCATGTTTAAAACAAACAAACAAACAAACAAACAAACAAACAAATGACCAAACATATCCCTTACATTCCTTAGTTCTTTTGAAATTTATTTACATACATTTCACTTGTGAATACTACTCTGTGTGAGTGTTTCAAAAAAAAATTAAACCACCACTTGTCAAAAATGAATCAAGGGAAAATACAGGAATCATAAAGATGAAAGTAAACAAAGTAAAAAGTACATAGAAATTAAAGTATTGTGTTGAAACACCTATGAAAATAAATTAAACATTTGCAAATTGCAAGTAAAATCATTTAAAAGTCATTTTAAAGTTACATTTAAAAAAGTCTCAAAATGTCCCAAAAAGTGTGTGTTTTTTTTTTTTTTTCTTTTTTTTCAAACTAGTTTGTTTTGTATTTTCCTGTAACTTTAGATGGAGGCTGTTAGAACTGGAGTAAGAAGTGTTTGGACAGGAGGTTAATTGGATACGTTTTAAACAGTGATCCTATCTGGCAACCAGTATAGTAACCTTACTCCAATCTGGCAACCCTGCTAGGCTCCTGTGTGTGTTGTCGGTCGTGCCGTGTCTCGCGCACGGAGAGTAGCGCTCAGCGGCGGCTAATTATCCAAAGTCCGTGCTTCATTTGCATATCCCGCGCGGCCCGACTGGAAAGTAGCCAATCCGAGCGCGCGCGCGCGCAGGCCGGCTTTACTTCTGATGCGCACGCCTGTATCATCATCAGAGCTCCGCCATGCGCAAAACCGCGCAGCGCTGACACCATCTAACGTCCCACAACCCCGAATATCCGCCGAGCCGCCGGCGTGCGTCAGTCCACACGCGTCGCGTCCGCCACCGATGCGCGGACGCAGATATCAAACAGGATGTCCCGGCGCAAGCAGGCCAAACCTCAGCACGTTACCGCAGGAGAGGAGAAGGAGCAGCGCGGGAGAGGCGCGGAGAGCGGTACGCACCAGCACCGGGGGGATAAGAGGGGATGCAGGGACATGTGCCGCGCACTTCATAGTAAACACGCTTCAGTCTGCTCTTAGTGTCAGGGCACTTTCGCGACTTTATTCATTTTAATACTCGAGGCAGGAGAAGTTTCCAAGTCCAGGAATTACTTTTATGTTGGAGCTTCGAGTGCGCTTCTGTAGTCATTAAGAAAGAACCGAGGAGAGTCTGAGGACAATATTACATACAGTTTAAATACAAAATCACAACTTGATGGAGATGATACTTCAAAAAAAAAAAAAAAAAAAAAAGTTTATCAAGAAGTAATGTAATAACTTTTAGCTAGAAACTGTCTGCAAAATCTAGAGCTCTGGACAGTTTACCACGTTTACAGTGTGTGTGTGTGTGTGTGTGACCGTTTATCATGTTTTCCCAAAAGTTTGCACCATTTGAACTTCAACCATAAGGATTTATTCTGATCAACCAACACCAACTAGTTGTTATTATTATTATTATTATTATTATTATTGTTGTTGTTGTTGTTGTTGTTGTTGTTTAAAATAGATTAAATAATAATAATAATAATAATAATAATAAGAAACTGTGGTGAAATAGATTTATTTACACTAAATACTGGATTTATTGTGAAAGAACTGGAAATGCTGCAACTGTTAACGCAATGTGTTAGTTCATATACACAAATACATCCACGATTTCAAAATATTGATTCCTTTTACTCTGTTTTAAAGTCAAAGCATTAGCAATCCTTTAAAAAAAATGAATCCAGTGAATTTTATAACTCCTAAATGTGGTGATTTTCCACTTTAGGAAGCAGTCGGGGTTAGTGCTGCTGCATTTGCGTCTTTCTTCAGACATGTGGACGTCTCGTTCTGCTCCACATTAACCATGAGATGGACCTCAGGCAGTATCCTGATTTGTTTTAACTGCACTGAATTTATTGCAAGTAATGTTTTAATGAAAACACTCAGAGATCTCTCTCTCTCTCTCAGTTCAGGCCTGAACCTTTCAGAATGGGTTTGAAATGCTTTGGCTCGTTTTGTGTCATTTACATTATATTCAATTAAATAATATATCTAAGTGTTGATGGAAGATAACGTTGTGTACATTTAAGTCAAATCCTACAGCTGTCAATATTGTTCACAGAAGCATTTCTAGACTTTGAACTTTGCTAGAATCCTCATCATTATCATCACTATTATTATTATTATTATTATTATTATCTATTTGTTTCTTTCATGTATTTATTTATTACACTGTGTTGTTTCTGACTTGTATTTCTGATCCTCTGAAAGCCCTCACCTGTGTCTTGCAATTCTTTTGTTTTTGCATGTCGAAGGAATTACATTTGGTTTAAGAATGCGGAATACAGATTTATGAATCCTGGTAGACTTCATGCTTATTGAGAAGGGGTTGAGAAATAGTGAGGCTCATGTAATTATCGTTAGTGTAGGCCTATGGAAATGAAGTGCACCCAAATTGAGTGGGCTACAGTAAGTGTAGTCGTTGTGCACTCGATTTGGACGGCTGAAGTGTTGGTGTGTTTCATTCGCTAATGGGGTGCTTCATTTGATCTGCACTCTCTTAGTCCTCTTCAGTGCGCTCTCACCTTCCTCTCTCTCTCTCTCTCTCTCTCTCTCTCTCTCTCTGAGTGTGTGTGTGTGTGTGTGTGTGGGACTTGTACAGGACCACCCACATGCTTAATGAAATGAAATGAGCCCGTGACCCACACTGTAACTGCCCCGTGTGTGACTGAAGCAGGATAACAATACAGACTGCAGAGAGAAAATTCCGTCTAGATATTTTATTCATAGCGTCAGTTGGGAAAACAGAGGGTGTAATTAGATTATCTGTTGCTAAATCGCTTATTGCCTGTAGTGTAATTACCAAATTCGTGATTGCACCAGTATAAAAGGCCTAACTGCATAATTTATGCTCTAAAAATCGCTGTGCTTTTAAATTGGGAAAATTGGGATTTTTTTTTTTACTTAAACTTCACAAGCCTTTAAAAATTTGAATACTAATTATTAACTATTTATTATTTATAATAATTTATTTTAAATGCATTTTGATCAGTTTTTAGATTTTTCTTATTTTTAATGAATTTCATTCTGCAGGATTAGGGCATTTCAACAGTCACCCAGACCATCTGATTTGACTTTTAGAATAAGCTAATTTTAGAAAGAGATTTATAAATATGCTGTATTATTGGTGCAGCAAAATATTAAAAATATTTGTGTATTCTTAATGATTATCTTGATCTTTTGATTTTCCTGAGCGATCATTTTATATCTAAATTAACAAAGACCATCAAAATGTAACTTCTTAAGTTTAACAGTCTAGTTTCACTAAATTGTTCCACATTTTCTAAATTGTTCCACATCTTTCATGTATACAGATGAATCTTTTATATGGAAACCTGTCAGTTGTATAGATAGTGTTATGAACAGTAAGAGTACAGGACACTGATATAGGCTGCTCTAAAACAATACTCGAAAAACGAATGATTAGTCTCGCCAGGTAAAAGATTAATACTCAGTACGAAATAGCCTATATACCCTTAGTGAATCCACCCCAGGGACAAGGAATAGCATAGTTTAGTATCTATGTTTGATATCATGTCCTAGGATATCATTTAATAAGGCCTCTTTGCTATTGTTTAATAGTGGTGGGTTGGTTTTAGATTAGCCTTATCCTTATTTAAATAGCAATTTCAAAAAAATGTGAAAAAATATTTATGAAATGATAGTGTATACTGGCAATGGAAAATTAGAGTTAGTTGATCAAAGTCCCAGTGTGCTGCGAACTGACAGGTCAGATGTGAATTGTTTAAAAAAAAAAAAAAAAAAAGAAAAAGAAAAATCAATAGTTACTATGGAATTTCATTCAATTAATAAAGTCCTGTAATTTGATAGATTGTGCATAGAAAATGATCAACTGGAACTTGGGTGTATGACAGTATGGACTGAGATTCTTTGTAATTGATAAATTGATTAGATGTACCATATCTTTTCCTAGATTACATCACTGGTTATCTTTACTTTTCATTCAACAGATACTGTTGAAAATAATTTATTACTCAAATTGTGGACTTCTGTTAACACCTTTTTCTCTCTGTGGTTCTTCTCAACAGTGCTCATGAGTAAAGGTGGCAGTGAGGAGAGCGGCAGTGAGAGTCGCAGTGGGAATGAGGAGACTCTTGTTTGTAAGGCATGTTGTGCTGAATTTTTCAGCTGGTCCGAATTGCTGGAGCACCAGAATAAGTGCACTGAGGAGCCTTCTGTGCTCATTGTACAGGAGGATGAAAGATTTCCTTCCCCTCAGGGATCTCCTACGGAATCCTTTTTAAGTGCTCATAGTGACCCAGCTGAAATGGAGAACATGGAACCTGAGTATGAATCGTCTGAAAAAGGAGAAGAAAATGTCAGTCTTCCTGAAGAAAATGATGCAGTTGGAGCAGATGACCCTATGGATACTACCGCCCCTGTGGATAAAATATCAAACCCCAGCCCTCTTCCACCCGACTCCAATGAAAGCGCCATTCCTTTACCTTTATCATCTGTTAGCACAAACTATGGCATTCCCAACACAAATGTAACTTTAGGGATCCTTCATAGCACCAGAGTGGCCGTTGCACAGTTTTCCCAAAGTATCCATGGTGATGGATGTGGAGGTAAGGCGAGCTCAGTGGCAATACCTATGATTTTGGAACAGCTAATGGCTTTACAACAGCAGCAAGTCCACCAGCTGCAACTCATTGAGCAGATTCGCAATCAGGTTGCTGTGATGAACAGGCAACCAACACAGGCTGCGTTAAACCCAGCATCAAAGGCATTTCCCTCTCTCTCTTGCACTTACCATTTCCAGGGCATGGCCCCTCCTCCTGTACTTCCATTATCTGGAGTCATGCCTTCCACCGTGAACGGACAGGCTTCTGTGTCCCAGGTATCAAGGCTGGAAGGCCCGTCATTTCGAGTATCAAAGCAACATAATGAACAATCCAGTCCCAGAGAAAATAATAGCACCCCTGTTTCCTTATCAAACCCACATGCTTCTCTGTCTGCTTATACTGGGACATCATCTTTGTTATCATCCTGCAATGGTTCTCTCTCTAATGCGAGTCGTACCCAGCCTCTGAACTCTCCTCATCCCAATTCAGTAAGCCAGAGCAATGTTATCATCACGTCTGCCAACTTACCACTGCTACCTCAAAGTCCTCCAAGCGGAGTTATCTTCCCAAACCCTCTTGCCAGTATTGCAGCCACTACCAATGCACTAGAACCACTTGCTTCTATGATAAAGCATCGCAAAGGTAAAATGACCAATACTCCCATATTTGAAACCAAGCCCAGCCCCGAGGACCCCTTTTTCAAACATAAATGCAGGTTCTGTGCCAAGGTATTTGGCAGCGACAGTGCCTTGCAGATCCACCTGCGATCTCACACAGGTGAGAGACCCTTCAAATGTAACATATGTGGCAACCGTTTCTCCACTAAGGGAAACCTGAAAGTGCACTTCCAAAGGCACAAAGACAAATATCCACATGTACAGATGAACCCATACCCAGTGCCAGAATATCTTGATAATATTCCAACAAGTTCTGGCATTCCTTATGGGATGTCTTTTCCTCCAGAGAAAACAGGGACAACATGGTTAGACAGCAAACCTATTCTGCAGACATTACCTTCCACATCAGCCCTGCAGTTACCCCCAACAGTAACAGGTGTGGAAAACATCAGTGAGTCCTTTAGTAATGCATCAAATGAACAATCTTCACAACGGTCCGTGTTACCTAGAAATGAAAGTACACCATTGTCTCCAAATCTCACTTGTACTGAAAAAGATGTTTCTGTACAGTCTGACAACCAATTACATACACCTACGGTGGCTGCCTGCATCCAATTAAACAAGGAAGGAGGAACCACAACAGTCTCAAAAGCCAATGAAACTTACCTTCCCACAAACTACATGACTGATCCAGATGAAAATATCATCTCTGCAAGTCACAGCATCCTTTCAAAATTTCCGTCTGCCGAAATCCACATTACAGCAAATACAGCAGAGTCCACTGATGTGATTACGCCATTGATGAAATCTTCTACTCCTCCTCAAATCTCAGAGCACATTCAAGCCAGGTTTCCATTTGCTGGACTCCAAGAATCTATGCAGACATCTGAAACATCCAAGCTCCAGCAACTTGTGGAGAACATTGACAAAAAGATGATGGATCCCAATCAGTGTGTGATTTGCCACCGAGTGCTCAGCTGTCAGAGTGCACTTAAGATGCATTATCGAATTCACACTGGCGAGAGGCCCTTTAAATGTAAAGTTTGTGGTCGTGCCTTCACTACAAAAGGCAATCTAAAGACTCACTTTGGTGTCCACCGTGCAAAGCCACCTCTTCAGGTTCAGCACTCCTGTCCTATATGTCAGAAGAAATTCACCAATGCTGTTGTGTTACAGCAGCACATTCGCATGCACATGGGTGGCCAGATTCCCAATAACTTCCAAAATCACCCAGCAGACACCATCCAGGAAAAAAACAATGACATGATACTTGAGGACAAGAGTTTCGACAGTGTGAACGATTATGACGATGATGGTCTTGAAGATATTTCATACGAAGAGGAAGATATTTCCGAAAATGGCGAAAACCCCCTTAACACTTTATCGGACAGTAGTTCATCACCAGTTTCACCATTACCTCATGATGCGTCTGATAGTAGAATGTCAGATGGTGACCATTTAACCGAACACAAGACAATCGTTAGTGGGATTTTTGACAACCATCCAGATAACAGTTCTCCATCTACAGGAGATTTAGAGAAACAGAGTACTTTCTTGCCACAGTCAGCCAGCATTGTTCATCCACCAACACCAACACCAACACCAGTAAAATGTCAGTCTGAAAACCGACAGGATATTTCAGATTCACTTAATATTACTTTGTTTGATAAGCAAGATCAGGCTTCTAGAGTTAAAAGTGAAATGTCTGATTCCCCAGTTCAAAATGCAATAAATGGATCAGCGTATGATCAGATCAGGATGTCTTCAGTTATGGAGCATGGTAAGATGGTGCTAATTATTTGATTATGGATACTTGGAAATCACTAAAAAATGACAATATGTAATTTTTTTCTGTTAAGATGTTACACAGTTTTCTCCGGGATCAGGAAGGTATTCTGATTCTGATTCTAATTCTGATTAATATGGTCTACACTAAAGGTTTTTCTTTGCTTTCTCAGGAGTAAGCCAGAGGTCCCATGATATGGATGATTGTGTACGGGCCCCAGTTAAGATAGAGAAGGAAAGCTGCAATAGGCCATACACACCTAAAGAAGGCTCTTTTTCTGTGTTCGGATCTATTCAGTCTTCACCTACACCCTCTGAAGCAATAATCCCAGGGATGACTTCACTATTTGCAAGCCCACCACCACGCCGAACCCCTAAACAACACAACTGTAATGTATGCGGGAAAAACTTCTCTTCAGCAAGTGCCCTACAAATCCACGAGCGCACACATACTGGGGAAAAGCCTTTTGCTTGCTCCATTTGTGGCCGAGCTTTCACAACAAAGGGTAATCTCAAGGTAGGTTGACATGCAGCATTACATCTCAAAGTAAAGCAAAGTGTTCTCTATGGTGGATAACGCAGGAGAAATCATACAAGGTACACTAACCTGTGATGACTCTTCTTCTTCTTGCTTTTCCTTCCTGTAGGTACACATGGGAACTCACATGTGGAATAACATACCTGCACGAAGAGGTAGGCGTTTGTCTGTGGAAAACCCGCTGGTTCTACTAGGTGCCGAGGCTCTCAAATTCAATGAAGTATTTCAGAAGGACCTTGCAGCGAGGGCCATGAACATGGATCAGAACTTTTGGAGTCGATATGCTGTAGCTATTAGCAATGGCTTAGCCATGAAGAACAATGAAATTTCTGTCATTCAGAATGGAGGGGTACCTCAACTTCCTACTGTAGGCATGAACAAGACAAGCAGTAGCAACAGCTCATCAATCCGTACCTTGGGGAAACCAAGTGTAGACCTTGTGCCTGGACGACACTTCTCCATGTTGGTTGATGACAATAAAGAGATTAGAATTAATTAAACTTGATAGAGGGATACATGTATAATGATACATGGAGAATAAAACAGACTTTACAGTATGTACCTAATGACTTTGAACTGTATATAAATGTACAATTTTTTTGTTTGTTTGTTTGTTTGTTTTTTTTTTTTTTTTTTGTAATGACTGGTTCAGTTGCTTTTCTTTCTGATATGTTAATTAAAACCAGACATAACTCAGCAAATAACTCCATAAAAGCCAGACAAAACAAATAACTATATTGCAGCGGTAGCATTGTGCTTAATGTGGACAATCAGTCACCAGCAGTAATACAAACTGCAACTTACACGCAAATTACTTCTGATTTAACTTTTGTATCCGACACAATTCAGCTAAGGGAATACAACATCTAATTAACAGGTATTCGCCGTAGGCAAGGTGGATGCTGCTGAGTACTTCCAGAGACGGTGACATCCACCTAGCCTGAGGTGAGCAATTGTTTTAGAACAGTATATACTACACGGGAACATAAAAAGCAAACTAATTCAATATTTTTTATTTTTATTTTATTTTATTTTTTTTTACATATTTTAACTATTACAGAGGCAGGTCAGGTGAGCTCCATTCGCTCTGCTACCAGAGCATAAGCTCTGTGTAATTAACGGCATCCTTTAAAGCTCATTCAGAGTTTAAGTAGATGCTACATGGAAACAAAAAGAAGAGCAAACTAAAACAAGATTTTAATAGTTTATTTTTACTCATTTTAACCATCACAGAGGCAGGTCAGGTGAGCACACACTAGAAAAGCATAAACGCTGTATAGCTAATGGCATCCTTTTAAGCTCATTCAGAGTTTAAGTATATTACACACAGAAACATTAAGAAAAACTAATTAAAATAAGATTTTTTTTTGTTTGTTTATTTTTTTTACATATTTTATCCATTAGCAAGGTAGGTCTGTGTAACTAACTGCATCTTTTGAACTCATTCAGAGATTTAGTATGTACTACATGGAAATGTAAGAGAATTGCACTCTTTAATAGTGTGTTTTGATACTTATTCAACATTTTAGCATAAACTATGCACAAAACGTGACAATGATGACGCTGCCTCTTCCAAGTGACTGTGACAAAACTGTGAGTATCCATTGTTTTGACTCAAGCGTTATCCACTCAGGATAATATTTTTGATCTCCAAATAGTGGACCAATCAGATCTCACCGTTCCCGTGTAGTATGTTACTTTCATTGTATGATCTTGAACTAGTTACCACTGAAAGAAAAAGTTGTTTTCTGTATATCCTTCATGGTAAAAGTACTCTTGTTTTTATCAGGAGAAAGCAATGGCTTTGCTGTAAAGCTGAAAAGATATCAGTGTACTGGTTTGAAATAGCCCACTAGATTCATTGCCATGAAGTAGAATATTCTTAAAGGTATATTCTCTAGTTGCAATTTTGGCAAGTAATCAAAAATAAAAACAATTATGTGTATACATATAGATTAATCCTTTGTATTTATTGAGGAAGGAATTTGTATTGCCATTTCTTTTTTCTTTTTCCACAGAGAATAAAATGCAATGGGTTTAAATGATATGGCATGATGCTGCTAATTCTGTAACACAAAGCTTATACAGTTAGCATGAATAACGACATCATGTTTAAATCTCCCAGTGTTTAGCCAGTTGTACCTTTTTTTGACCCTTATTATGAAAGGTCTATGTCCAAAACATTAAAATAATTTCCAGTGCTTTGTTTTGCATTGCTGTTATTGCAATGAATTGTGGTCTGGGAAAATCCAACTATTATTGCTTTGGCTTTGAGTCAAAAAGGCAAAAATCAGGTTTTATCATTCAACAAACTTACACCTATAATTTGGGAAAACATAAATATATTTTACCAAACAGTTTTTATATAGATTTTAATCTCAATGTGTAGTTTTGTAATATACACATAGTAATAAATAAATAAATAAATAAATAAATAAATAAATAAAACATGTCTATATGAGAGAAATTGGCAAAATTTCACCCGTTAAAAGAATTTCCCAGGCTGCCACGTATAGACAAGATTAAAGATAAAAATTAGACACTATTTAGATAAGTTAAATATTGGAAATAATATGACAATATGACGTTCATGGTACACATTTAAATCTGACAGTGCAGCTTGTTTGTATTGAGTAAAAAATAATAATAATAATAATATTAATAAGTTCCGTATTAAGAAATATGTCAGTTCATTGTCCTGATATATTCATTATTATGAAATAGTTTTAGCATTTCACGATAATGAATGAATGTGTTTTATAATAATGAACTTGTTTTTCAAATTAATTTGGATTAAAATTAATCCTCCTAGTTTTGCTTTGTTTATTATTGCATGAGGATGTGATACAATGCTAGTAAAAATTTGTGCTAACATTTTTCATTTTTTAATCCATGTAGGAGATGAAAATGGGGCAGGGTTTTGGACTTGCACACAGTGGCATACTGTTTTTCACTGCATCTACAGTATTTTTATATGATGAAGTGGTTCCTGCAGATGTTCCTTTTTCAATGACGAATACTGTATATCCACTCAGAATGTTGATGAGTTTTGACACTTGCCCTTTGATGTAGTAAATTTACAAGTCTATTACTATTGAAACCCATGAAAAAAAGTACAAACAGAATAAGATTCCTATAAAAACAAGGCACCCATCATGTTTATTTCTATACAATTAAAATTAAAATAAACCACTAAAAATATATTCCTCCAGATACATTAGTGAGACTGATGTATGCCGTGTTGTGTTTCTTCTTCTCCTTCCTGCATGGCATTGTCATTATATATATATATAT